>JAPDNY010000001.1:74279951-74304789 GCA_029375565.1 Gekko gecko | reverse complement strand
TGATATGATCACACAGTGGGAGGGGCTTCAGTGCACATCAGGTGTGAAAGGGAAACCACCACCAAAAATTGAGAGAAAACAGATTGCCTTGGGCTGCCTGAAATCTCTGTTGCGAGGGCAATTTCACACAGAACTGCATCAGCAACCAAGCTACTCTAGAAAAGCTCCCTGGTGTGGAAGCAGCCAATGTATCTGCTGAATCCTACATCTGAGCCTTCATTGCCACCAGAACAAATAATTAGTCGTGATGCCTTTGCAAAGTTTTTGACTGATAAAAACTCTTGCATATGTTCTGAATTGGAAGCTGACAGTAACAAAGTTCATACAGAAGAAATGCGTAATGCATCATTCATTTATGAGTCATTTTGAACCAGTGACTGCAACTGATGTTGACAGGATCTTGGGATTTGTGAAGACTATCACTTGTGTTCTGGATCCTTGCCCATCCTGTTCACTGAAATCATGGAAGGACTAGTTAATGGTCCTTAGTGTTTATTATAAATCAATCACTGACTCAGGGCACCTTCCCTTGGCCTCTCAAAGAAGTGGCTATCCACCCACTACTTACCACAATTCCTGCAGAAAAAAATGATGTGTCCAGGTATCTCCCAGTCTCTACTCTGGAATTTCTGGGCAATGTGATAGATCAAGTAGAAGCAGACCCACTCCAGGTCTTGTTGGATAACTCATTTGGTCTGGAAAATTATCTGTATGCTGATTGTACCGTATTATCCTACTCACTGCATTGCTTTTATACTTATATAACACTGTTTTCTGCATTGTTTAACATATCATCATCTATCTACGAATAGCCGAGTCTGCTAAATCTGAGGAGACTTAAATCCAATGATTGGAACTGTGAGCAGGCAAGACAGGTGTTTCTGCAAACCCCCAAGATGCCCCAGGTTTGCAAAAAAACCCTGAAATCTTAAAAAAATGGGGGGAACCCAAAATGATAAAAGAAGCACTTGTAGCTTTAAGAAACAGAAGCCCTCAGTGGCTGTTACTAGGCAGCCATAGCATTCTAGACTCAGTTTCTGTCAGTAAAAGGAAGGGGATGTGTTTCACCCTTTCCAGGGCTGTTTTGGCCTTTGAAAGACAGCTCATTGGGTCAAGCCTGGCAACAACCACCGGGCTACCTGCTACTACCTGACTTACATGACTCACCTAGGCCCGGCTGCATGCTACTGTTCAACAACAGCCACCCTGTGAAAGCAAGTGTGATGTAGTGGTTAGGGCTTCACACTAGGATCTGGGAGACCCAAGTTCAAATCACCAGCCTGCCATGGAAGCTCACTAGATGATGTAGGGCCAGTCACATACTTTCAGCCTAACCTACTTGACATGGTTGTTCTAAGAATACAAAGGAGAAAAAGAGTCTCAGAAGAATTATGTAAGGTGTCTTGGCACCCACTGTGGAGAAAAGTGGGGGTATAAATGAATAATAAATAAATATAGCTGCAGATAAGAGACAGATAAAAGGTAGGCTGGTGAATGGCTGAGAAGGAGAGAACGAGGCACGGAAAGGGGAGAAAATATGGTAGTTGCCAAGAGAAGGGAAAAAGAAAATAATGTAGGGAGGACAATATAGGAGAAAGTAATGTGCTCCTCCACAAGTCCTTGAGGGTTCTCTACCATGCAAACAGGCCTGGCCCAGCAGCTGGCACCGCACAACTGGGCCTTAGTCTTCCTAGGTAGAGGCTTGGGGGGGTGATAAGACAGGGGTGCAGATAAAGTTAGTATTATGAACTGAGATCAAGGCAGCTCTTAAACAAGTGATTTCGTTTATTCAGCTCATAACTTTAACTCAAGACAAGACAACACAGAGCAAGCTAGCTTTTATACTTTTTGAACTGGTGAAACCACACCTCTAAAGAAGATAGACCAATGAAAATATAGTGCTTGGAATCAATGGGAAATGTTCCTGCCAAAAGTCAATGTCTCTCTGGATTGGTCTGTTTGCATCATTGACCAATCTGGTCTCACGTTTCAGAATGCTGTGCTTCTATGAAGCTGTACCTTAAGCTCATATCAATACAGTAATAATAACTGAATACATTACACCCCTCCCCCCTAATTTAGCACATGTAATCCTGTAATTTAGCGGGCTGAGTTCTTACTTGTTGTGAGTGTCTTGGTTCCACAGCAGGCTGCTTGGACCCGGTGCTGGAACTGCTAGGCTGAATGTTCCTGGAGCCGTCTGGACCTGGAGTCCCAGCTCACTGGGTAGCGCTTGCATTTGGAAGTTCGTGGGCCCAGTGTTGGAAGAGTTCTCTTGCCCTGTGCCAACAGGGGTGCTGCTACCAGCTCTGACTCTGGGGTAGACGGGGGTACGTTGCAATCAGCGCAGTCTTCACTTGGGTCATCTGAGTCTGCTGTTTCTGATTCTCGAACCCAATGCCTCCGGAGCTGGTCAAGGTGCCAGCGCAGGCTTTTCCCCTCAGCTGTAGACACTATGTAGGAAACTGGTCCAGTGCAGGCAGTGGCCATGACTTCTAGCCACAGCGGACCCTCGCTGTAGTTCCAGGCGTGAGACAAGGTCGCCCGGCCAGAAAAAACAGAGGGGTTCAGGCACCTCTCATTGGGGTGGACAGTCTGTAGTGAGGTCCGGGTGCAGGCAGTCCAGCAGAGTAGTCAAGCTGTGGTTCATTAGTAGTTCCGCTGGACTGTGCCCAGTTGTTGTATGTGGAGTTATATGTTGTTGAAAGAGGAAATCAGCTAAATGATTACTCCAGTCCCCCTGGACTATTTTCTTAAATGCATCCTTAGTGGTATGAACCATTCTTTCAGTTTGTCTGTTAGTGGACGGATGAAACGGGGCCACTGTGACATGCCAGATCGTATTTGCTTCCATGAATCTTTGGAACTTGGCTGAAGTAAATTGAGTTCCGTCGTTGGACACTATAGTCTCGGGCAGTCCGTGTGTGAGGAGGTCATTACTGACATGGCAACTACCTCCGGCCACTGAGAGAATGAGTCCACGATAATCAGGAACATTTTTCCTTGGAAAGATCCTGCAAAATCAATGTGCAGCTGGGACCAGGGCACTCAGGTCATTTCCCAATGTTGCATCGGTGCTTGCAGTGGCTCTGGATGCGACTCTTGGCAGGCCCAGCAGGTGCACACCCATTCCTCAATGTCCTGGTCTAAACGTGACCACCAAACATAACTATAGCCCAACGCCTTCATCCTTACCACTGTTAGCCAAATTGCTCTATTATTTAATAAAGATGGGGAATTTATAATTATCAATATGCAATCAGCTGCGGGAGCGAACGCCTGTGTATACAGAGGTCTAGCCCCACCTGGAGGTGTTGGTAACAGACCAGGAGACTTTATATAATTGAAAAATAAAGTCTTTACTGAAGTTCTTCACAATCAAATAATACACAAGTCTCAAACACAATTACTCAAGTCTAGGAAAATACAGAGAGAGGCAAAGCACATTTGCATTAGCAGGTAAATCGTTGGTGGGCAATACCTACCGGTCCCGGCATGCAGAGCGTTCTTCAGGAAAAATGGAGGGGAAGGAAACTAGAAAAATGGGGAACCACGTAGCCTGGCCAGCAGGTAGCACGCGGAAACTCAGGCTGCAGACCTAGAGTTTAAAGATGGAGGCAAGGGTGGGGATAGCAAACTGGATATAATAGGGTTAAAAGTTCGATGGTACTTGGTGGGTCGAAGAGCAGAGAGATAGAGCCGGTGGTCAGGCATCTCCTTATAAGCAGGAGGGAGGGGGCTGGTCACAACCCTGGTTCCACTTCCTGGTAAGTCCATCCCTAAAAATACCCTATTGGTTGGAAGGTCTAGGGGAGGTGTACCTGAGGAGTGGTCAATATTGAGAGCTAGAAGCTTAACTCATGTCTGACACCTGGTAGCAGCTAGGATGAGTCACTAGTCCGATTCCATTGTCTTCTTGATGACTTTAGCCAGGCTGCTGATGGTCATCAATTAGTTGCCAGGCAACAGTGAATAGTCTCTGCCAGGTCAACGTGAGGTCTTGCAGGTGAGGGGGGAGAGAAAGAGGCTGCCTGCCTGATTTAGAAGGAACTCTTAATAGTGGTTTTTGGAGTTCTTAGTCCTTGCATTTTATCCAGGCATGATGCTGTGTATATTGCAGACTGGGGCTGTTCCATCCTCCTTCATGAGGAACAGGCTGGTAACCTATACTGGGCACTGGAGCTGCTGGGGAGCTCAGGAGAATGTCTCTTGCCTAGGTGCAGTCTCTTCTGGCATCGTAGTGGGGTTACCATGTGGTTCAGTCCCTTATGTATACACTGGCACAGTTTATTGTTTACTACAGTTCATAAAGAGGCTCAAAAGCCTTTCAGGGCAACACCACTCCTGGGTGGCCTGAGTGCAGCGCTTCTAACACTCAATACCACAGTTTTGGGGGAATGACCACACGATTTCCCCACAGACAACCTTTGTGCGCCAACAGTTCGTGTTGCCATGCCACTGCGAACTCAGGGGCTTGCCGGTCTGCTGGTCACCCCCTCCACACCCAAGTCAGGACCCAGGCAATGGTGGGGTCTTTGGCTGATTGGGCAGCGATGTCTGAGGTGTGGAGAGGTGTTTGGGGTAACTGCTTGAGAGCCATGACTTCAGAGGCAGGAGCAGGATCCTTGGCCAGAGTCTGTAGTGGCAGGTGGCTGAGCACGTCGGCATGTCCAATGGCCTTACTGGACCTGTGCTCAAGTTTGTAATTGTAGGCAGACAGGAACACTGACCAACGCAGAATTCTTGGAGACATGACCTGGGGTGTTTGATGATGTGGTGCAAATAGTCCCAATAATGGCTTGTGATCCATGACAATCTGGAACTGGCACCCATATACAAAATCATGAAAATTTTGATGCCCACAACCAACATGAATGCCTCTTTATCAATTTATGCATAGTTCCTTTCTGCAGGAGCCAGAGTCCTGGAAAAGTAGGCAACAGGGGCTTCTCTCCCGTCCAGTAAACGATGACTCAGGACTGCTCCGATTCCATATGGGGAAGCATCAGTGGCCAAAACAAGCGGCAGCCATTCATCGAAGTGCGTGAGGATGGAGTTGAATGACAGTAAGTCTTTAACAGTGGCAAACACTCATGTGTGACTCGGGCCCCAATGCCATTGGGCCTTTTTCTCCAATAGTTGATGCAGAGGTTCCGCTATGGACACCTTATGCGGTAGGAATGCATGATAAAAATTGAGGAGGCCCAGGAACTATTGTAGCTCCTTCTTGGAAGTGGGGGTCAGAGCACTGTGGATGGCCTGGACCTTGCTGTTTGTTGGATGGAGCCCATCTGCGTCAATCAGGAAGCCTAAGAACTCAACTTGCGATACTCCAATCAGACATTTCTCTCTTTTTACCGTGAACCCTGCTTCTTGGAATCACTGCAGGACCTGTCAAAGGTGGGCAGCTAACTCATTGCATGATTCGCCGGTGATCAAGATGTCATCAAAGAATGGAACAATGCCGGGGATATTCCACAGGAGGCCTTCTGTAAGGCCTTGGAAAAATCCCAGGGCCATGCTTACCCCAAATTGGAGACAGTTGACCTTGAACGCCCCTCGGTGAGTGATGATTGTTTGGGCTAGCACTGTCTCCAAAGTGACAGGCAGTTGCTGGTATGCCTGTGCTAGATCCAGCTTGGCGAAGATCTTGCCCCCAGCCAATGAGGCCAAGATATGACTGACAACCGGTACTGGATATGAGTGCTGCTGCAGAGCCCTGTTGATTGTGCACTTATAGTCAGCGTAGATTCGCACCGTTGGGCTTGACGGGCATAATGATGGGTGTCTCCCACTTCGCGTGTGATACAGGCTCCAACACTCCTTGTGCGATGAAGCGGTCAAGCTCCTCATCGATCCGCGACTTCATGGCAAACGGCGCCCAGCACACTTTCATGTGAACCAGCACCACATTGGGATTAAGGTCGAATGAGATGGGGGGGTCCAGTATAACGCCCCAGGGAACCGTCAAACACTGCAGTAAAGTCCTTACAAACAGAGTCTGAGCTGTCGTGGGATACATGCTGCACTCCCACTACACAGATGCCTAGTGCATCAAACCAGTCAAGTCCCAAAATGCTGACACAGTGTCCTTCGACTACTAAGGCCCTTAGTGGCCCATAGAACCTTTTTTTTTTTTTTTTATAAAACTCTCTTAAAAAAGAGAGAATTTTATTCTTTTTATCAGAAAAGGAAAGGGTAGACTGATGGAGAAAGAAAAAAAAAGATGGAGTGAAATTTTTTCTGTTAGTGAGGGTTAGTTTAGGTTAATAACCAATACCATTTTGGCATCCATCATGGTTAGAAGGTCTTCTTTTTAACTATTGCAAAGTCCATAGTCTCTCTATTAATACAGTTAGTAAAGTCCATTGGGGTTAGTAATTAAACAGCTCCTTCCAGATGTTACACGAACAGTCCTCAAAGTATCTTCTTTTTAAATCTCTTCCAATTATGGATTGAGTCCATTTTAACTTTGAAGTCTTCCGTTCCATCACCACCTTCCCCTGGGCTGCTGTCTTCTTCACTTGTCCCAGTTTTGAGTGCTGCATCTTCCTCCCTGCTGGCGTGTCTCCTCAGAAGTCTCTGTATTTTAAAGATGAAATCAATCTTCTTTCTCTTCTCTTTTTCTTGAACTTCTGGCCTTCAAGTTTCCAGGGCTCCATAAACTCTGCAGATGAAATTAGATCTCCAGTATATTGCCTGCTATGCTCGACGTCCCCTTCTACTGGCAGAGTATTTTCTTTTATAAAAGCGGAATAGGCTTTAGAAGCCTTATCCACCTCTTCTTTTAACTTTTTCGCTTCACTGCCAGTTAGGGGTGCCAAGACATTCGTCAAGGTAGATCCGAGATCTTCTTTCTCTTCTTCTTTAACGCCCTGGATACCTAGTATCAGATTCGATTTCTGTTAAATCTCCATCATCTTTCTAGTTGTTTCCGATATCTGTTTCTGTCGACTGATGAGAACACTTTCCACTTTAAACAAAGTTTCGTTGATTTTCTGCAATTGTTCCAGCAGGGGGCACAGTATCTCCTTTTCCTGTTGATTGACAGCAAGCTCCTGGGGGGCTGCCTGGACCGGAAGTCCCTCCTCTCTTCTCTTCCGGTATCTGCAGGACTTTTTCCATTATTGACATTTTGTTTTTTTGTTTACTTTTAAAAAGTTCGTGCCGCATCCCCCAGGAAGCTAAAAGGATCGTAATCTTCCATGCAACCCCAACGGTACCTTCACCAACTCTTTGTTTTTCTCTCTGCCCCCTCCGCGCTCCTTTTGTAGATCTTGCTTCTCAAAAGGGGTGGGGACTCCTCCCTCCTCCCAACGCTTATACGCATGCAGGGGGGCTCCGATTTACGCTTCAAATGAGATCTTCAACTCACGATTCGATGCAATTCTTCTTTTTATTTTAACTCATGCCGCTTTCTTCACTCCTGGTGGAATTCGGGGGCGCTGCTAAGTCCCATTACGGGCACGACGCAGCGGGGCCGATTGGGGCGGGGAGAAAGCCTCAATTTCCCGGCTGTCTGCCGGCAAAGAGGCTACTCCCCAAGCACCCCCGGTTCGGAGCCTTTGCCTAAAGCTCACTAGGGTCTTGCATACATGCAAAGACCCCCCCAAACTGCGCGTGGGCTAACCACCTCCAGGAGCGTCCCGAAAGGTGGCCGCCATTCGCAACGCCGAAACCGAAAACCGTGGCCCATAGAACCTTTTGAAGCACACCATGAATGTTCCAATACTTGCAACTGGAATTCGCTGTTTCTGGAAGTCAACCAGGCGGATGTCGCTCTGTCCCAGGCGGCGTCTGTTCCGGTGGGGAAACAAGCGGCAAAGTATCTGTGTGGAGATGATGGTGAGCGCTGACCCTGAGTGTCAGGTAGTCCTGCCATGATGGATGGAGGGGAGGGGAGGATGGCTATGGGCGCCATGGTGGCGTGACGGGCGGGAGGTTGGGATCGTAGGGGTGTTGATTTATGCCTGGTGTGTGAGAATGGAATGTGGCTCTGGCAACCCCTATCTCTGGTAGACTGGATGTTCTGACCTTGAGGAGTCAAGCTGTGAGCTTTCCTATCGCTTTCAAAGCTGCAGCTTTGCTGAGACTAATGGGGGCGGTGGGAACTTCATTAGCGTAGTAACTTTCGATTCCCATTCACATGTTATTCCCTGATTGGTAGAAGGGGGGGTCCCCATTCACCCCCTTCCCTGTATAACCGCTTGCTTTGTGTAACCAAGTCATTCTGAACAATGTATCTGTTCCAGTAACCTTTCTATTGCAGCTTTATAATAAACGCTATTCTTGTTTGAACTGCAAGGCATGGTGTTTGGCTGACTGAGTTAGGGCTCCTGACAGTTTGTTCAGAATCATCATCAACTTTCGGGACTGGTTAGAAACCCGCGACTCCAAAATGAGCAGCGGTGAAGAAGACACTCTCCCGATTGAAGAAGAAAAGAAAAAGGAAAAGAAACCCCCCGGGAAGGATGTACCCAGAGAGACCCCTGACACGTATGTGCCGGGACAATGGGGTCCGGAGTATGACTTCGGGGGCCCTACGGGGACCCGTATGGGGCTGCCTATGGAGGGGTGACCACCCGAGTCGGACGTAGACGAGACTGGGTGAAACCCTTGGCTGAGACCCACGAAACGTGGTTTGGAACCCCCGGGCATCGGTGGGGGGAAGCCACCCCGAAAGATCGGTCCGCAGACTGATCACGACTGGGGCCAGGGAAGACACCGGCTGAGACTCCGAGAGCCTGGAAGGTGCCGTGGTGAGGCGGAGGTGGAGTGGGGAACCGAGCCAAGACCGCCTGATGCGCTTCCTAGACGAATCCCTCGCCCGCATCCCACAGACGATCGCGGAGGGCATCCGGGAAGAGCGAGAGCGACAAAGGTGAGACGAACCACCAGACCAAGCTCCCCAGGATCAACTCCCGGCGCCGGATCAAGACCAGCAGAACGTGCCAGCCGGCCCTCCGGAGCAACCAGTGGGACCAGGGCCGCAGGGGCCACCGGGGCAGCCACCCCCTCATCCATGGGGGTTCTTGCCACCGAAGCCTGCGGAACTCCTAGATGCAGATTTTGATGGAGACCCAGAAAAGTTTCCGTTCTTCCTCGTGAGAGCCGAAAGATTTATCGAAACTTGGGGCCACCTCTTCCAACGCGAAGATCGCATGGTCAATGTCATAGCAGCCCACCTGAAAGGAGCGGCTGCTGACTGGTACGTGGGACTCCATCAGGCTGATGGGCGTGAGCTGAGAGAGATCGATTCTTTTATGTGGGCCATGAAGGAGCAATTCGAGGACGTGAATTCCAATAAGGCGGCGAAGGCAACGATCCGGGCCCTCAAGCAAGGTACCAGGTCGGTGAGGGACTACACGGCGGAGTTCCGTAGATGTGCGGCCAAAATCCGAGGGGTGCAAGATGGGACCCTCGTGGAATACTACAAGTTGGGACTCAACGCGGAGATTCGCCGAGAAGTCACCAAGACCCAAGACCCAGACACGCTCTCTGGGTGGATACAAGCCGCCATCACGATGGAGAACCACCTGAAAACCATCAAATTGGATGATGCAGCAGCGATGGTTAACAGGGGCCCCGCGCCGGCAGCGAGGGGAAAACCCCCTACCCCGAACCCAAAACCGAAGGACGGCACGAGGGAACTCCGAATGAAGCAAGGGTTGTGCCTCAAATGCGGAGAAGGGGGCCACTTCGCAGCGAACTGCCCAAGCTCCCCTGCATCGACTGGAGCGCCCAAGGGAGTCAAGAAGAAGTTTGACACGTCCACGCCAAAACTGGTGGCAAAGCCAAGGGGGCGAGGCCCTGCAAGCCAAGCCGCTCAGCGAGGCATCGGACTCATCGGATGGCGAGACCGCGCCGCAGGGAAACGAGACGGACCTGCTGTGAACAGCGCTGAACAGCAGGTCCCAGACTCCCAGGCGCAAATCCCGGTGAGCAAACCCCCCTCTCTTTTCTTTCTCATGGTGACTTTAGTGGACCCGGGTCTATTGACCCATGTGAGAGTATGGGCTCTGATTGACTCTGGGTGTGGGAGAGACCTCATCAACCCCACACTAGTGACGGGACTCGGGGCGAAAGTTATTAAACTAACCGACCCCTTGATTTTTACTCAGATGGATGGCTCCACCATGAAAGAACCCTGTAAATATGAGACTGTGCCCTTGAGGGTGGGGATTGGGCATCACTGGGAAGAGAGGCCCTTCGTCGTTACCCCGTCTGCTCGCTTTCCCCTGGTACTCGGAAGCGCGTGGTTCTTCGATCACGATCCACACGTTTTATGGGGGGAGGGGAAAGTAAACTTCATCTCCGAAAAATGCCAATCCCACCTATGGAGGAACGAGTGGGGACCCATGACGGGGGGACAACTCCTAGTGACGGTGGGGGTAGCAGAAGCAGAACTGGAGGGTATCCCTCCAGAGTATCACGATCTGGCTTCTGTTTTTGGGGAGGAGGAAGCTGACGAATTACCCCCCCATAGAAACTCAGACTGTGCAATTGAAATTTTGCCTAACCAAAAACTACTCAAAGGGAAGTTGTATTCTATGAGCCCCTCGGAGAAGGTGGAGTTGAGAAAATTCATTGATAAAAACCTGAGCAGGGGGTTTATACGGCCGGCTTCCTCCCCGTTTGCAGCTCCCGTGCTTTTCCGGAAAAAGAAGGACGGGGGTTGCGACTGTGCACTGACTATCGTGGCTTGAATGCGGTATCCAACACAAACGCTTACCCCATGCCCCTAATAAAAGACTTGTTGGCTGCGGTGGCTGGGGGAAAATTTTCTCGAAGCTAGATCTCCGAGATGCCTACTTCAGGGTCCGGATTCGAGAGGGGATGAATTTAAGACGGCGTTCAACACCCCCTGGGCCAATTTGAATACTTAGTCATGCCGTTCGGGCTTCAGGGAGCACCGAGGGTCTTCATGAATTTGATTAATGAGGTGCTCCATAAGTATTTGTTCAAGGGGGTCCTTGTTTACCTTGATGACATTCTTTTGTATTCCCCTGACCTGAAATCTCACGTAAAACTGGTGCGGGAAGTTTTACAAACGTTGCACAAGCATAAACTCTTTGCTAAACTGTCCAAGTGTGAATTTCACAAGACGGAGATCCCTTTCTTGGGCTACCGCATATCCCAAAAGGGAATTGAGATGGACCCCGACAAAATAAAAGATGTAGTGGGGTGGGAGCCACCCAAAACACGGAGGCAACTCCAAGGGTTCCTCGGATTCGTGAACTTTTATAGATCGTTCTTATCGAACTTTGCTCAGGTGGCTCTCCCCTAACTGATCTGTTGAAAACGAAAGGGAAGTCACCCGAACACACTAGACCCGGGGCCAAACTAGACTGGTCTCCCGAGTGCCAACGGGCGTTTGACAAACTGAAAGCCCTTTTTACATCGGAACCTGTACTAGCTCACCCGAATGAACTTAAAAAATTCATTGTACAGGTAGACGCTTCTGACGTTGCTATGGGAGGGGCGATCCTCCAAGAGGGAGAGGATGGTAAATTGCACCCCCTTGCCTATGTTTCCAGAAAATTTAACGATACTGAACGGAATTGGTCGGTGTGGGAAAAAGAAGCAGGATCGATCCGCTTAGCGTTGGCTACCTGGCGCCATTGGCTAGAGGGGGCGCGAGTTCCTTTCGAGGTCTGGACTGATCACAAAAACCTCGAGCTTCTCCACTCCCCCCGCTCCTTGAACGCCAAACAGCTGCGTTGGGCTGATTTCTTCTCCAAGTTCAATTTTACACTGCACCACTTCCCGGGGACATCTAACTCGCTGGCCGATGCACTGTCACGCCTCCCTCAACACGACAGCAAAAGGGAGGAGATTCATGATTCGGTCTTCACGCCTTCCCAGTTGGGAGGGGCAGTGACTACCCGGAAGCAAGCCAAACGTTCCCCCCCGTCCCCAACTCCTCCTACCGATGACTGGGTGGCGAAATTCTCTACAGCTATGTCTGACGCTGATAGGGAGGAGGTGAAGGGGGAGGAGGGAGTCTCTCCAGATGCGCATGGCTGCTGGACTAAAAATAACAAACTGTTTGTCCCTTGTTCCCTGAGGGGGGAGATGATGGGCTGGGCGCATGGATCGAAACTGGCTGGGCACACGGGGTTTGTGAAATCTCTCCAGCTCCTGCAAAGACAATTTTGGTGGCCCGGGCTAAGAAAAGACATTTCATTATTCACGTCAGCTTGCCAAACGTGCTTGATGAGTAAGCCTAGACCCGGTAAACCTCCAGGAGCACTGCAACCCCTCCCCACACCGGCTCGTCCATGGGAAGTGATTTCTATGGACTTTATTACAGACTTACCCCCTAGCGGGGGGCATACGGTCATCTGGGTGATAGTGGATCTGTTCACTAAGCAAGCTCATTTCGTTCCGTTTGCCTCTGTCCCTTCTGCCAAGAAACTAGCCTCAGCGTTCTTGCAACACGTTGTGAGGCTCCACACTTTGCCTGCGAAAGTGATCTCGGATAGGGGGGTTCAATTTGTTTCACGGTTCTGGAGTGAGTTAATGTCACTGCTTGGGGTGGAGCGGGGGATCAGCAGTGCATACCATCCGGAGTCCGATGGGCAGACTGAGCATGTGAATCAAACTCTGGAACAATATTTGAGGTGTTTCACAAACTTTCAGCAGGACAATTGGCACTCTCTCTTGCCTTTAGCTGAGTTCTGTTACAACAATACTCAGCACTCGTCGACGGGGATGTCCCCATTCAAGGCAGTGCATGGGTATGACGCCCCGCCTTTGCCGTTTCTGAGTTCTCCCGACCTCCCGGCGGGAGATGCTGGAGACTGGTGCAAACAATTGCAACTGGCGTGGTCATCTTTAGCCAAGACTCTAGAAGAGGCTAAGAACGCCTATAAAACCCAGGCAGACAAGAAACGCAATCTGTCTTGGGTTCCTAAGTGTGGGGAGTTTGCTTATTTGTCCACACAGAACTTGCGTAACATTCAACCGAGTCGCAAGCTTGGTTGGAAATTTGTTGGACCTTTTGAGATTGTGAGAGTTATTAACAATGTGACTGTAGAACTTGCCCTGCCTAAGTCTCTAAAGTCTGTTCATCCTGTTTTTCATGTAAGGCTTCTACGCCGGGCACCTGAGGAGAACAAATGGAGACCGAAACGACCCACCCCACCTCCGCTGTTGGTGGGGGGGGAACCTCACTATGAAGTGGCGCACATCTTGGACTCTAAGATCTCTCGCAATCGCTTGTTTTACCTAGTAGAATGGATTGACTTTGGGCCGGAACAGAGGGAATGGGTACGGGCAGAAAATGTTCTGGCCCCCCGGCTTATCTGTGCTTTTCACAAGCTGTACCCCCACAAGCCAAAGGGGTAGATTTATTTTCGAGGGGGCTGCATGTCAGGTAGTCCTGCCATGATGGATGGAGGGGAGGGGAGGATGGCTATGGGCGCCATGGTGGCGTGACGGGCGGGAGGTTGGGATCGTAGGGGTGTTGATTTATGCCTGGTGTGTGAGAATGGAATGTGGCTCTGGCAACCCCTATCTCTGGTAGACTGGATGTTCTGACCTTGAGGAGTCAAGCTGCGAGCTTTCCTATCGCTTTCAAAGCTGCAGCTTTGCTGAGACTAATGGGGGCGGTGGGAACTTCATTAGCGTAGTAACTTTCGATTCCCATTCGCATGTTATTCCCTGATTGGTAGAAGGGGGGTCCCCATTCACCCCCTTCCCTGTATAACCACTTGCTTTGTGTAACCAAGTCATTCTGAACAATGTATCTGTTCCAGTAACCTTTCTATTGCAGCTTTATAATAAACGCTATTCTTGTTTGAACTGCAAGGCATGGTGTTTGGCTGACTGAGTTAGGGCTCCTGACACTGAGTCAACCTCCATATCACAGGGAACGTTGTCAAGTACTGCCATTACCTTGATCTTGCTTCTTGCCCGCTGGTGAGTTTGCGCCACTAACAAGCGGTGGAAACATTTGTGCGTCGTATGACACTCCGTGCCTTTTGGTGGGTACTTGGGCAGAGGTTGTGGTCTGCTTGGAGAGATGGGGGTGACCTCTTGTACCTTGGCGAATGACACACCCGGGCAATGTGACCTGTTTTCCCACAGTCCCAACACTGGACCTCACAGAACCAACACTTGAGCCATTCATGATCACCCCCACAGCTGGCACAGTTCATTTTAGGGGCAGGCTGTTTATAGTAGCTTTTGTGGCTTTCGGCTCTTGTTTGGTGAACGCCATCATCCTCGCTGTTGGTGTCTTCCACAGTTCCCTGATGCTATGATTGTGGTTTATGGGACTCTGGTGGTGTCCTCGACTGCTGCTCATCTTTGGTGGATTGTTCCGCAGCTTCTGCAGCAGCAGCTTTGTTGTAAGGTACCTGGAACGTGAGTCCTTTTTTGCGAACAGCCGTCGTTGTAGCTTCTCATTCTGTAGGCCACAAACTAACCGGTCCTGGATCCACTCCCTCATGTCTGTGAAATTGCATTGTCTTGCAGAGCTCAGCCACATACTCAGCGATGGACTCACCCTTGGCTTGGTCATATTTGTGGAATGCATGCCGACATGCGATTTCAGATGGCTTAGGGGTGAAATGGTTGCGCAGCTTGTCAGTGATTTCAGTCAACGTGGTTGTTTTGAGTTCCGCTGGTGCCACTAGCATCCAGGCCACATCAAATATGTTTCTCCCGCAGACACTCAGGAATGTTGTTTTCTTCACCTTGGGATCGGTTACTTTAGTTGTGGTGGTGTAGAAATCAAACCAGGAAATGAAGGTGTCCCAGTCTTTGGTGCTTGCATCAAACGACTCGAATTGGCCCACTATGGCCATCATCGTCTCTTTCGGGGGCAGCGGTGGTGGTGCTGGCTCGCTGGCATCACTTGGGACCAAGGTGACAGTTCCTTGGTCGTCTGTCATGATTTGCTCTTAGGGTCAAGGCAACAATTCCTTGCCCTGTCTGTGATTTGCTTATGGTTCTGTGGGGCTGCCTATCCACTGCATCCCATCCTCATTGCCAGTATTATGAACTGAGATCGAGGCAGCTCTTAAACAAGTGTTTTCGTTTATTCAGCTCATAACTTTAACACAAGACAAGACAACACAGAACAAGCTAACTTTTATACTTTTTGAACTGGTGAAGCCACACCTCTAAAGCAGATAAAGACCAATGAAATTATAGTGCTTGGAACCAATGGGAAATGTTCCTGCCAAAAGTCAATGTCTCTCTGGATTGGTCTGTTTGCATCATGGACCAATCTGGTCTCACGTTTCAGGATGCTGTGCTTCTATGAAGCTGTACCTTAAGCTCATATCAATACAGTAACAATAACTGAATACATTACAGTTAGGCTGGTTGTTGGGTGGGAAAACAGGAGAGTCTGTGAGGGCTTTCATGGAGGGAAAGAGGAAATAGTGGGTGAGGGGGAAATTAGATGCCACCTACAAGTCCTTGCGGGTTCCCACTTTTATATTCTAACAGCCAAGTCAGCCAGATTTGAGGATACTTATATCTGGTGACTGGAGGAGTGAACTGGAAAGACAGATCTTTTTACAAAATTGAAAAGCACTCCAGGATTGCAAAAAAAAAAAGTGAAATATAAAAACAACATTGGGAGTTAAAAGAAACCCAAAATGGTAAAAGGACCACCTGTAGCTTTAAGAAAAGGAAGCCCTCAGTGGCCATTGCTAGGCAGCCACAGCATTCTAGGCTTGTTTTCTCTCAGTAAAAGGCAGGTGGCATGAGGAGGGCTATTTCCATGGCTCTTTTGGCCTTTCAGGACAGATTCATTGGGGCCAGGTGTGGCAGCAACCACCACACTACCTGCTACTACCTGGCTTACATGACTCACCTAAGCCTGACTGATTGTTACTGTTCAACAGCGGCCACTGTATGAAATCAACTGAGATATAGAGCTTCACAGTAGGGTTTGGGAGACCCAGGCTGAAATCACCAGTCTGACATGGAGGCTCATGAGGTGATGTAGGGCCATTCACATACTTTCAGCCTAACCTGCCTCACAGATTTTTTGTGAAGATAAAAAGGAGAAGAGGAAAATAATAATAACAATAACAATAAGAAGAAGAGGAGGAGGAGGAAGAGGAGGAGGAGATTGGATTATACCCTGCCCTTCACTACCCAAATTTAAGCTGCTTTGCTCCCCACTGTGGAGAAAGATGGGGTATAAATGAATCAAATAAATAAATATAGCTGAAGATGGGAGGCAGATAAAAGGTAGGTTGGTGAATGGCTGAGAAGGAGAGAATGAGGAAGGGAAAGGGGAAAAGATATGGGGTTGCTAGGAGTAGGGAAAGAGAAAATAGTACAGGGAAGAGGGACACAGAAGAAAGTGAGATGCCCCCCCAAATCCTTGAGGGTTTCCTACAATGCAGGTGAGCCTGGCCCAGTGGCCAGCACTAGGGATTGGCATGAACCGATCCACATACGTAAGTTCATGACAAATTTTGGCAGGTTCATGGTTCACGAACTGAAGTTTGTGAACTGAAGAGCTGCCACAAACTTTCATGATTTTTAAGACAGTTCATGGTAGTTTATGAAAAGCAGAAAGCAGGGGTCTAAATGGTTCAGAGCCACTTAAACCCCTGCTTTTTGCTCTTCACAAAAAACAGCTGTGAGGTGATGAGCAGAAAATGGGTTTAAATGGCTTTGAGTCTGCTTCTGCTCCTCACTGCTTTTTGCAGGAAGAACCCCTCCTTTCTGCTACTCGCAGAAGGCAATGGGGAAGCAGTGGGGCAGCTTCAAAGCAGTGGGGAGCAAAACTGGAGGGTTAAATGGTTTCATCCTTAAAGTGGTTACAAGGCATCCCTCCTTAAAGTGGAGGGAACAGATCTGGAGGGTTTAAATGGCTCAGAGTTCCACCCCCAAATTTCTCAGAATTTCTCAATCTGGAGTTGGCAGCGCTAAACCGACACCACCTTGACTTTTAATTCAGTGGAAGATGAGCTATTGAAAAGGAACACAGAGGGTGGAGAAGAAATTTTAGTAATGTGCTATAGTAGGAGGTGGAGCTGGAAGAATGATCCTTGGTAAGAAATTTGGGGTGGTAACTCATGTCCCGGTTTTCATTTGTAAAATGCTGCTTGGAAAAAATGGGACTGTTTGTCCAATGCTGTCCTCTGAACCATGATATAATGCCAGGGAAAATCTTAATGCTGGGCAAATTTCCATATCAAGGCCTGACGAAACATTCAAGAGACCTTTCCTAGGGTTGCCAACCTCCAGGTGGGAACTGGAGATCTCCCAACTTATCTACAGACTACAGAGATCCGTTCTCCTGGAGAAAATGGCTGATTTGGGCAACTGACTATGGCATTATACCTTGCTGAGGTCTCTCCTCCCCATATCCCACCTCTCTAGACTTCACTCCAAATCTCCAGGAATTTCCCAACCTGCAGCTGGCAACCCAATCCCCCACTTATCCCCACCCCCACTGAGTCAGTTCCTGAGAACAGTAGGCCTTGTTCTACAAACAAATTTTGTCTGATATAGTTGGCCTACATTCCCCTTTGTTCCTTTTGTTCCATTAGGCCTTGTTATACTCCACTGGATGACCCTCAACAATTCCCCTCAACATGTAATGATTATCCTATCCATCCTTCATTTGCTATTTAGCTACAGTTATATGCTTTTAAGTCCTTTTAATCTTTAGCTTAATGAAGTGTAACTTATCAAGCTCACAATGAAATATTGAATCTTGAAATTTCACAATTCTTTCATAATAAGCTACTTCATGCATAAAATGCCTGCTTGGAAGAAGAATTAGTGCAGCTGCATTCCCTCCCTTGTTTAGAAGATAAACAGTCTCTCTCAAAATGGGAATATCACTTAACAAAACTCTAACAATTGTTATTATAGCTTGCAACAGAGGGAAACTTTCCAGAGACACAATTTAAATGAGCTCGAGGTTTCTGTTCTGTTGGCATTCACTTAGAAGTCTGACTGCTATTGATTACTTGTCTAATTTGTATCATTTCCCTTGGCCTCCCAGACAAACTGGACTGTTTTGCTATCCAATCTCCACTCAGTCATATATTTGTGTTCTAATCCTCCAGTCTTGCTCAACGCTCAGAGGGTTTTTGGTCCAGTTTATAAGACTGTAACTTTCCTTAGATGTTGACACTCTTAGAAAAGGGGAGTGAGAAGACCCACACTTGCAGTTACTGCTGTCAACTGACCAGAAGAAACTCCTTGGCCTGGCATGTGCTAGTGACTTCACAAAGTCATCACTAAAAATTGGCAAGATCCCTGAGAAGCCAGGACCATGTAAATCTACTTTATGGACAACCTATCCACCACTCCTGGTTTAAGACATTCTACAAAAAAACCCCAGATCCATTAGATGTCTCAGATCACAGTTTAAGCCCCACAAGGATAACAGATGTGTCATTCTTCATTGGCTGGGCTTCCCAACAGGAATGGGATGATCTTGTGCCTTTAACAATGGCTTCACCTGCAGAAACTAATAAATGAAGGTTTTCACAGCATTAGGAGAAATATTAATCCTGCCCAGTTGTCAATCTGGACACAAAAAAAGTTATGTAGATGGCTTAGCAGGATTGCCCTATAAGTTGTGCACAAAGGTCACATCTGCTTGAAGGCTACATGCATACTTCAAAATGCATACAGGATACTGCATGGTTGTTCCAGTTCACTAGAAATTGAAGGTACCAGAACTGCAGATATGTAGGGGCCTAGAATATACATTTGTGAGTCTATACACTGAGGCTCCAGATAAACATGACTCCTGAATGCCTGGGGGGGGGAGTTATAGAACGGAGCCAGCAGATGCAACTCAAATAAGCTGTCTCCTTGTACTTATTTGTAACCAGGGCTCTTTTTGGGTAGGAATGCACAGGAACGGAGTTCCGGCTGGCTCCTGAGTTGGCCATGCCCAGCAGGAACTCATTAGCATAACAGGCCACACCCAACAGCAGAAATTCATTAGGACTGGCTATATTAGGGGTGTGTGGCCTAACATGCAAAGGAGTTCCTGCTCCAAAAAAAGCCCTGGGTTTTAGGCTTCCGGTCGGAGAAAATGGCGAATTGACACACTTTGCGAGTTGTGCAGAGTGTACTGCGGCATCTGACGACAGTCTGGGCTCTATCGGACCCAGCGCAGCACTCTCCAGGCGGGAGAGTGGCAAGCAAGCAGCGAAGCCTGAGGGGGAGTTGAGATCGGTGGAGATAAGCTTCGGAGGAAGCTTGTTTACACTTTGATCTCCTTCCGTGAAGAGGGCAGTTGTAAATCAACTCTACAGATGCCAGCCGGGCTGAGAATTCAGCATAAATTCGCCATCTACCGATCTCTTTACCATCAGATTAACATCGTTTACAGAAGAAGCACCGCGAAACCCCGAGATTACAAGCAAGGTAACAAACAAACAAATGAATAAGCGCTTACCGGTTTAAAGAAGATTGTGATATTGAAACGCACGGATAAGCGCTGAAACATTTAAGGAACTATTCCGCTTGAATTAAAAGTAAAATGAAAGCTTTCCTTTAGAGATAAAGGCTGAAAAGTGACTTTGTTTTGCATTCCTGTGGTCAGCCAAGTCTAAACGTTACGTAGCAGAAACGAAACTAACTGTGACTCTGTGATACAGGAAGTGGGCTAGAGTGGAGATTTTAGAGGCTGTTGTGTTTGAAGCGGATGGACATTTTACTGTGTGACACTATCCTCATCGGAAGTCGGATTACAGAGACGGACAGAGGCACAGGAAGTTTGAAAGGAGCCTACTCTAGCCGGAAAACCATAGAGAAATTGCGCCCGACATTTTTGGGAGGACTAAAATTTAAAAAGTTATTTTTAAGCCGAAAATGTGTTTAAGCAAGTTATAAAAGTGGCGATTTGGCTTGGAGATTGCTAATATAAAGATTGATTAGCAGTGAAGTGCCCTCCAAGACGGATTTGAGAACAAGACCCAGAGCTGCTTCATCACCCAGCCCAAGAATGACTGCAAAGGAAAAAAAGAGTGGCAAGCAGCTATGGAAGCGATGGAAAAACGGATGACCGAAGTGGTGCAGAATCTTGGAAAACAAATAGAATCGCACCTGGGAAAACAAATAGAATCACAGTTGCAACAGCAACTGCAAAGTCAATTGGAGCAAATAGAACAAGTGCAAGTTCAAGTACAGAAAAAAAATATGGAAGAATTGAAAGAACTGGTACTTACTGAAGTGTCAGGGATAAAAAAAGATACAGAAGAACTTAAAAAAGAAGTCAAAAGTCTGGTGACAAAATCTGAAGATATGGAACAAAAGGTAAAAAAAGCTCTGTCTGAAAATACAAGGCTGGAGACCATGATGGATTACAGGGCTACTCAGAATCACCTGAGATTGAGAGGGATAGAAGAGGAGGAAGATCAGGATCTACGGGCTCTAGTAATTAAGACATTGACAACTTATATAGGAGAAGATGAAGGAGATTTGGATGCAGACTTTGACTTGATTTACAGAGTAAATTCAGCTTATGCCAAAAGAAAGCAACTACCCAGAGATGTGATTGTTCAATTTGTGACAACAAAGATGAAGGAAGACGTTTTCAAGAAACAATTTACACAACCGTTGGAAATAAATGGAAAGAAAATAATAATTTTGAGAGAAATTCCGAGATTGATTCTACAAGACAGGAAGAAGTTCAAGAAATTGACAGACAGACTAAAAGAAATGAACATTAGGTTTAGATGGGAGATTCCATATGGACTTACATTTATGTACAACTCGGTGAGAACTACTCTTAAAACTGAAGGAGATTTATATAGATTTAAAGCGAGCAATCTGGACGATTTTAAAGATATTTCATCCAACACCATTATGGATTACAAATTTTTATCTTGGAACGTAAATGGACTAAATTCACCAGGTAAAAGAAGACTGGTGAATCATTGGCTGGAGAAACAAAAATGTAATATAATTTGTTTACAAGAAACACATATAAGAAAACAAGACGACAAATATTTGATTAATAAAAAATTGGGAGAAGAATTTTATTCCTTAGCAGCTAATAAGAAAAAAGGAACAGTGATTTATATCTCAAAGGATTTGGATCCTAAACAAATTTTCTCGGACAAAGAAGGAAGGTATGTTGGCGTGGAAATATGGATGAATAGAAAAAAGACATTGCTTGTAAATATATATGCACCCAATGGTGCAAAAGAGACTTTTTTAGTGACTTGACCAAAGAGTTGGAGTGTTTAAACTATGACCAAATTGTTCTTGCTGGAGACTTCAATGGTACAGTGAATAATACATTGGATAGAAAATTTAAAGCAAGTGGAGAGACAGTTGGAAAGTTACCAAAAATTTCTTTCAACTGATGAAGCAAGAGAAACTGGAAGACGTTTGGAGGAAGTGGAATCCTAAGACTAAGGACTACACGTTTTATTCGAATAGACATAATTCCTTTTCTCGAATTGACATGATTTGGATGTCAGAGGAGATGGCGCAAAAAACTTATAAAATACAAATTTTACCGAAAACTAATTCTGATCATAATCCCTTACTTTGGATATCTAAAGCAAAACCTAAACAGCTATATTGGAGAATTAATGAAGATTTATTGGATCAAAAACAAATTAATGAAATCTTAAAAAAGGAAACGAAAAGTTTTTTTGAACTGAATTTGAATAAAGGCACGGACATACAAGTTGTTTGGGATGCATACAAAGCAGTAATGAGAGGTATGCTTATCTCTCTGAACTCCAAGGATAAAAAACAAAAGATCCAACAACAGAAAGACCTTCATGAAAAAAATTCGACAAAAAGAAAAGGAATTAAAGAAAAGACCAGGGAAGAAGAAGATTATTAAAGAAATCCACTTTCTGCAAGATCAGCTGAATGTTTTACTAAACAGAGAATTATATTGGAATTTGAAGAAATTACAGCAAAAAGCATTTGAGGGTGCAAACAAACCAGGAAAGTTTTTAGCATGGCAATTGAAAAATAGAAAAGAAAGGAATTTTATAACTAAGATTATTGAAGATGGAAAGGATGTTATGAGCTTGAATGGTATAAAAAGAGTTTTTTTTAAATATTACGCCAAATTATTCAAAAAGAAAGGAATTGATCAACAGAGAATCAACAAATATTTGGAGACGATTGAAGTTCCAGAGCTGGGAAAACAAATTAAGGAATTATTAAATGGTTTAGTAACGAAAGAAGAAGTGACAATGGCGATAGAAGATGCAAAGTTGGGCAAGGCTCCAGGACCAGATGGCTTTACAGCAAAGTTTTATAAGAAATTTAAAGAGGAGCTAACCCCTATTTTGGTTCTTCTGTCGAATGAGATAAGAAAGACCAAACGGATCCCAGATTCATGGAAAGAAGCAAATATTTCATTGATACCCAAAGAAGGTTTGGATTTGACTCAAGTAAAGAATTATAGGCCAATATCGCTATTAAATAATGATTACAAATTATTTGCGAAAATAATTTCAGAGAGACTGAAAAAATATCTGAAAGATATAATAGCGGAAGAACAAGCTGGATTTTTACCAAACAGACAAATCAGAGACAATTTAAGAGTGGTGATAGATGCAATTGAATATTATGACAAGCATCCTGAAAAAGAAGTTGGATTCCTCTTCCTAGATGCGGAAAAAGCTTTTGACAACTTAAATTGGGAATTTATGCTGCAAGTTATTGAAAAAATGGATATTGGACAGTCCTTTTTAAATATGATTGTGGCAATATATTCAGAACAAAAAGCGGCTTTGAATATAAACAAAGAAAAGACGGACTTCTTCCAAGTCCAAAAGGGAACACGTCAAGGCTGCCCGTTATCCCCGTTGTTGTTTATTTGGATATTGGAAATATTATTGACAGCGATAAGAAAAGATAACAGTATTGAAGGACTTACAGTGAAAGGTTTTGTCTATAAATACAGGGCATTTGCAGATGATGTAATGTTTATGATTCAAGATCCAATCGAGAAAATACCACTACTGATGGAAAAAATTGAAGAATTTGGTTCAGTTGCGGGATTCTATGTTAATAAAAGTAAAACCAAAGTGATGTGCAAAAATATGACGAAACAAAGACAAATAGAACTTCAAGAGAAAATTCAATGTGAAGTAGTTACAAAGACTAAATATCTTGGAATTGAATTAACCATGAAAAATATTGACTTGTTTAAAAACAATTATGAAAAGGTGTGGCACAAAATTCAGCAAGATATGAAGAAATGGGACACTTTGAATTTATCATTGATGGGAAGAATCGCGACTGTAAAAATGAATATTTTACCGCGTTTGATGTATTTATTTCAGACTATTCCAGTACTAAAACAAAGGAAAGTATTGGATTCGTGGCAGAAAGAATTATCCAAATTCGTATGGGCAGGAAGAAAGCCAAGGATTAAAATGAAAATTTTATGTGATGCAAAGGAAAGAGGAGGTCTACAACTACCAAATCTAAGACTGTATTATGATGCCGTCTGTTTAACATGGTTGGAACAGTGGATTAATTTGGAGAATAAGAAGCTATTGGCCCTGGAAGGGCATGATAACAAATTCGGATGGCATGCATATTTATGGTATGGAAAAGTAAAAATGGACAAATTTTTTAAACACCACTTTGTAAGACAATCACTGTTCGAGACATGGATGAGATATAGAAAATTCTTCTCAGAAGAAAGACCACTTTGGATTGTACCAGCTGAAGTGATCAATCCATATTCAAGAAATCAAGGACTAGACTGGCTACCTTATAAAAAACTTTTAAAATCTGAAGGAAAAATTTTGTGTTAAAAGATAGATTTGATGTTGAATTTGAATATGATTGGTTGAAGTTTAGACAGATTTATGATTTATTTAAGACCGATAAAAGAGAACATGGTTTTAGAGAAAAGAATACCGAAATTGAAACTGTATGGCTTGAGAAAGATAAAAAAATGATTTCTAAACTGTATAAGGTGCTATTGAAATGGTATACTGAGGATGAAGTTGTAAAAGAGCAAATGATAAAATGGGCTGTAAATGTTAATAATGAGATATTAATGACATCTTGGGAATATTTGTGGAAAAAGTCGATGAAAATTTCAACTTGCGTAAATGTTAAAGAGAATTGTTATAAAATGATGTACAGATGGTATATGACGCCTAAAAAAATTGCTATCATAAATGAAAGTATGTCTAACAAATGCTGGAAATGTAAGAAACATGAAGGGTCTTTTTACCATATGTGGTGGACATGTGATAAAGCAGTAAAGTATTGGACAGAGATCCACAATGAGATACAAAAATTTTGAATTGTACTTTTAAGAAAGACCCACAGATGTTATTGTTAGGTCTTAAAATGGAAGAAATAAATGTAGCCAAGAGAACATTACTATGGTACTTGACTACAGCTGCAAGATTGACTTTTGCTCAATGTTGGAAACAAGATAAAGTACCTGAAACATGGGAATGGATTAAAAAGACGTTGTTTTTGGCAGAAATGGACAAATTAACGAGAAAGTTAAACAACGAAGAAGATGAAACGTTCTTTGAAGACTGGAAAGACTTTCAAAAATACTTGTTGAAAAATTGGGACATTAAACGTGGTTTGATTTGTTTTGATAGTTATTAAGAGGAAAATGAAATAGAATTAGATTTTTGAATTGTTACCGTTAGTAAGAGAAAATAGGTTTAGAAGTAACTGTAACAGAACAAGAGAGATATTAATGGGGTTGGAGCAGTGCGGGAAGTCTTGTTTGGGGGGTAGAAGGGAAATTAGAAAAATGGATATATAGGTTGGTTGAAAATGTATGAGTATGTGATATATCCAATAATAAATTGTATTTACCAAAAAAGCCCTGGGTTTTGACAACAAACAAGGTAAACAGAATAAGAAGCAAAAG
>JAPDNY010000001.1:74256049-74271481 GCA_029375565.1 Gekko gecko | reverse complement strand
TTTTTTTTTTTTTTGGTAAATACAATTTATTATTGGATATATCACATACTCATACATTTTCAACCAACCTATATATCCATTTTTCTAATTTCCCTTCTACCCCCCAAACAAGACTTCCCGCACTGCTCCAACCCCATTAATATCTCTCTTGTTCTGTTACAGTTACTTCTAAACCTATTTTCTCTTACTAACGGTAACAATTCAAAAATCTAATTCTATTTCATTTTCCTCTTAATAACTATCAAAACAAATCAAACCACGTTTAATGTCCCAATTTTTCAACAAGTATTTTTGAAAGTCTTTCCAGTCTTCAAAGAACGTTTCATCTTTCTTCGTTGTTTAACTTTCTCGTTAATTTATCCATTTCTGCCAAAAACAACGTCTTTTAATCCATTCCCATGTTTCAGGTACTTTTATCTTGTTTCCAACATTGAGCAAAAGTCAATCTTGCAGCTGTAGTCAAGTACCATAGTAATGTTCTCTTGGCTACATTTATTTCTTCCATTTTAAGACCTAACAATAACATCTGTGGGTCTTTCTTAAAAGTACAATTCAAAATTTTTTGTATCTCATTGTGGATCTCTGTCCAATACTTTACTGCTTTATCACATGTCCACCACATATGGTAAAAAGACCCTTCATGTTTCTTACATTTCCAGCATTTGTTAGACATACTTTCATTTATGATAGCAATTTTTTTAGGCGTCATATACCATCTGTACATCATTTTATAACAATTCTCTTTAACATTTACGCAAGTTGAAATTTTCATCGACTTTTTCCACAAATATTCCCAAGATGTCATTAATATCTCATTATTAACATTTACAGCCCATTTTATCATTTGCTCTTTTACAACTTCATCCTCAGTATACCATTTCAATAGCACCTTATACAGTTTAGAAATCATTTTTTTATCTTTCTCAAGCCATACAGTTTCAATTTCGATATTCTTTTCTCTAAAACCATGTTCTCTTTTATCGGTCTTAAATAAATCATAAATCTGTCTAAACTTCAACCAATCATATTCAAATTCAACATCAAATCTATCTTTTAACACAAAATTTTTCCCTTCAGATTTTAAAAGATTTTTATAAGGTAGCCAGTCTAGTCCTTGATTTCTTGAATATGGATTGATCACTTCAGCTGGTACAATCCAAAGTGGTCTTTCTTCTGAGAAGAATTTTCTATATCTCATCCATGTCTCGAACAGTGATTGTCTTACAAAGTGGTGTTTAAAAAATTTGTCCATTTTTACTTTTCCATACCATAAATATGCATGCCATCCGAATTTGTTATCATGCCCTTCCAGGGCCAATAGCTTCTTATTCTCCAAATTAATCCACTGTTCCAACCAAGTTAAACAGACGGCATCATAATACAGTCTTAGATTTGGTAGTTGTAGACCTCCTCTTTCCTTTGCATCACATAAAATTTTCATTTTAATCCTTGGCTTTCTTCCTGCCCATACGAATTTGGATAATTCTTTCTGCCACGAATCCAATACTTTCCTTTGTTTTAGTACTGGAATAGTCTGAAATAAATACATCAAACGCGGTAAAATATTCATTTTTACAGTCGCGATTCTTCCCATCAATGATAAATTCAAAGTGTCCCATTTCTTCATATCTTGCTGAATTTTGTGCCACACCTTTTCATAATTGTTTTTAAACAAGTCAATATTTTTCATGGTTAATTCAATTCCAAGATATTTAGTCTTTGTAACTACTTCACATTGAATTTTCTCTTGAAGTTCTATTTGTCTTTGTTTCGTCATATTTTTGCACATCACTTTGGTTTTACTTTTATTAACATAGAATCCCGCAACTGAACCAAATTCTTCAATTTTTTCCATCAGTAGTGGTATTTTCTCGATTGGGTCTTGAATCATAAACATTACATCATCTGCAAATGCCCTGTATTTATAGACAAAACCTTTCACTGTAAGTCCTTCAATACTGTTATCTTTTCTTATCGCTGTCAATAATATTTCCAATATCCAAATAAACAACAACGGGGATAACGGGCAGCCTTGACGTGTTCCCTTTTGGACTTGGAAGAAGTCCGTCTTTTCTTTGTTTATATTCAAAGCCGCTTTTTGTTCTGAATATATTGCCACAATCATATTTAAAAAGGACTGTCCAATATCCATTTTTTCAATAACTTGCAGCATAAATTCCCAATTTAAGTTGTCAAAAGCTTTTTCCGCATCTAGGAAGAGGAATCCAACTTCTTTTTCAGGATGCTTGTCATAATATTCAATTGCATCTATCACCACTCTTAAATTGTCTCTGATTTGTCTGTTTGGTAAAAATCCAGCTTGTTCTTCCGCTATTATATCTTTCAGATATTTTTTCAGTCTCTCTGAAATTATTTTCGCAAATAATTTGTAATCATTATTTAATAGCGATATTGGCCTATAATTCTTTACTTGAGTCAAATCCAAACCTTCTTTGGGTATCAATGAAATATTTGCTTCTTTCCATGAATCTGGGATCCGTTTGGTCTTTCTTATCTCATTCGACAGAAGAACCAAAATAGGGGTTAGCTCCTCTTTAAATTTCTTATAAAACTTTGCTGTAAAGCCATCTGGTCCTGGAGCCTTGCCCAACTTTGCATCTTCTATCGCCATTGTCACTTCTTCTTTCGTTACTAAACCATTTAATAGTTCCTTAATTTGTTTTCCCAGCTCTGGAACTTCAATCGTCTCCAAATATTTGTTGATTCTCTGTTGATCAATTCCTTTCTTTTTGAATAATTTGGCGTAATATTTAAAAAAAACTCTTTTTATACCATTCAAGCTCATAACATCCTTTCCATCTTCAATAATCTTGGTTATAAAATTCCTTTCTTTTCTATTTTTCAATTGCCATGCTAAAAACTTTCCTGGTTTGTTTGCACCCTCAAATGCTTTTTGCTGTAATTTCTTCAAATTCCAATATAATTCTCTGTTTAGTAAAACATTCAGCTGATCTTGCAGAAAGTGGATCTCTTTAATAATCTTCTTCTTCCCTGGTCTTTTCTTTAATTCCTTTTCTTTTGTCGAATTTTTTCATGAAGGTCTTTCTGTTGTTGGATCTTTTGTTTTTTGTCCTTGGAGTTCAGAGAGATAAGCATACCTCTCATTACTGCTTTGTATGCATCCCAAACAACTTGTATGTCCGTGCCTTTATTCAAATTCAGTTCAAAAAAACTTTTCGTTTTCCTTTTTTAAGATTTCATTAATTTGTTTTTGATCCAATAAATCTTCATTAATTCTCCAATATAGCTGTTTAGGTTTTGCTTTAGATATCCAAAGTAAGGGATTATGATCAGAATTAGTTTTCGGTAAAATTTGTATTTTATAAGTTTTTTGCGCCATCTCCTCTGACATCCAAATCATGTCAATTCGAGAAAAGGAATTATGTCTATTCGAATAAAACGTGTAGTCCTTAGTCTTAGGATTCCACTTCCTCCAAACGTCTTCCAGTTTCTCTTGCTTCATCAGTTGAAAGAAATTTTTTGGTAACTTTCCAACTGTCTCTCCACTTGCTTTAGATTTTCTATCCAATGTATTATTCACTGTACCATTGAAGTCTCCAGCAAGAACAATTTGGTCATAGTTTAAACACTCCAACTCTTTGGTCAAGTCACTAAAAAAGTCTCTTTTGCACCATTGGGTGCATATATATTTACAAGCAATGTCTTTTTTCTATTCATCCATATTTCCACGCCAACATACCTTCCTTCTTTGTCCGAGAAAATTTGTTTAGGATCCAAATCCTTTGAGATATAAATCACTGTTCCTTTTTTTCTTACTAGCTGCTGAGGAATAAAATTCTTCTCCCAATTTTTTATTAATCAAATATTTGTCGTCTTGTTTTCTTATATGTGTTTCTTGTAAACAAATTATATTACATTTTTGTTTCTCCAGCCAATGATTCACCAGTCTTCTTTTACCTGGTGAATTTAGTCCATTTACGTTCCAAGATAAAAATTTGTAATCCATAATGGTGTTGGATTAAATATCTTTAAAATCGTCCAGATTGCTCGCTTTAAATCTATATAAATCTCCTTCAGTTTTAAGAGTAGTTCTCACCGAGTTGTACATAAATGTAAGTCCATATGGAATCTCCCATCTAAACCTAATGTTCATTTCTTTTAGTCTGTCTGTCAACTTCTTGAACTTCTTCCTGTCTTGTAGAATCAATCTCGGAATTTCTCTCAAAATTATTATTTTCTTTCCATTTATTTCCAACGGTTGTGTAAATTGTTTCTTGAAAACGTCTTCCTTCATCTTTGTTGTCACAAATTGAACAATCACATCTCTGGGTAGTTGCTTTCTTTTGGCATAAGCTGAATTTACTCTGTAAATCAAGTCAAAGTCTGCATCCAAATCTCCTTCATCTTCTCCTATATAAGTTGTCAATGTCTTAATTACTAGAGCCCGTAGATCCTGATCTTCCTCCTCTTCTATCCCTCTCAATCTCAGGTGATTCTGAGTAGCCCTGTAATCCATCATGGTCTCCAGCCTTGTATTTTCAGACAGAGTTTTTTTTACCTTTTGTTCCATATCTTCAGATTTTGTCACCAGACTTTTGACTTCTTTTTTAAGTTCTTCTGTATCTTTTTTTATCCCTGACACTTCAGTAAGTACCAGTTCTTTCAATTCCTCCATATTTTTTTTCTGTACTTGAACTTGCACTTGTTCTATTTGCTCCAATTGAGTTTGCAGTTGCTGTTGCAACTGTGATTCTATTTGTTTTCCCAGGTGTGATTCTATTTGTTTTCCAAGATTCTGCACCACTTCGGTCATCCGTTTTTCCATCGCTTCCATAGCTGCTTGCCACTCTTTTTTTCCTTTGCAGTCATTCTTGGGCTGGGTGATGAAGCAGCTCTGGGTCTTGTTCTCAAATCCGTCTTGGAGGGCACTTCACTGCTAATCAATCTTTATATTAGCAATCTCCAAGCCAAATCGCCACTTTTATAACTTGCTTAAACACATTTTCGGCTTAAAAATAACTTTTAAATTTTAGTCCTCCCAAAAATGTCGGGCGCAATTTCTCTATGGTTTTCCGGCTAGAGTAGGCTCCTTTCAAACTTCCTGTGCCTCTGTCCGTCTCTGTAATCCGACTTCCGATGAGGATAGTGTCACACAGTAAAATGTCCATCCGCTTCAAACACAACAGCCTCTAAAATCTCCACTCTAGCCCACTTCCTGTATCACAGAGTCACAGTTAGTTTCGTTTCTGCTACGTAACGTTTAGACTTGGCTGACCACAGGAATGCAAAACAAAGTCACTTTTCAGCCTTTATCTCTAAAGGAAAGCTTTCATTTTACTTTTAATTCAAGCGGAATAGTTCCTTAAATGTTTCAGCGCTTATCCGTGCGTTTCAATATCACAATCTTCTTTAAACCGGTAAGCGCTTATTCGTTTGTTTGTTTGTTACCTTGCTTGTAATCTCGGGGTTTCGCGGTGCTTCTTCTGTAAACGATGTTAATCTGATGGTAAAGAGATCGGTAGATGGCGAATTTATGCTGAATTCTCAGCCCGGCTGGCATCTGTAGAGTTGATTTACAACTGCCCTCTTCACGGAAGGAGATCAAAGTGTAAACAAGCTTCCTCCGAAGCTTATCTCCACCGATCTCAACTCCCCCTCAGGCTTCGCTGCTTGCTTGCCACTCTCCCGCCTGGAGAGTGCTGCGCTGGGTCCGATAGAGCCCAGACTGTCGTCAGATGCCGCAGTACACTCTGCACAACTCGCAAAGTGTGTCAATTCGCCATTTTCTCCGACCGGAAGTCCTTCACTAGTGCACTTTCCTAGGTACTTTTTAACTCTGCATCTTTGGCAGGATGCCATGGGTTGGCCACGGGAGCACTACGCTTCCCAGATGTTGCGGTATGATCATGCCCCAAAAATCCACCTGATATTCGTGCCTTCAGCATGGCAACTTCTCTGTGTGACCGGGACCAAGGTTAGTCTGACATGACTTGTTCTTGAGAAACCCATGCTGACTCTTAGTAATCATAGCCATCCTTTCTAAATGCTAAAGGACTGTTTGATGATTTGTTCTAAAACTTTTCCAGGTATAGGTGATAAGCTGATGGGTCGGTAGTTACCTGGATCCTCCTCTCCCCCCTTCTTGAAGATGGGGACAACATTTGCCCGCCTCCAATCTTCTGGCACCTCACCTGTTCTCCAAGAATTCTCAAAAATAATGAACAGAGGCTCAGAAATTACATCTGCGAGTACTTTTGATACCCTTGGATGCAATTCATCTGGCCCTGAGGACTTAGTTTCATTTAAAGGAACTAGGTGTTTATGTACTACCCATATGTTGATCCTAGGCTGCAACTCCCTTCCCTCATCATGTGTTCTGCTTTTGCCATGTTGAGCACCATTTCCCTTGCAAATGCAGACTGAAGAAAAGTAGGAATTGAGCAGCTCTGCCCTCTCTTCATCACATGTTACAATTTCACTTTCCTGTCCCTGCAGTGGGCCTACCATGTCCTTGCTCTTTTTCTTACTTTGAACATAACCAAAAAACCCTCTTTTTTGATGTTTTTAGAATCTCTTGCTAGCCAAAGCTCATACTGAGCTTTAGCTTTTTTAACATTCTCCCTACAAGTATTGTTTATATTCACCCTTGGTTATAATGCCCTTCTTCCATTTCCTAAATGAATCTGTTTTTAGTTCTCAAATCTTTAGAAAGCTGTGTATGTAGTTACCTTGGCTTCTTTAAGCTCCTCCCACTTTTCCTTCTCATAGGAATCATTTGTGATTGTGCTTCCCTTCAATATTTAACTTTTAAGAAACTCCCACCCCTCTTGAACTCTCTTCTCCTTAAGTATTTCTGACCATGGGATTCTACCCAGCATAACTTTAAGTTTGTCAAAATTTGCTTTCTTGAAGTCCAACCGTTATGTCTGACTATGTACAGCTTTTCCCTTCCCTAAAGTTGTAAATTCCAAAAGTACATGATCACTACTACCCAGTGTGCCCACTACTTCCACCTTGTCAACCAGTTCTTCCCTGTTGGCAAGAATCAAGCCCAAGATAGCAAATCCCCTTGTTTCCCTCTCCACTTTCTGGAAAATGAAGTTGTCAGCAAGACAAATCAGGAATTTGACCTTTCATTTTTAGTAGAGTTGTACTTCCAACTTATTTCCAGGTAACTGAAATCTCCCATGACTACTGTGACAGGCGGGGAGAAGAGTCTTTGAGAACTTTGTAATCTGTTCTAGGAATGTCTCATCCAAGTTCTCTGCCTGTCTTAGTTGTCTATAGCAGAATCCCACCATAATATCACCAGATGAGCTGGAATTCCTGGGCCATGGAGGAGATATAACCGAGTAGGTTGAACTGAGACTTGGTGGAATGACTTCCAGTACTGGATTGTACTCATTGATAGTTCTAACTTGTTCAAAAAGGACAGATTTAACGGAAGTAGAGCGTGATTGCATCCTGTGTTCCAATTGTGTATATCTGTGCAGAATTATAAGTGGGTGAACATGGCAACCCTATGGAAAATATCCAGATGATAGTTCTGTGCAGTCAATCGAGTGTACAGGATAAACACTTTGTGAAGCAGAAGCTAGATAGCCCCCACTTGCCCTTTGCCTCATTTCAACCCATTGGTAGGTTCTTCTGCACACTGCAAGGTGTATATGCATAGGTTTTCTCACACAATTTGTATGCTGTATTTTTGTGTGGCCTGCATCATTTTTTGTGCAGAAGAGCTGATTCAATGTATGGAGAATGCAGGGACTGTCGGGCACAATACATTCTATGCATTGATCATTCTAAAGATTTGTTTTAATAGGGTTGCTTGCTCTATGAATGATTAGTATGTAAACAAATGTTTGAGGGGAGGATTTGTGAAAAGACAAATTCAATCATTATGTGGGAGATGCTGTCTGCCATAAAGACTGCAAATGAATTATGAGTGGTGGTTTACATTGTGTCATAAGACAGTGTGGATCCTACATCAAAATAACCCATGGAGAGAACAGTATTGTTTGGAACAAAGTCTCTGTGAAATTACTTTTTAAGATCTATGGTATGACCTTACTAATCTGTAAACAGCAATTAATAATAAAATTATCCCAGTACAGGGCCTATATTTCAATATGTAAAAAGGTGATTTGTGACAGCAAGTCTTTAAGTATTTTCATTTACTAAAACTATGTTATTTAATTAATACTGAGTGACATGCAGTATAGCACAGTGGCTAAGAAATTATAGGGAGAACCAGGCATGTCTGCTTTAAATAATCTTACCTCTGCAATTATCTGACTAGGTGATACATTTTCTTAAGCTCTCATCTGCAATAAAAAGGTAAAGGTTCCCTTGCTCGAAAGCCAGTCGAATCCGACTCTAGGGTTGCGGTGCTCATCTCCGTTTCAAAGCCGAAGAGCCAGCGCTGTCCGAAGACGTTTCCGTGGTCATGTGGCCGGCATGACTAAACACCAAGGTGCACGGAACGCTGTTACCTTCCCACCGAAGTGGTACCTATTTATCTACTTGCAATTTCTTGCTTTCGAACTGCTAGGTTGGCAGGAGCTGGAACTAGAGACAGGAGCTCACCCTGTCATGCGGCACCCGGGTCTCGAACTGCTGAACTACTGACCTTCCAGAGCCTGCAGTTCAGCGTCTTAACCACTTGAGCCACCGCAGCTCCCCAATACTGATTTACTTAGTGCTTCATTGAATTTTCAGGATTTTTTAATGTGAAAGTTGGCTAATGAGCGGTACAACAAGCCCTCTGATTTTTTTTATCTGTATGGGTAAGGGTTTCCCCCCTGGGTTGTTCATCTTTCACTTCATGATCCTAGCCTATCATGGATTGTGTCATCGTTCATGAAGTGAAAGACGCCATAAAACCAGTCAATTTTGCCTATATGATAATTTCACTCAGGGCAAACAAAGTTCTCCCATTTGTTTCATTCTCAAGGAGAGGGAATGCATCCATATTTTCCCATGCAGCCAGGAAACACTCCCTGCCTCACTATGCTGAGCTGATGGTCTGTCTATCAATGCTACACAGTAAGATTTTCACCTGGATCCAGATCTGGTCAATCACAAGTAGGCGTGACTAGTTGAAGCAGCATTTGGATAGGGATGTAACTTGTGGCCAGATGAAGCCCTTGGGATCATCCTTCTACCCAGGAGTTAGCTTCTGGATGACAGCTGGCAGGTGGGGAGACAGGCAGGGGGAGAAGAGTCTGGCCAGGCTATAGCATGCCAGACAAGTAAGGGAGGTGGACATACCTGTAGGTCGGGTTTAGCCAGGGACTTGCAATAGGATGTGGCTGGCTGGCAGTGTCAGCAGCCACCAGGGCAGTGCAAGCAGAAATAGGGCCAGAGGGGTGGGGGGTTCCAGCTGCTAGGCAGAGCTTTAAAAGTGGTACTAAGACAAGGTTGGGGGTGAACATTGGAAGAGGCAGATGTGGGGAGTCCAGTGAGTGGTGGGAACTAAGTGTCAGGAGTCCTAACTTAGTCAGCAAAACACCAGGCCTTGTGATGCAAGCAAGGATAGCGTTTATTATTTAGCTGCAATAGAAAAGATCACTGAAGCAGGTACATTGTTCAGAATGACTTGGTTACAGAAAGCAAGCGGTTATACAGGGAAGGGGGTGAATGGGGACCCCCCTTTTCCCAGTCAAGGAATACCATGCGATTGGGAATCGAAAGTTACTACGCTAATGAAGTTCCCAACGCCCCCATTATTCACAGCAAAGCTGCAGCTTTGAAAAGCGATAGTAAAGCTCGCAGCTTGACTCCTCAAGGTCAGAATGTCCAGTCTGCGGAAGATAGGGGTAACCAGAGCTACATTCCATTCTCACACCCTAAGCGTAAATCAACAACTCCCCAGATTCCAACCTCCCGCCTGTCACGCCACTAAGGCGCCCAGAGCCAACCTCCCCTCCCCTCCATCCATCATGGCAGGGCTACCTGACATGCAGCCCCCTCGAAAATAAGCCTACCCCTTTGGTTTATGGGGGTACAACTTGTGAAACACCCGGATAAGCCGGGGGGCCAGAACATTTTCCGCCCGCACCCACTCCCTCTGCTCCGGCCCAAAGTCAACCCATTCAACCAGATAAAACAAGCGATTGCGAGAGATTTTAGAGTCCAAAATTTGCGATACTTCGTAGTGAGGTTCCCCCCACCAGCAGCGGAGGCGGGGTCAGCCGTTGTGGTCGCCATTTGTTCTCTTCAGGCGCCTGGCGTAGAAGCCTTACATGAAAAACAGGATGAACAGACTTTAGAGATTTGGGTAACGCAAGTTCAACAGTTACATTGTTAATCACTCTCACAATCTCAAAGGGACCTATATATTTCCAACCGAGCTTGCGACTCGGCTGAATGCGACGCAAGTGTTGTGTGGACAAATAAGCAAACTCTCCACACTTTGGAATCCAGGCAAGATTACGTTTCTTGTCAGCCTGGAGTTTGTACGCATTCTTAGCCTCCTCTAGAGTCTTGGCTAACGAGACCCACGCCTCCTGTAAGTGTTTGCACCAGTCTCCCGCGTCTCCCGCCGGGAGGTCGGGAGAATTCAAAAAAGGGAGAGGCGGGGCGTCATATCCATGTACTGCTTTAAACGGGGACATCCCAGTCGACGAGTGCTGAGTGTTATTGTAACAAAACTCAGCTAGTGGCAAAAGAGAATGCCAATTGTCCTGCTGAAAGTTGGAGAAACATCGCAAGTATTGTTCCAAAGTCTGATTCACACGTTCGGTCTGCCCATCGGACTCTGGATGGTACGCACTGCTCACCCCCCTCTCCACCCCAAGCAGTGACATAAGTTCGCTCCAGAACCGTGAAACGAACTGAACCCCCCTATCCGAGATCACTTTATTAGGTAAAGTGTGGAGCCTCACTACGTGTTGCAAGAACGCAGAGGCTAGTTTCTTGGCAGAGGGGATAGAGGCAAATGGAACGAAATGAGCCTGTTTGGTAAACAGGTCCACTATCACCCATATGACAGTTTTTCCCCGCTAGGGGGTAGGTCCGTAATAAAGTCCATAGAGATCACTTCCCATGGCCGAGCCGGCGTGGGGAGGGGTTGCAGAGCACCCGGGGGTTTGCCGGGCCGAGGTTTACTCATCAAGCACGTTTGACACGCTGACGTGAAGAGTGAAATGTCTTTCTTAGCCCCGGCCACCAAAACTGCCTTTGTAGGAGCTGGAGAGATTTCACAAACCCTGTGTGTCCAGCTAGCTTTGACCCGTGCGCCCAACCCATCACCTCCCCCCTGAGGGACCGTGGGACAAAGAGTTTATTGTTTTTAGTCCAGCAGCCGTGCGCATCACGGGACATTCCTTCTTCCCCTCCACCTCCCCTCCCTATCCGCGTCCGTCAGAGCTGTAGAGAATTTTACCGCCCAGTCCTTGGGAGGAGGATCTGGCGACGGGGGGGAGAGTTTGGCCTGCCTCCGAGTGGTTACTGCCCCTCCCAGTTGGGAGGGAGTGAAAATCGAGTCATGAATCTCTTCCCTCTTGCTGTCGTGTTGAGGGAGGCGGGACAGTGCATCGGCCAGCGAGTTCGATGTCCCCGGGAAGTGGTGCAGTGTGAAATTAAACTTGGAGAAGAAATCAGCCCAGCGGAGCTGTTTGGCGTTCAAGGAACGGGGAGAACGGAGCAGCTCGAGGTTTTTGTGATCAGTCCAGACCTCGAACGGGACTCGCGCCCCCTCTAGCCAATGGCGCCAGGTAGCCAACGCTAAACGGATCGATCCCGCTTCTTTCTCCCACACCGACCAATTCCGTTCAGTATCGTTAAATTTTTTGGAAACATAGGCAAGGGGCGCAGTTTACCATCCTCTCCCTCTTGGAGGATCGCCCCCCCCATAGCAACGTCTGAGGCGTCAACTTGGACAATGAATTTCTTAAGTTCATTCGGGTGGGCTAAGACAGGTTCAGACGTAAACAGGGTTTTCAATTTGTCAAAAGCCTGTTGGCACTCTGGTGACCACTCTAGTTTGGCTCCAGGTCGAGTGCATTCGGGTGGTTTCCCTTTGGTTTTCAATAAGTCAGTCAAGGGAAGAGCCACCTGGGCAAAGTTCGATAGGAACGATCTATAAAAGTTCGCGAATCCGAGGAAACCCTGGAGTTGCCTCCGCGTTTTGGGGGCTCCCACCCTACTACATCCTTAATCTTGTCAGGGTCCATCTCAATCCCTTTTTGAGATATGCGGTAGCTCAGAAAAGGGATCTCCGTTTTGTGAAATTCACACTTGGACAGTTTGGCAAACAGTTTATGCTTGTGCAACGTTTGTAGTACTTCCGCACCAGTTTCACATGAGATTTCAGGTTGGGGAATATAAAAGAATGTCATCAAGGTAAACAAGGACCCCCTTGAACAAATATTTATGCAACACCTCGTTAATCAAGTTCATGAAGACCCCCGGGGCCCCTTGGAGCCCGAATGGCATGACCAAGTATTCAAACTGGCCTAGAGGGGTGTTGAAAGCCGTCTTAAATTCATCCCCCTCCCGAATTCGGACCCTGAAATAGGCATCTCGGAGGTCTAACTTCGAGAAAATTCTCCCCAGCCACCGCCGCCAACAAGTCTTTTATGAGGGGCATGGGGTAGGCGTTTGTGTTGGACACTGCATTCAAGCCACGATAGTCGGTGCATAGCCGCAACCCCCGTCCTTTTTTTTCCGGAAAAGCACAGGAGCCGCAAACGGGGAGGATGCTGGCCGTATAAAACCCCTACTGAGGTTTTTATCAATGAATTTCCGCAGTTCTACTTTTTCCGAGGGGCTCATAGAATACAGTTTTCCCTTCGGCAACTTTTGGTTGGGCAAAATTTCAATTGCACAGTCTGAGTTCCTGTGGGGGGCAATTCGTCGGCCTCCTCTTCCCCAAAAACAGGGGCCAGGTCGTGATACTCGGGGGGATGCCTTCCAGCTCCGCGTCCGCCACCCCCGCCGTCACTAGGAGTTGCCCCCTGTCATGGGTCCCCACTCTTTTCTCCATAAGTGGGACCGGCATTTTTCGGAGATGAAGTTCACCTTCCCCTCCCCCATAGTACGTGAGGATCGTGGTCAAAGAACCACGGGCTCCCTAGAACCAGGGAAAGCGGGCTGAAGGGGTAACTACGAAAGACCTTTCTTCCCAGTGTTGCCCGAGCCCCACCCTCAAGGGTACAGTCTCGTATTTACAGGGTTCCTTCATGGTGGACCCGTCCATTTGAGTAAAAATCAAGGGTTCATTTAGTTTGACAACTTTTGCCCCTAGTCCCGTTATTAGTGTGGGGTTGATGAGGTCTCTCCCACACCCAGAGTCAATGAGAGCTCGTACTCTCACATGGGTCAATAGACCCGGGTCCATTAGAGTCACTGTGAGAAAGAAAAGAGAGGGGGTTTTGCTCACCGGGATTTGCGCCTGGGAGTGTGGGACCTGCTGTTCAGCGCTGTTTACAGCAGGTCCATCTCGTTTCCCTGCGGCACGATCTCGCCATCGGATGAGTCGGATGCCTCGCTGAGCGGTTTAGCTTGCAAAGCTTTCGCCCCCTTCGGTTTCGCCCCCTGTTTTGGTGTGGATGTGTCAAACTTCTTTTTGACTCCTTTGGACACCCGGGCGACGCAGGCGATGTCGGGCAGTTCGCGGCGAAATGGCCCCTTCTCCGCATTTGAGGCAAAAGACCTTGCTTCATCCGGAGTTCCCTTGTACCGTCCCTCGGCTTCGGGTTCGGGGCAGGGGTTTTCCCCCTCGCTGCCGGCACGGGGCCCCGGTTGGCCATCGCTGCGGCGTCATCCAGTTTGATAGTCTTCAGCCGGTTCTCCATCGTGATGGCGGCTTGAATCCACCCAGTGAGGGTGTTCGGGTCTTGGTTCCGGGTGACTTCTCGGCGGATCTCCGCATTGAGCCCCCACTTGTAGAAGTCTACGAGATTCCCTTCCCCTCGGAGTTTGGCTGCACATCTTCGGAACTCCGAGGTGTAGTCTCTCACCGACCTCGCGCCTTGCTTGAGGCTTCGGATCGTTGCCTTGGCTGCCTTGGTAGAGTGCACATCTTCAAATTGCTCTTTCATGGCCCACATGAAAGAATCGATCTCCCTCAGCTCACGCCCATCAGCTTGGTGGAGTCCCACGTACCAGTCGGCGGCCGCTCCCTTCAGGTGGGCTGCTATGACATCGACCATGCGCTCTTCTCGTTGGAATAGGTGGCCCCAGGTTTCGATAAACCTCTCGGCTCGCACCAGGAAGAATGGGAATTTTCTCGGGGTCTCCATCAAAATCAGCATCCAGGAGTTCTGCAGGTTTAGGTGGCAAGAACCCCCAAGGGCGAGGGGTGGTTGCCCAGGCGGCCCCTGCGGTCCTGGCCCCGCTGGTTGGTCCGGCGGCCCGGACGGCACGTTCCCCTGATCCTGGTCCGGCGCCAGGCGCTGATCGGGAGGAACACGGGCTGGTGGTTCCTCGCGCCTCTGCCGCTCGCGCTCCTCTCGGATGCCCTCCGCGATCATCTGTGGGATGCGAGCGAGGGATTCGTCTAGGAAGCGCATCAGGCGGTCTTGGCTCGGCTCTCCACTCCACCTCCTCCGCACCACGGCACCCTCCAGGCTCTTGGAGTCTCGGCCGGTTTCCTCCAGGGCTTCTGCCGTGATCAGCTTTCGGACCGACCTCTCATGGTGGCTTGCCCCCATAGATGCTCTCGGGGTCCCGAACCACGTCTCGTGGGTTTCAGCCAGGGGTTTCACCCAGTCTCGCCTACGTCCAACTCGGGTGGTCACCCCTCCATAGGCTGCCCCATACGGGTCTCCGTAAGGCCCTCCAAAGTCGTACTCCAGACCCCATTGCCCCGGCACATGTGTGTCAGGGGTCTCTTTTGGTACGTCTTTCCCGGGAGGCTTCTTCTCCTTTTCTTCTTCAATCGGGAGAGTGTCTTCTTCACCGCCACTCATTGTGGAGTTGCGGGTTTACGACCAGTCCCGAAAGTTGATGAGGATTCTGAACAAACTGTCAGGAGTCCTAACTTAGTCAGCAAAACACCAGGCCTTGTGATGCAAGCAAGGATAGCGTTTATTATTTAGCTGCAATAGAAAAGATCACTGAAGCAGGTACATTGTTCAGAATGACTTGGTTACAGAAAGCAAGCGGTTATACAGGGAAGGGGGTGAATGGGGACCCCCCCTTTTCCCAGTCAAGGAATACCATGCGATTGGGAATCAAAAGTTACTACGCTAATGAAGTTCCCAACGCCCCCATTATTCACAGCAAAGCTGCAGCTTTGAAAGCGATAGTAAAGCTCGCAGCTTGACTCCTCAAGGTCAGAATGTCCAGTCTGCGGAAGATAGGGGTAACCAGAGCTACATTCCATTCTCACACCCTAAGCGTAAATCAACAACTCCCCAGATTCCAACCTCCCGCCTGTCACGCCACTAAGGCGCCCAGAGCCAACCTCCCTCCCCTCCATCCATCATGGCAGGGCTACCTGAC
>JAPDNY010000001.1:74127123-74255949 GCA_029375565.1 Gekko gecko | reverse complement strand
GACGGTTGATTTAGTGTGTGACACCACCACCACCGGAAGTTGGATTACAGTGACGGACAGACAAACAGGAAGTTCGGAAAGAGCCTACTCTAGCCAGAAAACCATAGAGAAATTGCGCCCGACATTTTGAGGAGGACTAAATTTTAAAAAGTTATTTTTAAGCCGAAAAAGCATTGGAAGAAGTTACAAAGGTGGCGATTTGGCTTGAAGATTGCTAATATAAAGATTGATTAGCCCGGAAGTCGTTTTCAAGATGGATTTGAGGTCAAGACCAAGAGCTGCCTCATCACCCAGCCCAAGAATGACTGCAAAGGAAAAAAAAGAGTGGCAGGCTGCTATGGAAGCGATGGAAAAACAGATGACTGAAGTGGTGCAGAGTTTGGGAAAGCAAATAGAATCACAGCTGCAACAACAGCTGCAACAACAGCTGCAATTACAATTGGAGCAAATAGAACAAGTACAAGTCCAAGTACAGAAAAAAAATATGGAAGAATTAAAAGAACTGGTACTAACAGAAGTGGCAGGGATAAAAAAAGATACGGAAGACGTTAAAAAAGAGGTTAAAAGTCTGGTGACAAAATCAGAAGAAATGGAACAGAAAGTTAAAAGAACCTTGTCAGAAAACACAAGATTGGAGTCCATGATGGAATATAGGGCTACTCAGAATCATTTGAGATTGAGAGGAATAGAAGAGGAGGAAGATCAGGACTTACGGGCCCTAGTAATTAATACATTGACAACTTACATAGGGGAAGATGTTGGAGACTTGGATCCAGACTTTGACCTGATTTATAGAGTAAACTCAGCTTATGCCAAGAGAAAGCAATTACCCAGAGATGTGATTGTTCAATTTGTGACTACAAAAATGAAGGAAGACGTTTTCAAGAAGCAATTTACACAACCGTTGGAAATTAATGGAAAAAAAATAATAATTCTGAGAGAAATTCCGAGATCGATCTTACAAGACAGAAAGAAATTCAAGAAATTAACAGACAGACTAAAAGAAATGAGCATCAGGTTTAGATGGGAGATTCCATATGGATTATCATTTGTTTACAATTCGGTGAGATTTACCCTCAAAACGGAAGGAGATATATACAGATTTAAAGAGAACAACTTTGATGACTTTAAAGACATTTAATTCAAAACAACTATGGATTACAAATTTTTATCTTGGAATGTAAATGGACTAAATTCACCAAACAAAAGAAGATTAGTGAGTCATTGGCTAGAGAAACAAAAATGTAACATAATTTGTCTACAAGAAACACATATCAGAAAACAAGATAATAAATATTTGATTAATAAAAAATTGGGAGAAGAATTTCATTCCTCAGCAATCAATAAGAAAAAAAGGAACAGTGATATACATTGCAAAAGAATTGGAACCTAAACAAATCTTCTCAGACAAAGAAGGAAGATATGTTGGCGTGGAAATAACGATGAATAGAAAAAAGACATTGCTTGTAAATATATATGCACCCAATGGTGCGAAAGAGACTTTTTTTAAAGATTTGACTAAAGAGTTGGACTGTTTAAATTATGATCAAATAGTCCTTGCAGGAGACTTTAATGGTACAGTGAATAATGTATTGGACAGAAAATCCAAAGCAACTGGAGAGACGGTTGGAAAGTTGCCAAAAAAATTTTTCAGCTAATGAAGCAAGAGAAACTAGAAGATGTTTGGAGGAAGTGGAATCCCAAGACAAAGGATTATACGTTTTATTCTAACAGACATAACTCCTTTTCCAGAATTGATATGATTTGGATGTCAGAGGAGATGGCGCAAAAAACCTACAAAATACAAATCTTACCGAAAACTAATTCAGACCACAACCCCTTACTTTGGATATCTAAAGAAAAGCCCAAACAATTATATTGGAGAATTAATGAGGACTTATTGGATCAAAAATTAATTAATGAAACTTTGAAAAAAGAGACAAAAAGCTTCTTTGAACTGAATTTAAACAAAGGTACGGATATACAAGTTGTATGGGATACATACAAAGCGGTAATGAGAAGCTTGCTTATCTCTCTGAACTCTAAAGATAAAAAACAAAGGATGCAACAACAAAAGGACCTTCATGAAAAAATTTGGCAAAAGGAAAAGGAATTAAAGAAAAGACCAGGGAAGAAAAAGATTATTAAAGAGATCCACTTTCTACAGGATCAATTGAATGTTCTACTCAACAGAGAATTATACTGGAACCTGAAGAAACTACAGCAAAAAGCATTTGAGGGTGCAAATAAACCAGGAAAATTTTTATCGTGGCAATTGAAAAATAAAAAAGAAAGGAATTTTATAAATAAGATTACTGAAGATGGAAAGGATGTTATGAATTTGAATGGCATAAAAAGAGTCTTCTTTAAATACTACGCCAAACTGTTTAAAAAGAAAGGAATTGATCAACAGAAAATTAAGAAATATTTGGAGACTATCGAAGTTCCAGAGCTGGGAAAACAAATTAAAGAGTTATTAAATGGTTCAGTAACGAAGGAAGAAGTCACAATGGCGATAGAAGATGCAAAGTTGGGGAAAGCTCCAGGTCCAGACGGCTTTACTGCAAAGTTCTACAAGAAATTTAAAGAGGAGCTAACCCCTATCTTAGTACTTCTGTCGAATGAGATAAGAAAGACTAAACGTATCCCAGATTCATGGAAAGAAGCAAATATTTCATTGATACCCAAAGAAGGTTTGGATTTAACTCATGTCAAGAATTATAGACCAATATCGCTATTAAACAATGATTATAAATTATTTGCAAAAATAATTTCGGAAAGACTGAAAAAACATCTGAAAGATACTATAGCGGAAGAACAAGCTGGTTTCTTACCAAATAGACAAATCAGAGACAATTTAAGAGTGGTGATTGATGCAATTGAATACTATGACAAACATCCAGAAAAAGAAGTTGGATTCCTCTTCCTTGATGCGGAAAAAGCTTTTGATAATTTAAACTGGGAATTTATGCTGCAAGTTATTGAAAAAATGGATATAGGACAGTCTTTCTTAAACATGATTGTGGCAATTTATTCAGAACAAAAAGCGACTTTGAATATAAATAAAGAAAGAACGGATTTCTTCCAAGTCCAAAAGGGAACACGTCAAGGCTGCCCGCTATCCCCGTTGTTGTTTATTTGGATATTGGAAATATTATTGACAGCGATAAGAAAAGACAACAGCATTGAAGGACTTACAGTGAAAGGTTTTGCATATAAATACAGGGCATTTGCAGACGACGTAATGTTTATGATTCAGGATCCAATTGAGAAAATACCACAACTGATGGATAAAATTGAAGAATTTGGTTCAGTTGCGGGATTCTATGTTAATAAAAGTAAAACCAAGGTGATGTGCAAAAATATGACGAAGCAAAGGCAAACAGAACTACAAGAGAAAATTCAATGTGAAGTAGTTACAAAGACTAAATATTTAGGAATTGAATTAACCATGAAAAATATTGATCTGTTTAAAAATAATTATGAAAAGGTGTGGTACAAGATTCAGCAAGACATGAAGAAATGGGACACGTTGAATTTATCACTATTGGGAAGAATCGCAACTGTAAAAATGAATGTCTTACCGCGTTTGATGTTCTTATTTCAGACTATTCCAATATTAAAACAAAGGAAAGTATTGGATACGTGGCAGAAAGAATTATCCAAATTTGAATGGGCAGGAAGAAAGCCAAGGATTAAAATGAAAATCTTATGTGATGCAAAAGAAAGAGGAGGTCTACAATTACCAAATCTAAGACTGTATTATGATGCCGTCTGTTTAACATGGTTGGAACAGTGGATTAATCTTGAGAATAAGAAGTTATTGACTTTAGAAGGGCATGACAACAAGTTTGGATGGCACGCATACTTATGGTATGGAAAAGTAAAAATGGACAAATTCTTCAAACACCACTTTATAAGACAATCACTGTTCGAGACTTGGATGAGATATAGAAAATTCTTCTCAGAAGAAGGACCACTTTGGATAGTACCAGCAGAAGTGATTAATCCATATTCAAGAAATCAAGGGTTAGATTGGCTACCTTATAAAAGTCTTTTAAAATTAGAAGGGAAAAATTTTGTGTTAAAAGACAGATTTGATGTGGAATTTGAATATGATTGGTTGAAGTATAGACAGATTCATGACTTATTTAAGACCGATAAAAGAGAACATGGTTTTAGAGAAAATAATATGGAAATTGAAACTGTATGGCTTGAAAAGGGGAAAAAAATGATTTCTAAATTGTACAAGGTTTTATTGAAATGGTATACTGAGGATGAAATTGTAAAAGAGCAAATGATAAAATGGGCGGTATATGTGAATAACGAGATATTAATGACATCTTGGGAATATTTGTGGAAAAGGTCAATGAAAATTTCAACTTGTGTAAATGTTAAAGAGAATTGCTATAAAATGATGTATAGATGGTATATGACGCCTAAAAAAATTGCTATTATAAATGAAAGTATGTCTAACAAATGTTGGAAATGTAAGAAACATGAAGGGTCTTTTTACCATATGTGGTGGACATGCGATAAAGCAGTATGTTATTGGACTAAGATCCACAATGAGATACAAAAAATTCTGAAATGTACTTTTAAGAAAGACCCACAGATGTTATTGCTAGGTCTTAAAATGGAAGAAATAAATGTAGCCAAGAGAACACTATTATGGTACTTGATTACAGCAGCTAGACTGACTTTTGCTCAATGTTGGAAACAAGATAAAGTACCTGAAACATGGGAATGGATTAAAAAGACGTTGTTTATGGCAGAAATGGACAAACTAACAAGAAAGTTAAACAACGAAGAAGATGAAACTTTTTTTGAAGACTGGAAAGACTTTCAAGAATATCTGTTGAAAAATTGGGATATTAAACGCGGTTTGATTTGTTTTGATAGTTATTAAGAAGAAAATGAAAGAGAGTTAGTTTTTTGAATTGTTACCGTTAGTAAGAGAATATAAGTTTAGAAGTAATTGTAATAGAATAAGAGAGACATTAATGGGGTTGGAGCACTGCGGGAAGCCTTGTTTGGGGGGGGAGAGGGAGTAAGAAAAATGGATATGTAGTGATTTGTTTAAATTGTATGAACATGTGATATATCCAATAAAAAACTGTATTGTAAAAAAAAAGAAGCTACTGCCACATGGGACACCAGGTGGCCACTATGAGACCTGTCACTGGAGTTTGGCCTAGATGAAGCCATAACTTGCAACCAAAGGTGCGGATGGATCTGGTCCCAACACAATGACAGGTTCATGGCAGCCTGCATCCTAAACTCCTTGTCGTACTGGAGCCAAGCGGGGCCAGTGAAAGCAGTGTAGCCCTTGTAAATAATACCTAGGTATTGAAAAAGAGAAGCTTCCCGAAGGGGCTGCGCCTTAGACAGGACCCCTGCATATACTAAAAAACCAGCGACCCAGTTAGCACATGTCCTGTCCACCTTCATCCTCCTATACTTTTCCTTATCCCTATCCTCAAGCTTGTCTTTCTCCTTCTTCTCCAGCTCCCTGTACAAGAGTGTAAAAACATAAACATATTATCCCCTACAATTTTTTTCTCTCGTTGCTGGCAAAAGGTGATCATCCAAAGGGAGTGCCAAATCCCCAAAGGGAAGGGCTGCAGCACATGTAAGACATCGCCCCAGGGGCTGGACCCCCCCACCAAGGCGTGGCCTGTGTGCTGCATGCCCGCAAACAAGTGGCCTGAGAGCCCCCTGGCGAGGCACCATAAGACATAAGAGGGGAACCTGTCTGTCCGCAAACATGTCCACAAACCTGTGTGGTGGGGGGGTGGACATTGATGGTTGCCCCCATGGCCAGCTGCCTGAAGTGTAATGTGTGCAACACTTACCCATGGACGTGGAAGAACCAGCCGAGGCATCCGGCTGCTGTTGCTGTTCTGATGCCACCAAGGAAGAAGCAGAAGCCTGATCCAGAGCTGCCCCCCTTCCTTGTTCACTGCCTGAGTTGCACTCCGCCCTTCGACAAGAGGCAAACAGGTTAAAACTTCCACTTGGAACCTCTTGATAGCAGCAGAGCAAGTTTTCTTGGGCCCATGCACCCCTTACCCAGGCCTGGAAGGAGTGAAGGATATACCCATGGCCTGTTCTACTGCATTAAGTCTGTCCAAAATGGCCTGTTGGACCACATCCTCCTACTCCTCTGAGGATGACAAGGCCAGGGTAGGCCTCTTGGGAGGTTGTTTAGGGGCTAAGTGCTTGCCTTTGGAATGACCTGCACTTTTCTTTGGAGCCATGTCCCCTGCAACCAACCTGACTAACAATAGAGTTGACTATCCTAACTCACAGCCCCCTATTACTAAAACCAATGGGGGGGGAACACTATGCTGGTCCCCAAAATGGCTGACCACTGCAGACACAAAATGGCCACCATAATGTGAAAACAAAATGGCCACCCCAATCTGGAATTTAAAATGGCTGTACGCACTGGCTGGCTAGAATCCCACTGAAATGTATGGGAAACAAGCAAATGGGGGGGGAGGGGGAGGCTGCCAACTACTGTGGCTTAGAGCCGCACTCCAATAAGAGGGTGGTGGTGGTGGGAAATGGTGCAGCCTGCAACAAGGGCCACTGGAGCTGGAGCCCCCGGAGGCTAAGAATGCCACCAAACCTGGCAAAGCCACCTGAAGGGCCGCACTATCCCCTCATCCAACTCCCTATTGCCACCCAGCACAGAAACTGGTGCAGGTGAGCTAATAGGACCACTCCAGCCCTAAATTAATGGGCCACATCAGCCTGCCTGGCTGTGTCATTTCCTGCCACCTTGCCTGCTGCCCCCAAACCATGTCTTCCACCAGTCCACGTTGTTCACCTCATCTCCAATCCAGCAACGCTCAGCTGAGGCCCTTGCCACCCTTGATGAAGTCTGCACCTCATGCCGCTGCACCAAGCCAGGGTCCAGATGTGCCCCGCTGCCTCCAGGCCTCCGAAGGAGCTCTTTTGCGCAGTGCCCGAGCCAAGGTAGGGCCCAAACTCGGCCGTGCTGCAGAGCTCCTCTCCGACTGAGATCCACCGCAGAACTGTGGGGCAGAGAGGGAGGAGGGGCCGACTTATAAACTCTTTGGCCCCTCCCCCTTTTGAGGACCCATAAGTGGCGTTTTTGCTGCCCAAAGAAACGGCTCACCTCTCCAGCTGGGAGACGCTTCCCCAGCCCCATGGTCGCAAGGACCAGGGACTGTTCGAAACAGATTGTGGTTCTGCTTTTAGTTTACCAGAGATTAGGGATGAGCACATTCTAATGGAAAAGTGGGAACCCGTGAGAGACTCACAGGAATATTCCCTCACTAATTCTATGTTTGAGTCTATGTCTCAGAAAAGGACTTGAAGCACAGTGAATGCTTGTCACGTGTTATATGGCTGCCACTTCTGTTTCCCTCCTTGGCTTGTAAGTGCATCTGTTGTCTCTCTCCTTAGTCACTAGCTCTTTGCCTCCTTATCTGTTGCTGAATTTTAAGTGCCTTGCAGTCCGAGACCTGCCTGTTTTCATTTTTACATGTAAAGTGAGATACACACTGATATCACTGTGTACATAATTAAAAATAATAATTTGCTTGTAATACAGGAGGACATCTTCTTCCTCTGCTGGCCCATGAATCTGGTTCCCTTGACTTTATGTGCTCTGAACTGTGGAATTCTGACGATGCTGGTATTTGGAAAGTGAGCTGCTCTGCCTGCACACCTCCCCCCATCCTCAGTGCCTGTCACTGGAGCTCTGCCTGCTTGCCTCCCTTCCCTCCGCAGTTTGCTCCTTGCCTAGCTTGCCCCTCCCATTGTCAGTGCAGCTCTTGCTTGGCTCCCCCTCCTTATTGGAGCTCTGCCCTCTTGCCCCCCCATCATCAGTTTGCTGCCTTCCTCCCATCAGTACATTGCTCACTTGGTTCTAGTTCCCCCCATCGTCAGTGCTCCCCTCCATCAGCTTGCTGCTTACCTGCCCACTCCCCCCCCCTTCTCACCAGCGAGCAGCTGAGGAAAGAGGAAGAGGCCTCGAAGGCAGGGCAGGCTGAGTAGGGGGTAATCTCCACAGCAGGTGCTGCTCCTCTTCTGATGGCATGGTAGGCAGTCATTCTTCTTTCCCGCCACACTGCCATTTATCCTGCCCTCACCATCACTGTGACTGCATTGCCCGTGCTTGTGAGGTGGAGAGCTGTGGTGGGTGCTGCCTCCCGCAGCAGCGCTGGTAGGAAGGGGCGGAATTTGAGGCCTCCTCTCCCAGCCAGGTAATGTGACAGCTGTGGCTCTCCCTGGCTGGTGCTCTGCCCTCCCACCCTCCTCACGTCACTCGCCAGCCATTGCCTAGGAAGGGGGAGCGGTACTCTTTGCTGGATAGAGAGCATTCCTTCCCAACTGAGAGGGAAACAGGCTAGCCCTCTGAAGTGTTAACATTTCTTGATTAGAAGATCCAGGTCTAGTGGGCTTGAACCCCAAGACCTGGTGTACGCAGAGTGGGATCTGAAAATGGGAGCTGTTCCTGTGTTTGAGAGCATGTTTGGTGTGTGTTGGGAATTGGGTTTTGGCATTCATCGGGGAGCTGTTTCCCCTGTGTGTTTGCCATGAAGGATGATAGAGGGGAATGATACTACAGGGGGTTGCAGGGATGGGGGCATTCTGCAAAGCCCAAACATACCATGGGTTGTAAGTAACTAGTTTGTAACTTACCTTTTGTTTATTTTGCTTAGGGCACCTAGAGTTGGTTGTTGTGGTAGCATGAGTTTGTGCTTGTAGAAATAAGGTTGTTTAATAGAAAGAGTATGCACAGATCCTCCTTACCCACCTGCCTTGACTACTGGGCATGCTACAGTAATACACCCCTGTGGAGTTGGCCTTGGATGACCCACGAGAGGGAAGGGCTGGATTTTACCTGAAGTTGTGGTAGTGACAGTGAAAGAGAGGGCACGACTTGCCCGCAAACATGACAGAGATCACAACAATTCTTTTGTTGAATTCCATGGATCTTGAATTTAGTGCTTGTTAGTATTACACAATCACAATCTCCTTGGTGTCAACAAAGTGATTTCATCCTGGGATATCATTCTAATAACCTTACACTGAACTTCACAGAACTTTGAGGAGTACAACCCCAGGAATAAAGAGACATCAGTCCTCCCCATTTTCCCAGTGGCAGTGGAAACCATGTGCACTGGGTAAAAAGAAATGTCTTACGGGTACTGCTTCGACAACAACAATTGGGGAATCCTGGAAAAGATGGCAACATAAAAACAATAAAGCTATGAGAAACTCTTTCAAAAGTAGACCTTTGTGTGACAAAAAATAATTAAAATAATTTGAAAGGGTTTCTATATATTCTACTCCTATGTTGCAGATAATTATGATTGCTCCTGTGGTTATCCTGTAATTAGTCCCATCCAGAATGCTGCAAGAAGATGTTTATATTTTGTAAAACTGTCTACTTTCCTAAACTGTGTGAAAATCAAATGGTACCCGTTTACCAATTTTTAAAATTCACACTGACTTGTATATGGTATCTTAATGCCTATGAAGAGCTTTATAGCTGAATTTTGTTGGTTGAACCATTTTACTGTTGAACCATTGCCAAGGTCAAAACTGGGTTTTTGTACCTATTACCCACATTGATTCCATAAAGCATTATAGCAGTTTGCTTGATTCTGTACCCCATCACATTTCAGTTATTCTGAAATACAGCATTTTATGTTTGCTTTCCTGTGACTGAAGCTTATTACACAAACTGCAGTTTAGCTTCAGAAGTTGTTATAATTTTATAAGACAGATACATTCATAGCCATCATACAGATATATGCATACCATATAAATTTGGTTCCAGTTAAGGATGATGTATTGCAAAAAAGAATAAATAGTACATAAGCAGTAATATTAAGTGAACATAAATTGAAGTATGTAAGGAAAACACCGGATTAGCATTCATTAAGTAAGACATAAACTTAACCTTTTAAGATGGTTATCATGAAGGAGATGAGGAGAGGGAGTTCATAACTGTTCCAATGATGGCATTACTGCAGAAGCACATTGTAGATGCAACATCAGCCTGCTGGTATTGATTTCTTTTTATGCCTGTCCAAGCAAATATATATGATGGCATGTAAATAAACATCTGGATTCATAAGTTAGGAATAGTGTTACTATTTTATCACCCCAGGAAAGTACGTTGTAGCACAAGGTCTGCAGATGTAAGTGGGAAAAACGAGTGAGCTAGAGAAAAGCTGATTTTTATGCTGATATAAATGCATTACTGTAGACCCTGTTGCTAACAAGTATATCCCTGCTAAATCTTTTAGACAGACACACAGTCAGTCAGACAGAGAGAGAGACTGAGAGCAGGATGGTACTTGCAAAAGCAGAAGTACCGATTTTGGGGGCTGAATGAGACCGAGCGTTAGGAAGATTTTGTCAGGTTAAAATCAAGTAGATCCAGTCATTCTTGCACAAAGAAAGGTTTATTGGATTATCTTGCTATAAACCCACAGTAGGAGGTCATTGTCAGGAATGGGGAACAAAGCAAAGCAAGCCGACTTATAGTGTGATGCAATGAAGCGCCTAGCAAATAAAACTTGAGCACTCGCGCGGGAACTCCCGGCGGGAGAAATACTTGATGAGCGGGAGACTACTCCCCCCTCCCCTTGCCTTCCCAGGACTGGAAAATTCTCAGCGAAACAAGAATAGTCCAAAGCCTACATTCAAGGCCACCGTGATAAGGAAAAGCGGCAGGGAAGAAGCTCCCACGTTTCTGCCTGCATACCTACGCAAGCGCATAGCGGGGTAGGGAACATACAACAATGGATTCAGTGAGAAACATCAAATGCATATTTTCTGACATTCTGCCCTTCCCAAAATACCACCCACCCACCACTCAGAAAGGAGAGAACGCGGGCCCCCAGGTTTGTTAGGGTATCGAATGTGAAAGCGTCTCAAATGGTCAGGTGCTTTGATATCTGAAACTTTCACCCATTCCCTATGATGGGGCCCAAAGTGTACCCATTGGACCAGGTACAGGAGTTGTCCACGTAAAATCTTAGAGTCCAGAATTTCCGCAATTTCATAGTGTTCCTCATCGTCAACCATCAGAGGCGGGGGAGGCTCCGACATCGCAGGTTGCCATTTAGTCGGGGGTAACGCCGGTTTGAGGAGGCTGTAATGGAAAATTGGATGTATTGCTTTAAGAGATTTTGGCAGATCTAGCTGTACAGTCGCTGGATTTATACATCTTAGCACCTTGAAAGGACCAATATATTTCCAAGCCAGTTTTTGGACCGCTGCGCCAGCTTTAGATTCTTTGTTGACAGATAGACAGAGTCCCCGGGTTTCAGATTCCATCCCCCGGCCCTTTTTTTATCTGCTTGTTTTTTATACTGTGACTTGGCTTCATTCAAAGTCTCAACAATTAGGGGCCAAGAATCGCGGAAAGTTTTACACCATGTTGAAGCTTTCCCCACGTTTTCACCAGGTTTCAAGAAAGGGAGAGGGGGCTGTCATAACCCATGGCAGCTTTGAATGGAGACATCTTTGTTGAAGCGTGCCATGAATTGTTGTATGCAAACTCCGCTAATGGCAGTAAATCAACCCAATTGTCTTGTTGATAATTAGAAAAACATCTCAGATATTGTTCTAATGTCTGGTTTACTCTCTCCGTTTGCCCATCGGTTTCGGGGTGATAGGCAGTACTAAGAGCCCGTTCAATACCCATTAGGGTCATTAGCTCTGACCACAACTTAGAAACAAACTGACTTCCCCTATCAGATATTATTTTGAGTGGCAATGTATGTAGCCTGGCAATGTGTTGAAGAAATGCTTTGGCCAAAGCCTTGGCAGTTGGCAAACCTGGGAACGGTATAAAGTGAGCTTGTTTTGAGAACAAGTCTACTACCACCCAAATGACCGTCATATGTCTAGAGGGGGAAGATCAGTAATAAAGTCCATCGAAATTACTTCCCAGGGTCGGCTTGGAGTGGGTAGAGGCTGTAAGAGACCTGGTGGTTTCCCGGCCTGGCTTTACAACGGTTGCACGTTGTGCATGATTGTATGTAGAGCGATAAATCCTGTTTCATTCGGGGCCACCAAAACCCACGTTGCAGAAGTCTCAATGATTTCACATATCCAAAATGCCCCGCAGACTTTGAGTCATGAACTGTTTGCAACATTTGGGATCGAGTAGCTTCTGGAACAAACATTTTATTTCCCTTAAACCAGCAACCATTTGGATCACATCTCACATCATCCCTGACTTGTAATTCACTTATTTCTTGTGGGGTGATGTCGGTGAGAAATTGTTTTTCCCAGGGGAATGTCTGGATGGGGTTCTTTGCTGTTAGTTTGGCTTTACGGGTGACAACCGCCCCAACCAGTTGTTCTGGGGTGAACATAGACTCTTGTACTTCCACCCTCTTACAGAAATGTTGGGGAAGACGGGAAAGAGCATCCGCCAAATGATTAGCCTTCCCTGGGAAATGGTGGAGAGTGAATTGGAATTTGGAGAAAAACTCAGCCCACCTGAATTGTTTAGCATTTAGATTACGGGGTTTTCGCAGTACCTCAAGGTTTTTGTGATCAGTCCATATCTCAAAAGGTACTTGGGACCCCTCTAACCAGTGTCTCCAAGTGATCAATGCTAAACGTATAGACGCAGCTTCCTTGTCCCAAATGGGCCAGAATCTTTCGGTATCATTGAATTTTCTTGATACATAAGCTAGAGGTTGTAGTTGTCCCTGAGCGTTCTCTTGCAAAATCACCCCACCCATAGCAGTATCCGATGCGTCTACTTGGACCACAAATTTTTTTGTCTCATCGGGGTGTGCTAAAATCGGCTCAGACGTGAACAGACGTTTTAATTGTTCAAACGCGTCCTGACACTGCGGGGTCCAGTTCAAAGGGGCCCCTGGCACTGAAGCCTTGGATCCCTTCCCCTTAGTCTTTAGAAGTTCAGTGAGGGGAAGGGCAACTTGGGCAAAGTGGGGCAGGAATTGCCGGTAAAAGTTGGCGAAACCGAGAAAACTCTGAAGCTGTCGTCTGGTTTTGGGGGGCTCCCACATTACCACATCCTGGACCTTCTTTGGGTCCATTTCCAACCCCTCAGAGGATATGCGGTACCCCAGAAAATCAATACACTCCCGGTGAAATTCACATTTCGAAAGTTTAACAAACAGTTTGTGATCCAATAGCCTTTCCAACACTTTTCGCATGAGAATGGTGTGAGATTGTAGGTCTGGGGTATAGACCAAGATATCATCCAAGTAAACGACCACCCCCTTGAACAAGTAGGGGTGTAGGACCTCATTGATTAAGTTCATGAAGACCCCAGGTGCCCCCTGCAAACCGAACGGCATAACCCGATATTCAAATTGCCCCAGCGGGGTGTTAAATGCGGTCTTGTATTCATCCCCCTCTCTGATGCGAACTCGAAAATAGGCATCTCTCAAATCCAGTTTAGAAAACACTTTCCCTTTTGCCACCTCTGCCAATAAGTCTTTGATAAGAGGCATCGGGTAGGCATTGGTTGCAGACACTGCGTTAAGTCCCCGGTAATCCGTGCATAGTCTGAGCCCCCCATCTTTTTTTTACAAAACAACACGGGTGCTGCGAAAGGGGATGAAGCTGGCCTAATAAATCCACGAGCCAGGTTTTTATCAATAAAGCGGCGCAGTTCTTCCTTCTCACTGGGACTCATGGCATAAATTTTCCCTTTTGGCAATTTCTGTCCCGGAAGAATTTCAATAGCGCAGTCAGAGTTACGGTGGGGGGTAGTTCATCAGCCTCCTCCTCCTCAAAAACCCTAGTCAAATAGTGGTAATCCTCAGGGATGCGGTTAAGGTCCTCCATTGCCAAACAAGCACGTGGAGGTTCATTGCAGGGAGGGTTTCCCCACCCTGGGTCCCATTTGTGTTCATTACATTTCGGTGAGATGAATTGAACATTCCCTTCCTCCCATAGAATGTAAGGGTTATGTCCATGTAACCAAGGGCTACCCAACACTAAGGGAAATTGGGCTTGAGGAGCTATCACGAACGAACGTAGCTCCCAGTGGTCACCAATGCCTATTCTTAAAGGAACAGTCTCAAATCGGCATGGTTCTTTCATTGGAGACCCATCCATTTGTGTGAAAGTTATTGGGTCTTTCAAATGGACCACGGCTGCCTCCAGCCCTACAACAATAGACGGGTTTATAAGGTCCCTCCCACACCCAGAGTCAATGAGGGCTCGAACCCGAATGTGGGTCATCATTGCTGGGTTCATTACTAGGACAGTCACAAAGAAGAGAGAGGGGTAATTGCTCACCAGTTTAGGCGCCTCAGGTGTTGGGTCCTGTTGTGTAGCGCCATTCACAAACAGGACCATTTCATTTCCCTGCATTTCATTCTCTTCCTCCAGCAACAAGGTATCCACTTGGTCAGGACCCGCGAAAAGGGCCCGTGTATTGTGTGGTTTTGCGGTGCCTTTCTTTGGGTTGGGACTCCACCTTCTGGGCTCGTCTTGTGGTAGACCCCGGTTGGGGTCTCCTTTCGGGCAGGCTGCGGCAAAGTGCCCTTTCTCCCCACACCGCAGGCAGAGCCCCTGCCGCATACGTTGATCTCTCATTCCACTTGGGGTGGATACCGGTTTAGGTCTGGCTTGGCCCGCCGCCGAACTCGGGCGGTTGTTACCGAACGATAAATCCAGTTTCATCATGCGTAGGCGGCTCTCGGCCTTCTCGGCTTCCTCCATCCAACCTTGGAGGGTGCGGGGTTGCTGAGAGCTGAGGATGTTATTGCGGATATCCACAGCTAGACCCATTCGATATTGTTGGGCCAAGACCGCATCCGTCCAGTCCCGAATTTTCACAGCATGCCTTTGAAACTCCCTTGAGTACTCTCGCACTGAGAGTTTGCCTTGTCTGAAGGTACGAAGGAAGGCTTCGGCTTTTCGGCCGCCCCCGGGTCCTCGAAACGGTTTCTCAGAGCCCACATGAAGTCATCTACATTCCCCAACTCCGCAGCCTCCAGATCATGAAGCGCTACATACCAGCTGGTAGCGCTCCCTCGGAATCTGGATGCGATAAACTCCACCTGTTGTTCTTCATCTGGGAAAACATAGCCCCATCTTTGCACAAATTTTCCGACTTGCAATATGAAAAAGGACACAGTCTCTGGATCTCCATCAAATGTGATTTCAAGCATGTCCTTAGGACGGATCACTGGGGGGCCGGCGCCATAACCGGGATCGGCTGCATGAGAGGTGCTGGGGCAGGGAGTTGAGGCGGAGGCACAGCTGGCGGCTGGAGCGGCCCTGGTTGGCCTGGCCCTGGTCCTGGTGCTGGAACGACCGGTGGAGGAGGTGCTGGTGCTGGCTGGCCCGGCCCTGGACCCGGAGGTGCTGGTTGGCCCGGTCTCGGGCCCGGAGGAGCAGGAGGTGGACGACCCGGTAGCAGCGGTGGTGCCGGGGCTGGTGCCGGTCTAGGCTGTGTCAGCGGATGAGCCCGAATGGCTTGGTCCATCATCTGGGGTAGGGATTGCATTAGCTTGCTCATGTCCCTTACCAGCCATCGGGTATCCTCTTGGATAGAGTCCACGCGAGTGTCGGTGTCTGGCCCAGACCCAGTTCTAGGAGAGCCTCGAGGTATCCTCCCTTGGGGAAGTCCAAAACTGCCTCGGGGATCCAACAAACTGTCGCGGCTTTGGCTTCCCGGCATGGTCCAGGTCGACTGAGTCGTATCCAACAGGTTCTTAGTCCAATCGCGTGACCTACGATAGGTCACCCCTTTATCCCATGGTGTTGGGACTCCTGGCACATAGGTTCGGGGAATCGCTCCTCCCTGACTCGGTAATTGCCCAGCCGGGCTGTAGACAGGGAGAGTGTACTGAACCCCCAATGTGCTGATTAATGGTGGGGTCACTAATCCGGCTCCCGATTGTGATGTTGGTGCGACCAAAACCGTAGTAGTAGTCACTGGAACAACAGTGGTGGTCGGGAGAGTGACTACAGCAGCCGCCACAGTGGTAACAGGAACCGTGGCTCCTGACGTAGCGGCCGCCGCCGCTGCACCTGTGGCCCCTGGAGTGGACGTCGCCGCAGCTGCACCCGTGGCCCCTTGAGCAGTCGCCGCTGCTGCTGCGCCCGTGGCTCCTGGAGTGGTAGCCGCCGCAGCTGCGCCCGAAGGAGTAGTCGCTGGGGCTGCGCCCGTAGCTCCCGTACCCGCTCCGCTCATCGTGGTAGACGGCAGAAACTGACGGTAGTGGGAATGATGGATTCCTGACAATTTCTGTCAGGTTAAAATCAAGTAGATCCAGTCATTCTTGCACAAAGAAAGGTTTATTGGATTATCTTGCTATAAACCCACAGTAGGAGGTCATTGTCAGGAATGGGGAACAAAGCAAAGCAAGCCGACTTATAGTGTGATGCAATGAAGCGCCTAGCAAATAAAACTTGAGCACTCGCGCGGGAACTCCCGGCGGGAGAAATACTTGATGAGCGGGAGACTACTCCCCCCTCCCCTTGCCTTCCCAGGACTGGAAAATTCTCAGCGAAACAAGAATAGTCCAAAGCCTACATTCAAGGCCACCGTGATAAGGAAAAGCGGCAGGGAAGAAGCTCCCACGTTTCTGCCTGCATACCTACGCAAGCGCATAGCGGGGTAGGGAACATACAACAATGGATTCAGTGAGAAACATCAAATGCATATTTTCTGACAGATTTTTGGGTCTGAGTGTTCCTTGGAACTGTCCTGCCTTGCAGGGATGGCCTGCAGCAGGTGGACCCGCCAGCTAACCTATGGGGAATTTGCTTAGGGGACAATTTACTCAGTGCCTCTGTCAGACAGGGGGGATTAGGGCCCTCTCGGAGAGCTAGTGGGATTGTGCACTGTTAGGAAAGTCCCACTTCTCTAATCCACCCAGAGATTCATGGAAGCAAATTCACAGTCAAAGCACAGTTTATTAACCAAGACAGGGACAGACAGAGTACCATTCAAAAGTCCCCCCCAAAGGCAAGACACAACAAACTCCCCCCCCCACAGAGAAGGTATACCTGAATGCATGGTTAAGATGCCCCGTGGTCTTTGATGACAGGCTGGCAGAAACTCCTTTACCCAGAGGAGGGTCAACTCCATCCTGCTCTAAAGACCTCCCTTCTATAGGGTGTTCAAACTAATGGTCCATCATGCCTACCCTACATCCCCATGAACATATGTAATCACATGAGTGACTGCACATGTTTTGCCGGATGAATAGGACAGCCCCTTCTAGGGTCCTATCTGGACCATGGTAGTGCGCGTTCCCCTAGGACGGGCCTCTGGAGGTTCTTGTTCTTCCGTAATAAACAACTGACCTTCAAGACCCAGTCTTCTGGCTATCTTTACTGACACAGTAAGATACACTTCTTTCCTGAGAGACATGCTGTCTCTGTGCTTCTAGGAAAGGCAGAGACAGGGCCAGCCGCAGCTTTTTTTGCAGACTATGCGAGGATACCTTCTGGTGCCCTCCACCCTTGCGCCCACCAGTTTTCAAACATAAATGCATTTTAGGATCCATCTTGAAAATGCCAACAAATGGGGGAAAGATCTGCATGCCATGTACAACTCTCTGGGCACATCTGTTCCCCACCAAACATCTCAAAAGCCTCATGTCTTAATTCTGAGAAGCCTGAAGGAACAGAAATCTTTTCTTCTGCCTCTAAAAAAAGCTTGACGTGCTCTCTGGGAGATAACCTTGCAGAGCCTCTCTGCCCTTAGAAGCTGCCCAAGCTGTGTCTGCAGAAGATGGCACACTAAATACTTGGATGGGAGACCTCCCTGGAATACCAGCAGTCAGGAGGTGGGGGCAGGCATTATTCAGTCACCTCTCTGAATATCCTCCAGGCCCCCAGTAGGGGTCAGTCACCAGAGGTCACCATAACTTCCAGGGGCGTGCGTGTGTGTGTGCGCACGCGCGCACACGCACACACACACACACACATGAAAAATCCCCCCCCCCCAAACTCCAAACATAAGAAGAGCCCTGCTGGATCAGACTCGTGGTGTATCTAGTCCAGCATCCTTCTTGTCTCACACGGTGGCCAACCAGTTCATCTGGTGGTCCAACAACAGTGTTTCCTGGCACTGGGCTTCAGAGGTTTACTGCCTTTGAATGTGGAGGTTCCTTTTAGTCACCATGGTTAGTAGCCACTGACTATCTCATGATTATATGATCAACTGTGGTCTCACCTTTTAAAAAGCTCTGTTTGACTGCAAGGGGGCATGGGGAAGAAAATGGTTTCGGGTTTCCCTTCCATGGCATTTTTTACCACCAGAAATGATGTTGGGGGGCCTGTTTGCCCCTTCTTCTGGCACGTGTCCATAGCACATGGAGCCTGAGAAAGGGACAGACAGCCCCCCACCCCTGTACCATTTCTGGTGGCAAAATCCTACAGGAGAGAAGCCAAAAGCTCTCCCTTGCCCAAGCCCAAACAGTGACTGAGAGCTTTTGAATGGTGAGTTGTGTATATTGTGTGTATTGTGTACTTTAGCCTTTAGCAAGGTCTCACTGCAAGATGTTACAGCTGAAGATACAACAACAGAGGTAACAAGGCTGGTGAGGTGCACATCCATTTCTTTTGTTTCACTATTATCAAGCATGGCCTGCAGGAATTTGAAGCAGTGGAGAAAACCTGTATGACCTGTTTCACCAGAGATAATAAAGCAACCCATATTTACCTCTTTTTTTGGGGGGGAGTCTTATGTCTCCTGTACTACCCAAAACACTTGCTAGATGTTAGTTATATTTGAAGAGCAGTGTTCCCTCTAAGCCTCCAGCTCACACATTTTCATCTTAGCCCAGGAAGGATGGCTCCAGAGGAAACTAATTTATGCACTGGCCAAATCACTCTCTCACAACTTTAATGCCAATAGCTCACAAAGTAGAATTTTTGCTCACAAGATTCCACAGCTTAGCATGGGACCCTGGTGCTCTTGCTGGCAATTCTCTGCAACTGGGCTGTGTCGTCCAAACAGGCAAAGGGGTGAGCATCCCCCGAGGAAGGTCTCTCCTACTCCTCGTCTGAGCCTTTGCTCTGCTCCAGGCAGAGTGGGTGGCACAGGAGGGTTTAAAAGCTGAGCAGAAACTTTGCAGCCACTGCCTGCCTCTCACTCTCCCTGCCCCCTCCCCTATCTTCTCCTCGCCCTCGGGATGGAAGCAGAGGTCAGTTGGCATGGTAAGGGATCCCGGGCTGCAACTGCCTGCAGAAAAGTTTTCCCTTGCTCAAAAGCCGGCTCATCCTAGCCTGTTGTCCCCACTGGACAGCCAGGATTCGCGCCCTCTGCCTGGCTGCCGCCGCCTCCCACAAAGGCCAGCCCAGGGAAGCATGGTGAAGCCTGGCTGGACTGCTGCCCAGCCGGGGCTGAGGACTCTGCCAGCCGCCTCTCTGCCGCAATGCTGAGCCTGGATGCCTTCCTGTGGAGGGAGGGAGGAAGCACACTGGGGCTGCCAGCCTGGGGGAACACTGGCGCTCCTGGCTCCAGGAGCAGCAGCACGAGAGTTGAGAGCAGGGCTTTTGGCGGGGGGGGGGGAGAAAGAGGTGGCGGTGGCTGGGTCAGGGGGTGATGCAGCACGCAGGGCTTTTGGTGGAGGCACGGGGCTTTTGGTGGGGGGCGTACTTTGACACCCCCATGATTGGCCCGCTCTAGGTGAAAGCCTAGTTCGCCTAGTAAGTGGGTCGGCCCTGGGCAGAGTGGCTGAATGATTCTAAGATGGCTGTGCTCTGAACAATAGTGAGGCCAAGCTAAAGCTTATACAGTGGCTCAGAAACTGCAGGATAATGGTTCAACACTGCAGGGTTGGTTTTCATATCTGTCAAGAGACAGATATTAAATCATAGTTTGCTGATTCTGTTGTTTTTTTTGCTGGGAGTAGCAGTGGAAGTCAGTCTGGAGGAGAGACTGAATGCAGTTTGTGGCTGAGATCCCAGTCAGATACTTAAAATTCCCTTTGTTTTAGAGGAGTCTTAGGAGAATTCAAACTAAATTAACTTCATCTGCTTTTTTTTCAAGCCACATAAATCATATTCTTGCTTAATATTTCTTTGTGGCAAAAGCTGAGTGTGACATGATTAACACTATGCCTTTCCGTCTTGCTGCAGCTGCAAATGCTCCCTGAAATGCTGTTCCTAAGGAAGTGGGGACACTTAGAAACAGCAGGGAGGGAGGAGTTGGAGCTCTTCTGTGGGAGGAGACAACTGGCAAAAATCCTCCCCCTTCCATCAGTGGAAATTTCTGCCAGATCCAAGCCATGATGATGGAGTTGTCTCCATATTCTAGTATTCTACTTGCAGTTCTGCATTTTAAAATGATTTTGCGATGGAGCAGCTACTATGGAAAAGGAAGTTTCATTTATTTATTTAAATCATTTATTAGCTGCCTTTGTCCCTTGAGGAACTCAAGGCAGCTCACCATATAAATGAAGCATTATAAAAAACTCAATAAAAACACTATTATAAAACCCATAAAAGTCACAGTTTGAAAACCCCAATTAGGATTGCCAATAATAAAAGCTTAAACAATCAAAATAACTGACTCTTACAGTAGCCCCTGTAAGAAGAGCTCGGTAAGCTCTTGGAGGACTGGCTACATTAGGGGTGTGTCACCTATTGTGTAAAGGAGTTCCTGCTGCAAAAAGAGCCCTGGATGACATAGGCTCCCAAAAGCTGACCCCAGCCAGCAGTCTAACTACAGCATTCTGCACTAGCTGCAGCTTCTGAACACTCTTTGCGGGTAGCCCCAAGTAGAGTGCACTGCAGTAGTCCAGACTAGATGTCACTGAGGCATGGATCTCTGTGGCTAGGTCTAACTGGCCCAAGAAGAGATGCAGTCGGCGCACCAGCCAGAGCTGGGCAAACACACCTCAAGCCACAGGAGCCACCTGGTTTCCTTAGGTGACTGCTGTGAGAAGCAGCACCCAGAGCTCTGAACCTGGCTTTTCAAGGGGAGTATAACCCCATCCAAGACCGTCCCTGGTCTGTCTATTAACCCAGATAACCTCTATCTTCTCAGAACTAAGTTTCAGCTTGTTCTCCCTCATCTATCCCATTACTGACTCCAAGCACTGATTCAGAAGATCAACAGCATCCTTGAAATCAGGTAGAAAAGGAAGGTAGAGCTGGGGATGTTCTGCATATTGGTGACATCACAGCCCATACCTCCTGATGACCTCTCCCACTGACTTCATATAGATATTAAATAGCATGGGGGATAAGATGGAACCGGAAGCACCCCACGTCAACAGCCATGGGCCAGAGCAAGAATCCTCCAACACTGTCTTCTGAGACCAACCACCCAGATAGCACTTGAATCACCATAATATGGTGCTCAGTCCTAGTGCTGAGAGGCAGCGTAGTAGGATACAATGGTCCATAGTATCAAAAGCCACTGAGAGATCCAACAGAACTAACAGAGTCGTAATTCCCCTGTCTAGTTCTCAATAGAGGTCATCAACTAAGGCCACTCAGCTGTTCTGGCAGCTTTCACCAGGAACAGAAATTAGGGGTTTAAAGGGATGCCAAGAACCTTTAAATCCCAGCTTTCTGCTCCATTCACAAACTGCCATGAACTGCTTTAATAGTTTGTGGAAGTTTGTGGCAGTAGACCTGCCACGAATGTCTGTTCATGAACTACAAATAGGGCAAAATTTGTGACAAATTTTGCTTTGTGGTTCAGTTCATGCCCATCCCTGTCACTATCCCTGCAGAGGAAAGAGGGACTCTATCAGGTATGAACTGTCCATGTCAAGGGAGTATGCTTTAACTCCCCCACCTCCAGATCACCCTCCTCAGCAGTGTAATAACCAAATCAAATGTGTGCCCTGCTAAATGTGTGGGTGTCAAACTCACTATGCATTTTATGGCTCATTTGTCATAGCAACTGAGGGGGGAGTATGGGAGAGTGTGAAACCGAAATGTTATCACTTTTGCCAGGTTGCTTTGAAGAAGCATGCATCCTTATCACCTCTGAGAACCCAGATGTCCTTGGAACTCAGCTTTCACAACTTGGCTTCAGGGGATGGCATAGTAAAGGGGGGTTGCTAGCCATTGCTTTTGGTGGATGGAATACTAAGGGGTGATTGGTCCTGGGCCTTTAGGGCCCCTGCTTGAACCTTGTATATCTATTGAATTTGCGCCTTTACCCTCAGTTCTAACACAGCCAGTGTTGGGTCTGAATCCTATCAATGCGTCAATAAACTTATTCTCCCAAGTGAATGTTACTGGGAACTAATTTATCCAGGGGCCTGGCAGTGGGGCAGTAATCACTTTGGACAGGCCTTCATTGAGGCCATGAAATCCTATGTTACTCCTGACAGCCTGACCTCAGCATGGATGTTAAAGACCACTAGTCTTGGGGTCTCTGCTGGCATGCCTGAGATCAGATTGGCTAGCTCAGGAAGACAGACAGCTGGGTAGTGGGTTGATTAGTATACCACCAGAATCCCTACCTTGTCCTGGTCACCCATCTTCAGGAGCACACAGTCAAAACTGGCAGACTGCTGAATAAGGCACCTAGATTGATGAATGGAATTACAGTAGACAACTGCAACCTCTCCCACCCCCTGGCCTAGCCTGCTGCTGTACAGAAAAACCTGGAGGACAGAAATAGATCAGATTTATACCCCCAGCCTTGTCCAGACTAGTAGCTATAATACATGTCAGATCAGCCTGTTCATCCAGGATTAAATCCTGAATGGCAGCAGGATTTTAAGGCCAAGGGGCAAAACCTTGGCACAACCAGGTCTCCATTGGCTTGGAGGTAGACTTGAAAGGAAGAGTGCCGAACTAGTGGCCTGACTAGGATTCCCACCCCCATCCAACTCACAAGCCCTTTAGCCTTCCAATACCTCTGTTATAAACAAGGACACAGGCCCCCACGCTCATGTCCTCACTGAAGAAGAAGAAGAGGAGGAGGAGACTGGATTTATATCCCCAGGCCCACAGCTATACTGAGGTATTTTGGGGCCCAGACCCAAGGCCCCATCACTTCCTTTCAGCCCAGGACCCCGACTTTCTGGCAAGATTCAGCAGCAGCAGCAAACTCCCCCTGTATTGCCATGGCCGCCACTTCTCCTTGTGTCCTCCCTGCACCGCACCTCTCTCTGGGAACAAAAGTGGGACCAGCTGGAGTGCTGCCATCTCGCAGGCTTCCTCTCTAGGCACCCTCCTTATCCTCTGTGCTGTCGCTCAATAATCCCCCCCCCATTCCTGCACCAGCTCCTTCGGCTGGGCGGGAAGGGAGCCTGGCCTCAGCCTGCTTTTCCTCAGCTGTCTGTTTGCTTGCCAGGAGAAGATGAAGGAGGGGGCTGTGCACACCAAGGACAGGGAGGCAAGCCAGAAGCTCCCCTCCTCTCAGCTGTCCAGGCCACTAGCCCTGACCCCAGAGCATGTGTCTTAGGCCCAGCATGTGGGGACAGACGGGCTGCTGGAGGATGAGTGGGGAGCCCAGGAGGGAGGGAACCCTACCTCCATGGAGAAAGGAAAGCAGCAGGCCTGAGAGGAGGAGGAGCAGGCTGGCCATTCTCCTCCCTGGGCAGCCAGCCACTGCATCCTTCCTTGCCCTGAAGCTGAGTGGTCCCCTTTTTGCGCAACAAGCCCCTACAGCCCTCATTGTGCTGGATGAAGCGGGTCCCTGCCTCATTCAGGGGCCAGGATGGAGAGGGGCAGGTTCCGGTTAGTCTCCGCTGCTCTCTCTCCTCCAAAAGAAACCAACTTGAGAAAGTGCTCTGCTCCAGGGAGCTCGGCTGCCCACAACCCTGCTGCCCTCTTCAAAGGAGACGCAGTTGGCAAGCAAGCTACAGGACCAACCTTTAATTGATTTAGCCAGTGCCCCCTGAGGAATTAAAATGCCCCCTGATTTAGAAATTCCTGGCTATGGGCTTGTGTACCCCGCCCTTCACTTGGAGTCTTAGTGTGTCTTACAAACTCCTTCCTCTTCCCCACCTCACAACAGACACCCTGTGAGGTAGGTGGGGTTGAGAGAGCTCTGAGAGAACTGCTCTTTCAAGAACAGCTCTGACAGAACTATTGGTGGCATTGGTGGCAGCCCCTCCAGTGGCAGTTTTGGGATTTTTTAAAAAAGAAAATTGTAATTGTTTGCATAATACTTCAAGAGTTATTGTAACTGTAGTGTAGATAAAAGACTGGGCTGTGAACTAGGAATGCTCAAATTTCACCTCTGCTCAGAATAACTGTCCTTCAACTACATGGCACTTTTTCTCTGAGCCCCTGTCTCCTGTTTGTAATATGGAATTTGAAACAATGATACATCACAAAGAGTTGTTGTAATACCAGTTATTACTATAATCTGGGTAATTCAGTTCTTCTGATCTATTTGCAAGTGGAAGTTGCCATTATGTGTTTCAGTAAACAATTTTATATCACTGTCCTCTGGAGATATACATTAAATGCCCTTTTGGATTATTATGATGCAAATACTGATATTTAATAATTTAATAATTTGTCATCACATTGCTCTGTAAATACCACACAGACAGCTTTTATTTTCACAGCAAAATAGGTTACACTATGAAACATTATCCCCCACCCCCACCCCAAAAATTGGTTTAATTAGATGCAAGGGATATCACACCATGTATCAGATATTTAGGAGGTTTGGATAATTGAAATGCATATAACTCTCTTCAAACATTAAGATACAGTGAGATTTTCCCTTCTGTCAGCTGAAATGTTTTGGACTCCTGTTGTATTGTTGGCAAGACGTAATATCATTGTTCTAATGTCATACACAGTCATTTTTCCTTGTACTGTTAAGTTGCATGAGAAATGTGAATCTATGCATAATTGAAGTCTTCCTGTTTAAATCTATATGCAAATATAACATACAGGGAATGGCAGCTCAACCACAGTCAAAGCAGTATCAAATGTTCAGAGAGAGAAAATGAAAAGGTAAAGAAGTCCACCTATGTAGTAGTCATGAAAACTCCTATCTTTAGAGAGAAGATATGATTTTAACTTAGCTTGTGCTATTATCACTAGGTACCAACAATTTACTTTTCAGCTGTCACATATGCAAGTGTTTTTGTTTTGTTTTTCTGTTTAGTGTTGAACTGATTTTGGTTGTTCATAGAAATTAAATATTTTTTTAAAAAAGTGGCAGTCCCAAGGAATGCCTGTGTAGAAGACATGTACATTTTATGCATTAAAATCACAATTCTATTGCAACTATCACACTAGAATAGGTAGCAGAATAGGTTCCTTTAGAACTGAGCTGAGGGGGAGTGGCTCTCCTGAAGTTTTCAGATACTGTGACTATTTCACATTGGCAACTGGTAAATTCCAAAGTGTTGGTGTTCCCAGTTTCACTGAAATAATCAAGCTTCTCCTACCATTTCTAATCTCAGGCCATGGTCAGACGTACCTTTAGATCCGACTCAGTGGTGAATACCTGACAGATCTAAAGGGTACGATCAGACAGCAACATCTGGGAAAGGTCCTGTAGCCGTCAGCACCTTGTGCTGCTCCACCACAGAAGTGGAGTTAAAAGACACTGGGGAAAGTCTGGTCCTAATGCTTGCTGACGGGCCATGGATGGACTTTCCCCTGTCTGATTGCTCAAGCACACACTCAAGCCATTGGGATGGTCTGCTTATTCCATCCCAACTTGGTGCCATATTTTCCTCGCTTAGCAGTATATACATAACTGCATACTCCATGGGGAGTCCTCTGTGCAGAGGTGTGATTCCTTGTTTATGCGCATGGGAAACAAAAGGCAAAAAAACCCCACTTGCCCACACTAGCTGCCTGATCATGCAGCGATGGGCTGAGCCTGCAGCTACAAAGGATGTTTGCTCGCACAACACCATGTCAAATAGACTCGCTTCCCCTCTGCACCAAATGGCACATCTGATCACAGCCACAGTGTAGCAAAGCTACATGGAAAGATTATGTCATATTATGGATTGAATTGTCTGATTTTTAATACAGTTTAAAAAGTTTCTTTTTTAGAAATGTCAGTCTTGGTATTTCTGGATGATACGTGTTCAGTGGATTCTAGATTTGTTTTAATAACAAGCCTGGTTCAGCTCCCCTTTGTTGACTTGCTGACAGCATCATCAAATTTTGTTGAATCAACTGAAGCACTAGAGAAGGTTTATTGAATAACTTTGTATTGCATGTAGATTTTGGCTTTCCATAACAATTCTATTGCAGTCTCACTTAGAACTATAGATGTGTACTAGGCTCCAAAATTTGGATTCAGAATTCCAAATCAAGACCCTTGGATTCAGAATTTGGAATTTAGAAAGCCTGACATTTCTGAATATTCAGAATTCCATGAAAGCCAATAGGAATAATATTTTTCACTACTAAAAAACACAAAAAGGCAAACCACTTTTTACAGGGTTTCCCTCAGCCCTCTCTGACCCCTTCTCAGTGCCTCTTCAACCCCCCAAAACTTGAGAAAGATGTGCTGTTGCCAGGCAGCATTGCTAGGCATTAGGGAATGACTTCAAGCTGGGCATGAGCCCCCAACAGTGCAAATGCCACCAGGGCAGCATTGGGCATGGCACAGTGGAGCAGAGGACAGGTAGTGCTGTGGAGTGGCTGAATACCTAGGGCAGCATTGGCAAACAGAACAGAGCAACAAGCAAACAGTGATGCATGGGTGGGAACCAGGGGTCTTTTTTTTGGGGGGGGAGCGCCCCGGAGCGCAGCTCCCCCAGCCGGCGTCCCGGGAGTCTTTCAGGCAGCTGAATGTCAATTTCAGCTCCATTATATCCGATGGGCCATTGAAGTCAATGGTGAAAACATAGGGTATATTCTGGGGGCTGGAGGGGAAGGGGTTTGAGGGAGAGGCTCCAAACTCACAGGGTAGCTGATGGAGCCTCTCCCCAAGATACTCACCAAGTTTTAAGAACGTTGGATCAGGGGGTCCAATTCTGTGGGCCCCTAAACAGGTTGCCCCTATTCCCTCCATTGTTCCCTATGGTGGGAAAAAAATTAACTTTGTTTCCCACTATAGGGAACAATGGAGGGAATGGGGGCAACCTGTTTGGAGGCCCATAGAATTGGACCCCCTGGTCCAACTTTCTTGAAACTTGGTGGGTATCTTGGGGAGAGGCTCCATAAGCTACCCTGTGAGATTGGAGCCTCTCCCTCAAACCCCCTCCCCTCCAGCCCCCAGAATATACCCTATGTTTTCACCATTGTCTTCAATGGCCCATCGGATATAATGGGGCCGAATTGCCGCCGGATTTCTTTCATTCCCTCCTTTCCTTCTCTCTTTTTCTTCTTTCCCTCCTTCTTCTCTTCTCTCTTTCTTTCTTTCCCACCTTCTTCTCTTCTCTTTTTTCCTCCTTTCCCTGTTTCCCTCCTTCCCTCTTTCTTTCCCTTCCCTTTCCTTCTCTTTCTTTCCCTCTTTCCTTCCTTCTTTCCTTCTCTCTACTCTCTGTCTTTCCTTCCCTCTTTCCTCTTTCTGTGGCCCAACTCTCATGAGAAGGAGTTTAAACTTTAAACCCCTTCTCTCTTAGCTCCCCCAACGAGACCAGCAGGGGAAGGGAAGGGGAGGCTTTTGAAGATGCCTCCCCCCCTTTTGCTTCCCCTTCTGACATCACTTCCGGTGATGTCAGGGGGCATGGCATATGCTAATAGCCTAATAGCTCATTAGCATACCATATGCTAATGAGCTCCTGCAGCTGTTTTTCTACAAAAAGACCCCTGGTTGGAACTATTCAACAGCACTGGGCACAGCACATTTGAGTGAGTGATCACAGTGCTAGAGTAGCAGTTGGAAAAAGGGAAGGGACAGTGGAAGGACACAACAGACTGAAGCATAGCATATCCCATACTGTGGACTGGAGTGTTCCATTCTTTCTTATTCAAAGGGCATCTCAGGGAAGCCCAGTTCCTGCAGCCTTCCCCGTGTGCCAACTCCTGCCATGCCCATATTTCATACTGCTGGAAGATTCCCCCCCCCCCAGACAACAGTATCTGAGAACACAGACCAATAAATTCATGGAATCACATACACATACATATACAGTCAAAATCTATCTATCTAGACCTAACAAACATAAGAACATAACCTAAGAACATAAGAGAAGCCAATGTTGAATCAGGTCAATGGCCCATCTAGTCCAACACTCTGTCACACAGCGGCCAAAAATACCAGGTGCCATCAGGAGGTCCAGCAGTGGGGCCAGGACACCAGAAGCCCTCCCACTGCTGCCCGCTCCAGCACCAAGAATAGAGTGCATCACCTGCCCCAGACTGAGAGTTCCCATCTATACCTTGTGGCTAATAGCCACTGATGGACTTCTGCTCCATATGTTTATCTAATTCCCTCTTGAAACTGTCCATGCTTGTAGCTGCCACCATCTCCTGTGGGAGTGAATTCCATATGTTAATCACTCTTTGGGTGAAGAAGTACTTCCTTTTATCTGTTCTAACCCGACTGCTCAGCAATTTCATGGAGTGCCCACGAGTTCTTGTATTGTGAGAAAGGGAGAAAAGTACTTCTTTCTCGACCTGCTCAATCCCATTCATAATCTTATAAACCTCGATCATGTCACCCCTCAGCCGTCATTTCTCCAAGCTAAAGAGCCCCAAGCATTTTAACCTTTCTTCATAGGGAAGGTGTTCCAACCCTTTTATCATTCTAGTTGCCCTTCTCTGCACTTTTTCCAATGCTATAATATCCTTTTTGAGATGTGGCGACCAGAACTGTACACAGTATTCCAAATGAGGTTGCACCAATGATTTATATAGGGGCATTATGATACTGGCTGATTGTTTTCAATTCCCTTCCTAATAATCCCCAGCATAGTGTTGGCCTTCTTTATTGCAGTTACACACTGTCTAGACATTTTCATTGAGTTATCTACTACAACTCCAAGATCTCTCTCTTGGTCAGTCTCTGCCAGTTCAGACCCCATCAAACCTCATCCATACATCTGATGTGCCTCGAGAGGGGACTAAATATAAAATGTCCCTATTAATCTATTATCTAGACAATCTGTTTTATTCTGTTTTATTCCAAATATATACTAAGGGGTAGAGAGGGAATAAAATGTAGAATGGGACATAGAGAACACTGTATCAGCATGCAGAGCAAATGGTCAGTGGACTGCAGGGGAAATATATAAGCAGCTACACCCATCTCTCACTTGGAAAGGAGCAATGTGAAAGTACCTGAAGAATCTGTGCCTACTTCAGGATTTCATAAGTGCAAACAGACGTCAGACACAGGCTTTGTTCTCACCCCATTTCCCCCTCCCTTGGCAAAACTACAGCAACACCCTTTGGTCAGTGAGCTCTCTGCCTGCAACACCCTTGATGCCAGCCCATTTGGGGAATATTTCAGTTGTTTTTCTCAAGAAGCGAGGTCAAGCTATCTAAGAAACAGGTTTCACATCACTTCTTTTACAAGAGGCCTAGTCTGCTTCCTATAGGAGTCAAATGGGACTCTGAATGTTAGGAATTAAAAGTGCAGATCTGCAAGAAACTCGTGGGAGCAGCCATCCCACTCCTCCCACCTTTGTTCCCTCCCCTCTCCTCCTATTTCCCCATCTCTCACTCTTTCTCCCTCCTGCCACCCCTTATCTTACTTTCTCTCTCTTCCCCTATTCTTGTCTGCTTCTTTCTGTCTTCCCCACCCCAACACTATTTCTTTCTCTTTCTGTCTCCCTTTACTGGCTTGCAGGCTTGCAGGCTTGCAGTGTCAGATGCCAGGGGTCAGGCAAGGCAGAGTGGTTCAGCCTAAGGTCAGGTTCCAAGAGTCAGACAAGGCAGAGTCAGTGGCTTAGTGTTTAATGTACACATTGCATTCACACCTAACAACCTTTCTTGGCTGATTTTATAGCCACCCACCTAAGGGTCAGCTTGTAGCTAGCTGCTCAGAAGCGATCCTGCAACTATTCATCTTTGTTATCAGCAAACAGCTGGCATCGGGCCAGGAGACAGACATGCACTTTGCCATCTTGTCTGCAGCTCTGTTCTCAGCCTTCGTCTAAGGGTGTAGATGATTCTGATGGACTGGGAATAGCCAGCTGAGGTTCACCTGCTGAACCAAGGCTAGAAGGCTCTGCACTGGCTGTTGGCTGTGAATCCTGACAAGCCTGCAGCTCAGTTTCTTGCTGGTCAGCTTCTGTTGACTCAAGGTTGGTTACACATGGCTCCTCTTCTTCTGAGGAGTCCTCACTATCACTGAGCCCTGGCTGACTCCAGACACTCCTCAACTCCATCACTGTCTTTCCCTCTTTCTGCCTTTGGCACCATCATTCTCTTTCACTGCTTCTGTCCCCCACCTCATCACTCTCTTTAAGTGGGGAGCTGTGCAAAGGCTAGGTGGGTGCAGCCACATTTACTTGGCTGCATTTACTTGTAAGTAAGCCCTTCTGATTTCAGTGGATTGCCACCGAGAATGTTCAGCCTGCCTTTTCTCACCCATGATTCCTCCAGGCAACCTAATGGGGCCAGCTATGCAGGTAGTGCTGTAGAGCATTGAGCTGCTGCCTCAGTGAGATGTCATCTTGGTGCCACCTCAGTGTGCCCCCTCCCCCTTGTGGTAGTGGTGGCTCAATCCTGGTTTGGCCCCCGCTGCACACAGGCAGGCACCCTCATGGGCAGGTTCTGGTAGAAAGTGGGGAGCCACTGGCCTGGCCCCACTCTCCCCTCCCCTCCCTGCACCACATCATGGTCCCCTTAAAAAGCTGCTTAAGAAGCTGCCTGGAGAGCCTCCTTTGGAGAGGAGGGTGATGTCAGATGGTCTGCAGCCAATGAGTGGCAGCAGCCACACCACCTCACCTGCCTCCATGCTCAGTGTGGCCACCCTACCCTTCTAGAAGAAAGGTGCAACAGATTCTGTGGGTTTTTTTAATTTGGGAGGGGGCATCTCCTCATATGCCCTGCATTAGCTACAGCCCTGGCGCTGGGCCTGGTGCAGCTTCTGGCTTCCAGTGCCAAGCCCACCATGGCTTCACCCTCCCCAGTGATGCTGCTGCCATCACTGAGGCCAGGGGTCTTTTCGTAGAAAAACAGCTGCAGGAGCTCATTAGCATATGGTATGCTAATGAGCTATTAGGCTATTAGCATATACCACACACCCTGACATCACCGGAAGTGATGTCAGAAGGAGAAGCAAACGGGGGGGAGGCATCTTCAAAAGCCTCCCCTTCCCTAGCTGGCCTGAAGGGGAAGCTAAGAGAGAAGGGGTTTAAAGTTTAAACTCCTTCTCACTAGAGTTGGACCACAGAATGAGGAAAGAGGGAAGGAAAGAGAGAGAGTAGAGAGAAGGAAAGAAGGAAGGAAAGAGGGAAAGAAAGAGAAGGAAAGGGGAGGGAAAGAAAGAGAGGGAAGATGGAGGGAAACAGGGAAAGGTGAAAAAAATAGAAGAGAAGAAGGTGGGAAAGAAAGAAAGAGAGAAGAGAAGAAGGAAGGAAAGAGGAAAAAGAGAAAAGGAAAGGAGGGAATGAAAGAAATCCGGCGGCAATTCGGCCCCATTATATCCTATGGGCCATTGAAGTCAATGGTGAAAACATAAGGTATATTCGGGGGGCTTGAGGGGAGGGGGTTTGAGGGAGAGGCTCCAAACTCACAGGGTAGCTGATGGAGCCTCTCCCCAAGATACCCACCAAGTTTCAAGAACATTGGACCAGGGGTTCCAATTTTATGGGCCCCCAACAGGTTGCCCCTATTCCCTCCATTGTTCTCTATGGTGGGAAAAAAGTAACAGAAGGCTATTAGATATCTATGGGCACTTTCACATATGCTAAATAATGCCGTTTCAATGCACTTCAGTAACTATTTGCAACTGCATTTTGCCATTTTGCACAGTAAAATCCAGTTGTAAAAGTACATTGGAAGTACATAGAGAGTGCATTATTTAGTGTGTGTTAAAGCACCCATAGGAGCTGCAGTGGCTCAAGTGGTTAAGACATTGAACTGCAGGCTGTGGAAGATCAGTAGTTCAGCAATTCAAGACCTGAGAGTGCCACATGACGGAGTGAGCTCCTGTCTCTAGTTCCAGCTCCTGCCAACCTAGCAGTTTGAAAGCAAGAAATTGCAAATAGATAAATAGGTACCAGTTTGGTGGGAAGGTAACAGTGTTCCGTGCACCTTGTTGTTTAGTTATGCCGGCCACATGACCACGGAAATGTCTTCAGACAGCGCTGGCTCTTTGGCTTTGAAATGGAGATGAGCACTGCAACCCTAGAGTCGGATTCGACTGGCTTTCAAGCATGGGAACCTTTACCTTTTATAAAGCACCCACAGATTCTGAATATCCAGAACAATAAAATTTGGATACAAAATTATTTGTAATTATTCTGAATATAGCATCATTCAGTGCTTCTGAATATTTCTGAATCTCAGCTGCACATCCCTACTTAGAACTACAGCTGGGTCTTACCATATGATCATAAGCACTTTACTAGGAAGTAAATTTTACTAGATAAGTAAGTTTGTTTGGGGTGACTAAGGCAGGGACTTGATACCAAATGCAGGGATGGTTCTTTGCTAAAGCCATTCAAACATCCACTTGAGGTGGCACAATGAAGAACATACTGTCATGCCAATGTGGTTTGTCTTGCTTTCTGTCACCAGTAGTGCAAAAGGCAACAATAGAGATAGCCTTTGTCTGCTGTTGCCTACTGGACTGGTACTATCATTGGCTGAGTCTTAGCCAAACCCCTGACATGCTGGCAGTGGAAGGAGGTGACAGGTGTTGTATCTGCTTGAAGTGACAAAATACCATGAACTGGCTCTGTCACACAGTTGGGGAAGTAGGAATTGTACAATATTTGTTGTGCAGTTCAATCAGAAGTAACTTACTTGTGTAAGTGTATTCCAAATATTGCACTGGACTGGGATAGATGCTTACTGAGCACTACAAATCCATTGACAGCTGGTACGGTTTGGTTTAGTTAATATTGCATTGCACCAGAGAGATCTAGGTTGAAATCCCTGATGAGTCATGGAGCTTACTAGGTGACATTGTGCCAGTTGCTATCTTTAATCCTAACCCTACTAAAGAGGATTTGGTGTAAGGGTAAAACGGGGTACATGCAGCTTTGAGATTGGTGTACAAAGAAAAAGATAGAAATGAGGCAAAAGAAGCCTATTAAGGGATGACAGAAGTTCTGGGTAATTTTCTAATATGTAATTGGTATTTTCCTTATTTTAGGTCAGTTAAAGTTTGTTTGTAATGCCTCCCACAAGTTTGTTCTATCTAATATCATTCCAAGGAAATACTGAAAAATTTGCTTACTCATTTTTCAAAAGGAAGAGAGTGTTCCAATGCTCACCTTTAATGGATAATAAATAATTGGGAAACTCCTAGCTTTGGGACCAGGTTAGCTAGGAAAATAAAAGAAGTGTGGAACAGTGGGAATTGAAAAATATACCTTGGTTGCATGCCTCGGATTGGGGAATCTAGAAGCCTCTTAAGGGTTCACCAGTTGTGAATTATGCATCTCACACTCACTAGTAGGCGTAAATGCATAATTCTAATCTGTTCTTATTATTTATTTATAGCACACCAGTAGAATGTAAATTGTCTGCCTCCTTTGAACAAGCTTATCATGCCACTTAAAATATGCAGATATTTCAAGGGAGTCTATATAGACAATTTGCCTAGGCTAGCACATTGATTCCAATTAAAGAGCATATAAACTGCTAATGATAAATTAAACTTGCTCTTCCCAGCTCACAGGTGGGATACACCAAGGGTGTTGCAAGGGAAAGTCAACAAAAAATAACTATTGCTCCTGAAATAATACACACAATACAGCTTAACTAATTCTGTTTTTTTAAAAAAATGAGTTTTAAAATGATTTTATCGAACTTATTAGATAAGAACAGGTAGGGACTCACAAGAAACACATGGGGAGAGGGCATTCCCCCTGCCTTTGCTTCCTTCTCTCTCCCCCCATCAATGTCCCCCCTCTCTCTTTCTGCCCACACCCCTCATCAATCAATATTTCCTCACCCATTCTATGTCAGTCTTCCCCTTTCTTTCTCCCCCACCCCTTCACTGGCAATCCTCTCTCACCCTCCTTTCTCCCCTCATCCCTTGTATGTCCATCTCCCCCTCTCTTACCCTCAGTCCCTCTCTCTTTTTCCAACCACTTCTCAATCTGCCCATTTCTTTCTTCCTTAACCTCTTCTCAGTCTCCCTCCTCTTCTTTCTCCCCACCTTGGGAGCCATGGTAACTGCAAGAGGGCCCCTGGGAGCTCCAGCAGTGGCCTGGTTGTCAAGAAACCTGCCAATGGTTGTGGCAAGAGGGCCCCTGGGAGCCACAGCATCAGTGTGGTTGTTGGGAGCACAGTGGCTGCACCAGCTTCCCCGGGAGCCCCCGTGCTGGCCACAGGGCCCCCAGAAGCCACTATGCTGGCTGCAGAGCACCTGGAAGCCCTAGTGATGGTGGCAGCCTAGTTGTTGGGAGTCACACTTTTATTTGGGGGGGATTTAACTCCTCCTCATGTAATTTTTTTTTACACTTTTAAGATTTTGCAGGAAAATTTCCTTTCTGTCAGTGTGGGCCCAGTCCATGGATTTAGATATCTGCAGATTGGCTCACATGTGAGAAATAGATATATAGAGACTGAATATAGATGGGAAAGCAAGGTTAGCATAGCTCCCTAGGCCTTCACCAGAACATATATGTGCACCTGATAAAAGGTGGAATGACAAAAGATGACAGGTAACAGTCCAACTGTGGTTTGTTGCTGGCCATACTATCTGCTGGTATTCTGCCATCTAGCCAGAGAGCTACCACTTGATCTCTAGGGAGGCAGGAGTACCATGTCACACTGGAACAGGGGCTACTCTGTTTTTATCTCCACCTGGAGTTTTGAAAGTGAGTCTAAGTCACATGAAGACCCAGAGTTCATTTTGCCTTCTCTGTTTACAGTTATTAAAAATACTTACCTCTGTTTTCTGTGGACCATGGATGTTTTCTAATTGATGGAATCAGCCCTGGATTGGCATACATGGGGTTCCCTCCCTTGTCATACCAGATGTTTTCCTTCTTTGAACATAAATTGATTGGTTCAAGTCATCATGTTGTTTTGCCCTTAAGAGTCCTCACAAGCTTGTGCACATAGATCAGTTCAAACCAACTGTCACCCACCCCACCAACATGCTACTGGTCGGCAGCAGCAGTGAGCAACCACCTGCCCACTTACATAGTGATGGATCAATCACCTTGTCATCAGATCAGAATGAACTTGCTGTTTACAACTATTGATTGAGAACCTTTGGCGGGAAAGATTTCATTTTATCAAGAGTTAATGCCAGTTCATAACATTGGCTGTATCTTTTCCATATTACATTTTGGATCAAAATATATCTATTTTTATCCATATCAGAGACACTAATCAACACACATAAACAGACATGCAAAAGCTCCTCAAGTGTGATCTAATCTAAATTATATAAAAGAATTGAATTTGCATTTAACACTAAGCATTCAGGAAGAAAGTTTTTGTACTCACTATTTATTTTAAACATTTCTATGCCCCATATAACAGGGAGGGTGGCTAATAAGTAGGGTTACCAACTTCCAGGTGGGATCTGGAGATCTCCCAATATTACAACTGAACTTCAGACTACAGGGATCACTTCACCTGGAGAAAATGGCTACTTTGGAGGGTGGATTCTATGGCATTGTATCGAGCCAAGGTCCCTGCCCTCTCAAGGCTTCAACCCCCCCCCCAAAAAAAAACCTCCAGGTATTTCCCAACCTATTGTACTGATCTTGGGCCATTCTTCCTCATTGGTTTACATAGCAAGTGGTTTATCCATATTTCCCCTTTAACCATTGTTCTTCATTCTCCCTCCAGCAAAATAAGAAGTCTATAGTGTGAAAGGGGGAGGGAAGGTGGCATGGTATTGTCCAATCCCATCAGATCTTGGAAGCTAAGCAGGATTAGTACTTGGATGGGAATCCACCAAGAAAGGCTCTGCAGAGGAAGGCAATGGCAAACCACCTCTGCTTCTTATTTGCCTTGAAAGCCCCTTGCTGATGTTGCCATCAGTTGATTGTGACTTGATGGCATTTATGTACATGGTGGTGGAAAGTGCCATCAAGTTACACCAAACTTGTGACAACCCCATAGGATTTTCAAGGCAAGAGATGTTCAGAGGTAGTTTGTGATTGCCTGCCTGTGCTTTGTGGCACTGGTTTTTGTTGGTTGTCTCCCATCCAAATAGTAACTAGGACCAACCGTGCTTAGCTGCTGAGTTCTAACAAGATTGGGCTAGCCTGGACCATCCAGATCAGGGCTCACATATGCACACAGCATGAAAGGCCTGTTACATGGGATGCTTTTCCTTTATGGTCTTATAAATAATGTATTTATATTACTTATTATTTATAAAATGTTTTTAAACAAGTGGTGTTCAGTTATACTTTATTTACATGGGAAAATATGAATTTTGAATTCCAATTGTCCTGCATACAAATAACCAAAAAAAGAATTCAGTTGTTGACGATCCTCTGTGTCCCTATTTACATTTAGTGAGTACTGATGAACTACTTGGTTTCTCCCAGTTTTATACTTTTTAGTTCACCAGTTTATTGTTGGAAAATGTAACTTGTGTTGATGTGACAGTGTAGTCATGTATCAAGGAACAGAAGTAGCTTATTTGTTAAAGAGATGTAAAAAATGTCAAAGGCTAATATTCCCAAACATACATTAGAGCAAAGTCTTTAGTTATGATTGACCTCTACTTAGTTCTACAGCAGTAGAGTATGATAGATTACATTACACCACTAATACCCTTTCTTTCTGCCATTCACTCCTAATTTAGTGCTTGTAGTACACAGAAAGTCAAGAATAGTTAGGAATCTGTTTTCAGTCCCAAAGTGGTTCACTGGAACATAAGAAATAGTAGCATGTTGGTCTGAAGCAGCAGAACAAAGTTTGAGTCCAGTGGCACCTTTAAGATCAACAAAGTTTTATTCAAGGTATACATTTTTGTGTGCACACACACCTCTTCACATACAATGAAACTGAAATTACTATTCCTTACATATAGGTAGAGGGTGAATAGTAGTTAGGGTGAAAATTCTTTTGAACATATGCAAAGTTTCCCCCCACCTTTAATTGTGGTTCCACAGGTAGCTCATGTTATCCTGGGCTTATGGGGACACTGTTACCTTGTATAGTCAGGCACAAGTGCTCATTGGACATATATCAATGTGAAGATGATTCTACCCCTTGAACAGAGCCCACGGTCACAAAACTGGCCTCAGAAATCCAGTGTAGAGACATGGTCTCTCATCTGCAGCATCTTGTTCTTACAATGGCTGGCTTGAATTTTAATACTGGATAAAGCAAAACATCCTAGGAAATCTTACTGTTCTCAGGTTCAACAACTTCAAAATTTTTAGAACAATGGTATATATAGGAATCTTGACTAGCTTAGTGCTATTTATTTATTTATTTATTTATTTATTTGACTTGTATCCTGCCCTCCCTGCAAGCAGGCTCAGGTCGGGTTCCATCAATATTAATACAATCCACAATAACAAAACCAATTTAAAACAACAAAATTAAAACAGTAAAAAAGTCATAAAATACCATGCAAGATCTAATCAAATGTCTCAGCAATTAAGATGGAACAGTATTATGGGTTTCCCGGTGGCTGTTTGAATCTAGGACACTGATGGGAGGCCAACCAGAGGTAGGGGGGAATCCTCTGCCTCAAATAAAACCCCGGCAGAAGAAATCTTGCAGGCCTTGCAGAATTTTAATAAGTCCAGCAGGGCCCTGATCTCATATGGGAGCTCAGTCCACCTAGTCGAGGCAGGTCAGACATCTCTGGGGCCAGAGATTACCAAAAGGTGTTGATTTGTAGATCTCAGTGCTCTATAGGGCTCATCTGGGGAGAGGTGGAAATACAGAAATTGTAGAAACCCACAAGGAGCCCCAATAGAATTTTAAAAATCACAAATATCAAGTTGGGGAAATGAGCAGGTCTGGTTGAGAGAATATTTCCAAGAATAGGCATATGAGCAACCTACCCACTCAGGTGTAAAAGAAAGGATGAGAGGGTGAAAGAGGAAGGTGGGAAGAGGAGATAATGAGAGCTTCCAGTCCTGGGGCCCAATAGGGAGTCCTGTATCACTGAAGGAGGTTCATGATGTCTGGAAAGCTAGTAAATCTGGGCTCAACTAGGGGAACTGTGTTGACACAAGTCAGACGGGGAGTCCCATGATTCAGCTTGTGTCATGTGTCACTTTGGAGAATGGATGTTCCCAAGTATTACAGAGACTTGACTCATAAGCTTGATGTGGGGGAGAGGAGGGGGTTCAGCCTTTCCTCCTGTGTTATTTAGGTAAAGGTAAAGGTTGAAAGCCAGTCAAATCCAACTCTAGGGGGCAGTGCTCATCTCCATTTCCAAGCCGAAGAGCCATCATTGTCCAAAGACTTTTCCGTGGTCATGTGGCTGGCATGATTAAATGCCAAGGTGCATGGAATGCTGTTCCCACTGAAGTGGTACCTATTTACCTATTTGCAATTTCTTGTTTTCAAACTGCTAGGTTGGCAGGAGCTGGGGCCAGAGACAGGAGCTCACTCCGTCACATGGCACTTGGGTCTCAAACTGCTGAGCTACTGACCTTCCGGTCTGCAGCTCAGTGTCTTAACCTCTAAGCCACTGCGGCTCCTCCCTGTGCCATTTACCCCATTTGAAATGGTCATGTTTGCTACTACTGTGGCGTTTCACATGTACTGACTACAGTACGTAGTAGGTTCCCTACAGAGGGGTGAGCACCCCCTCCACACAGCCATTTCAGCTTGGGAAAATGGTACAGGAGGGAAAACTGAAGCCCCTGCCCATTGCACTCACAGTTTGCATCTGGCCCCATTATGCTTCAGAATGTTAGTTCCCTGATACTGCATGTGACACAAATCAGCATGGGGAATTCCCAACCTGACATGTTACATGTATAATCTAATTGTGGAGGGGAAAAATCAGGGCACATATCAGGGGCTTCAGCAGCATCCAATGCATGGGTAATTTCAAATGTGGTTAAAGGTATGTTTGGGGATGAGTCTGTGCTCAGGTATAAGGCAAGCAAATGGGGCACAGAAAGAACAGATTAAGGGACACATCCCTTGAATATATGCTTGGGACATGTCCAGTCATTAATTTTTTGGGAAGAAGTTATTACTCATTTTGTATTAGAATGTTCATTGATTTTTGAGGATTATGTACTTTTAAGCTATATGCCCATCTCTTGGAAACTAACTAGTGGTTAACAAAAATGGACCTTCCATGCACTTACTACAGCTAAAAGACTCGTATTACAGCATCAGACAGATAAAAGCCCACCTGTGGTAAATCAATGGACTGAGGGCCTTAGAACTCTTACCAATATTTGAATGCATAGCATATAGATAGCAATCGTGTATGGACTTATTTTTAGATATTGGAAACTGTTTATAGAAACTTATGTGTAGATCCATCTCCACTATTGTTATATTTTTGTATCTATGTTATGTCATTTCCCCCTCTTTTTTAAAGAAGTTATTTAGTTGCTGGTAACATTATGGTAACATCAGTCTTACTGACCAGAAGATGTAACTCCATAAAGCTTTCCATCTATAATATTTTGTAGTAAGAATAACATGAACAAAAATTACAGTTGCACCCTGTCACTTGTGAAGGGCATGCTCCTATTGTATTGGTACATATTTGTACAATGTCCCTTAAAATACTTGAAGTGATAGCTGAAAAATGATTGGGTCATCAACTTCTAGTATGTTAAAGGCATATGTGCCAAACTAAGTCATTCGTCTTTTCCATGGTATTGCTGGAGGCACATGTATTTGGTACTTGAAATCTGTACTGTACCCAGTTACAAAATGTAGCATAGCAAACTGTCCATGTTTCAGATTAAACCCTGGCACTTTTCATTTAGATTAAGTGCTGGTTGAAGCTCATTCATGTTTTGTCAAAGACTCAAGGATACCCTAAATTTAGAGTTGGCTGGGAGTTCCCCCACTGGGACTCATTTGTCAGCTTGCCTAAATCAATAGGATATGCTTCCAAGTAAGCATATTTTGGATCAGGATGTAAGAGTCAGGTTTGCCATAATTAGTTCTTGATTTAGTACAGCAATTTTCCATTTATTGTGGCATAAACCTGATGTAATGAAATTGCAAAATAATTGTCTAAAATGGTTGTCTCTATAGCAAGATTACTAATTGTACTTAGCCATAAGCTTGAATATTATAACTATTCTGTTTTACATCAATGAAGTTTCTTGTCATTTATATACAGGCAAATAAGAGTGGGATTGGGACCAGTATGTCTGACTCTTCACTAATTGAAATGAGAAAGCAAAGAAATATTCATTAAGCCATGGATGGCAATATAATGACCTCATTTAAACCAGCCATGCAAGGAAATTCAGATTTAATACTGAAAAATAGGACTAGCACTTGAGGCCAATAGATGAACCTCATGTAGATGGATATTTACACAGATATAACCACATTTAGGTTAGCTCTGTTTCACCAATGAAAAAATGGTTGGAATGAGAGTCTTAATTTGTGGGTAATGTTTTCTCAACTTAGATTTTAAAATAAAATTACTTATCAGGTCCCGAACTTAATTGAATTCTAGGTTTGCTTCAAAATAATAGAAATTAAACTAAATTCTAGTAATGTGAAATAAGCATTGTTGAGACAATTAGGGAAAAACTGGCTAACCATAAAGCTTTTGGAAGCATATCATGCAATTATGCCCCATATGAGTCTGTCTCATTGTCCAGCTTCTCCCCCAGAACCATATTGCCCTCACAAGTGGAAAAGTGAGTGTCATGATCATATATATGTATATGGTAAGTGCCATCAAGTCACTTTCAACTTATGGTGACCCTATGAATTAATGTCCTCCAAAACGTCCAGTCATTAACAGCCATTCTCAGGTCTTGGAAATTGAGGGCCATGGCTTCCTTGACTGAGTCAATAAAGCTCATGTTGGGTTTTCCTCATTTCCTGCTGCCTTCCATTTTTCCTAGCATTTTTGCCTTTTATAGTGCACACTTTAGATGTTTGTAGGTCACCGCTTGTTTTTTTAGAACAAACTGCATCTTTGCAGAAGGAGATGTCCATGCCCCTGTCAGATAGGTGGATACCATCCTTCTGATACAGCTCCGCACACCCTGCATGTATGGTTGGGTGCAACAAAAAGATACCCAAGCCACCCTCAAGACTCTGCTGCAACTCTCTGTTTACCTTACAGCGAGCCCTGCCAATGGCCAATGGACTCAACACCCCCCGCCAGACTCTACAGGGTACCATGGCCAACCAAACAATGAGGGTATCCGGCCATCGCCTGCAGATGAACTCAAAATTGTTGCGTGCTTGAAGAATTAACACCTTTCCTTTCATTAAACCTAAATCGTTGCCCCCCAAATGTATAACAAGAATCTGCGGTGGAGGGCCAGCCCTCTCCTGAAACAATAATTGCAAAAGGCCTGGCCACTGCAAGCCCCAACACCCTTGCCACTCCACAGCAGCCGACTGGCTAAGGCCCAGCTGTATGCCAATTGGCATCCTCCTGGCACAATGGGCTGCCCAAAAAATAAAACTGTGCCCGCAGATCAAAACCATCTTCCTCTCCTGCCAAGGAAAAACGCCTGAAACGAAAAACGCAGTTAGCAAGGGGCAACAATTCCAAGACGAGCCTAGCGTCCAGACAAAGGGTGCACATAAGCCTTATAGGCCCATCGAGCGCCACCTCCCCAGCCATTGAATGTCACACGCCAGGTACCCCATGGCCGCCACCATGGATGTGGCACCAATATGGAAAAAATGGGTGCAAAAACGCATCCCAGCCAGTCCCAATACAGACAATGCCTTAGTGGTAATGGACCAAAACTGATGCTTCATTAAGGGAGAGCCATCTTGGTGCTGAAACAGCAGGCCCACCCGCACGTCCCTAACTGCCAGGTAGGTGGCCAGGGCTGTCACAGGGCACAGCTGTTTCTCCACGCAAGCGCCCAACTCAACCCTGCTTCTACACTGCTGTTGGTCCATTTTTGACAGCCTCAATGTAATGGTGGCCTTGACAGCACCTAGGTAAACATCCTGTACCAGTAGGGCCCGACCCGAATCATCATTCTTTGATTGTGCGACCAAATCACTTATCTGGAATGCCCCAAAGAAGGCAACCATGGCAGCAGTGTGGAATAGAGCTGCCTCAAAATCTGATGAACAAGCTTCCTTCCAAATGGCCTGCAGGGCCCAAAGCACCTGTGGTGAAATGGGCTGTCGACAGTCCGCCCTCATACCTGCCTCACGTGACCATCCCTCAAGCATCCTGCGGATACAAAAATGCCCAGTATGATCTGCAAGCCCCCTTGCCTTACTAGCGTAGGCCACAGCAGATAACAGCCCCTTTATTGAGCTAACCACCAAATCCTTACCTTTGGAAGCCACACAAAAATGCAATAGATGCTCCACGGGAACAGGCCACGAGCTAGGATACCCTACCTCCTGTCTAAAATCCAAGAACTGAGTGACTGCCCGGTCATAAGCCCTCTTGTTGTTAGGTGCTATGGCTACTCCTATCGCCCTGCACACTTCTGCCTTCCAACCAATCACAGCCCGGGAGGCATCTGCACTGGCTGCAGGTCATCGTCTGGGGCCAGCTGATGAAACCTCTCCATCTGTTTATGAGAGAGCATCAGCCACCCCATTGTCAACCCCCGGTACGTGCCTGGCAAAAAATAAAATGTTCAGCTGGAGGCAATGAAGTGTAAAAGCCCTAACCAAACTCATGATCTGTGGGGACCTGGTCAACAGGGAATTGATGACCTGCACCACCGCCAGGTTATCCCACCAAAAGTGCACTGTGTGGTTGACCAACTCTCCCCCCCACAGGTAAATGGCAACCAAGACGGAAAAAAATTCAAGAAAGGTCAGGTCGGCTGTCAGCCCTTCAGCCACCCAAGATGCAGGCCACGCCTCAGTGCACCATCACCCGTGGAAGAAGACACCAAAACCAGAGGAACCAGCTGCATCCGAGTGGACCTGGAGCTCGGCCTCCAATCTTAAATCATCCCTCCAGAAAGAAATGCTGTTGAAAGAAGAAAGAAACTCCAGCCACAGCTCCAAATCCTAATGGATACCAGTGGTAATCTGAATCCTGTGGTGAGGGAGCCGCAATCCGGCCATGGCCGCACACAACCTTCGCAAAAACGCACGGCCTGGAGCCACCACCTTGCAGGCAAAGTTCAAGAGACCCACCATTGCAGCAACCTCAAAGTGGCCTTCCGCCTACCCAAGAATTCCCTAATGCGGTTGCGCAATTCCTCCAGCTTGCCCACAGGCAGCCGAGAAGCCTGTGCCACAGAATCCAATTCCACCCCCAGGAAAGTAAGAACCTGAGCCGGGCCCTCGGTCTTTTCCTGTGCCAAAGGCACCCCTAACTCGCCGGCCAATGAAATAAAAGAACCTAACAAATGTTCACATTAGCCTGACCCCTGAGGACCCACAAACAGGAAGTCATCTAAATAATGTGCAACAGTGCAGCCACCTTTGCGCATGCGGAGGGCCCACTCAAAAAATGAACTAAAGTGCTCGAACGCAGCACAGGAAACTGAGCAACCCATAGGCAAGGCCCTATCCAAATAAAACTGGCCATCAAAGCAGAAACCTAGGAGCTCAAAATCACCAGGGTGCACTGAGAGGAGGCAAAATGCCAACTTAATGTCTCACTTTGTCATTTCAGCATCCTCACCACAGCTGTGCACAATACGCACTGCCTGATCGAATGATGTGTACTGTACTGAACACAGTTCCGCGGGGATGGCATCATTGACTGAGCTGCCCCTAGGAAAAGAAAGATGGTGGATGAGCCGAAACTTCCCAGACGCCTTTTTGGGGACAATGCATAACAGGGAAACATGAAGATTAGGGAGAGGGGGGCTGGAAAAAGGTCCCAAACCCTCCCTTCCTGAAGCTCCTTCTCAATCTTTTCCTGAACAATGTGCTCCATGCCCCATATAGAATCATAGAATTATAGAATGTTAGAGTTGGAAGGGACCTTGCAGGCCATCTAGTCCAACCCCCTGCACTCTGCAGGAACACAGCCGAAACCCCTACATACCTACAACATACCCAAAAGATTGTTGTCCAGTCTCCTCTTGAAAACGTCCAGCGAAGGAGCATCCACCACCTCCCGAGGCAGTCTGTTCCACTGTTCAACCGCTCTTATAGTCAGGAAGTTTCTCCTGATATTAAGCCAGTAACGACTCTCTTGTAATTTCCTCCCATTAGATCTAGTCTTGCAATCCGGAGCAAGAGAGAATAGATCCACTCCATCTTCTACATGACAGCCCTTCAAATATTTGAAGACTGCAATAATGTCCCCTCTAAACTTTCTCTTTCCCGGGCTAAACATACCCAACTCCCTCAGCCTTTCCTCATAAGACTTGGACTTCAACCCTCTCACCATCCTGGTCGCCCTCCTCTGGACCCGCTCGAGTTTGTCAACATCCTTCCGAAAATGTGGTGCCCAAAACTGGACACAGTACTCCAGGTGGAGCCTGACCATAGCAGAATACAGCGGAACTACCACCTCCCGTGATCTGGACACAATGCTTCTGCTAATGCATCCTAAGATTGCATTAGCTTTCTTCACAGCCGCATCACACTGCAGGCTCATGTTTAGCTTGTGATCAACCATAACACCTAGATCCCTTTCACATGTGCTGCTGTCAAGCCAAGTCCCTCCCATTCTATATCTGTGCCTTTGATTTTTTGTACCTAAGTGTAGGACTTTGCACTTATCTCTATTGAAATTCATTTTATTTGTCTCAGCCCACTGTTCCAGCCTATCAAGATCCTTCTGAATCCTGACTCTGTCTTTTTCAGAATTAGCAATCCCACCCAGCTTCGTGTCATCTGCAAATTTGATAAGCATCCCCTCTATGTCTTCATCCAGGTCATTTATTAAAACATTGAATAACACCGGGCCTAGGACCGAGCCCTGTGGTACTCCACTCGAGACTTCCCTCCACGTAGACGCAGAGCCATTTATGGGCACTCGTTGGGTACAATTTTTCAACCAACCATGAATCCACCCAACGGTTGCGCCATCCAGCCCACACTTAACCAGCTTATCCTCAAGGATATCATGAGAATATATATAGATCGGAGGTTACTTGCCATAAAGGGAACCCGCGCACCTTGTTAAGGAATACGAAAACCCTGTGAGATTTTTTAAACTATCAACATGTCGAGGATAAAAACGCAACAGCCTCTCAAGCACTTTCAACCTTATGCATGTTGGCCCACTTTCCAGGTGCTTGCCCAGGTCTGCCCCCTTCCAGCTGTCTACGGCCCCAACAGGGTTTTCCCCGGAAACATACAGAGAATGGATGTGGGCCAGCACACAAGGGGCACTCGTGTCAATACTGGCATGCTTTTCTGTTACACGCTCCCTGAGCCCCAAATTCCCAGCAAATCTGAATGGGTTGAACTGCCTGCCCTGCTATAGGGTGGGGACTGAAGGACCCAGACTCACGCTCAACCAAATGGCCCCTATGCAAATGATCCCCCATGTTAGGCCTGGAAGAGGCCATAACCTGTAGCCATAAATGTAGGTGGATCTGCTCCCACTGCAAAGAAGAGTTCATGGCAGCCTGCATCCTGAACTCCTCATCATACTGAAGCCAGGCGGGGCCCGTGAAGCCAGTGTACCCCTTATAAATTATGTCAAAGTATTGGAACAAGGATGCGGCCCTGCATTGTTGAGCCTTAGATAGCACACCGGCGTATACCAGGAAACCGGCCACCCAATTGGCCCAAGTCTTATCTACCCTCATCTTCCTATACTTTTCCTTGTCCCTATCCTCAAGATCTTCCTTCTCTTTCTTTTCCATTTCCCAGAACAAAAGCATGAAAACATCCACATATTTGCCCCTACAAATCTTCTCCCTAGTGGCTGGAAGCAGATGGTCTCCAAGTGGAAGTGCTAAATCCCCAAAGGGGAGGGCAATGGCTGGGGCTGCTGTGTAAGAAATGCCATAAGGGGGAGGGAGGGCCCACCCCACCATGGCACACTAGGTATGTTACACTGCTGTGTGGATGCCTCAACACCGACCCAGATGGATCACGCAGCTCCAGACACAACCTATAGCCCACAGAAACCTGGATGTCAGAGGGTGGGGGAGTGGGAATGGTTCAGGATGAGAGGCCAAAGAACACCCCAGCCATTGTACACAATGGAAAAAACTCCCCTACCCCATCCAGCAAGCTAATGGGTATGTGAAAGGAAAAGGGGGGGGCACACACGCAGTATCCCACGATCTCACCCCCCAATGGCCCATGCTGCAAGCCCACGACGACCTGCCACCAACCACTGGACGTGCTAGGCCACCTCTGTTTAAACCAGCCCGCACAATTCAGGAAGCCCCAAAGTCAGACCACAGGGAAACAGGTGGCCCGCGCAAACGAGCACTGCCCCTGAGTCACCACGTCCTCTGCGAGCTCCCTCCGGTCCTCAGTGCATGTATCACCACCTAGCCTCTCACCGCCGTCGCAACACAGCCGCCCGCTCGCATGCTGACCCGCCCAGCCGCTAAAGCCCCGTGCTGGACAGATGCCAGGTCCCAGTCGTTGGCACAGAGAGGACGTCCAATGCACTGCTCACTGGGCAAAAAGACCTTGAACAGCAAGCCCCAGCACCGCGCTCCTCTCCAACCAAGAACCAAACAGTCCCCTGGCTGCGTTGGGTGGCTGCTGGCCTGAGTCCCACCCACACAGCTAGGAGCCACACTCTTGCCCTCAGTCTACAGGCAGCCACCGAAGAGGATGGTCTCCACAGCCAGTCATCCGCGGCCACGACAGGAGCCGTACGGGCTGCGAGAACCGGCAGGGAGAGGCCTCTGGAGGCCCCCACGGCACCTTTCCCCAGTTGCCCACTGAGACGTGCACACAGGGAAAGGCCTCTGAAGGCCTCTGCGCCACACTTCCCCACTCCCTTGCCCAGGTGGAAGCACAGAGAATGGCCTCTGCACCCCCGCCTGTCTTTTCCAACCTGCCCCCTGAGGCAGACGCGTGAGAAAAGGCCTCCAGAGGCCTCCACCCCACACTTTCCTGCTCCCCTGCCGAGCCACCCCCCTCCTTTCCCTATTCACCCACTGAGCTGGCGCCGAGCTGCAGAGTCCCCCCTTCCCTGCCCCTGCCTCCCTTTTTCTCTTCCCAGCATTTGAGTCTTCTCTTTCTCCTTTCCCTCCCTCTTTCCCTTCCTTCCTTTGCCTCCCTCCCTCTGTCTCTTCTTTCCTTCCTCCCTATCTCTTTGCATTCTTCCCCTCCCTCCCTCTTTCACTTCCTTCCTTACTCACTGTCTCTTGCCATTCTTTTCCTCCCTTCCTCCCCCCACCCCATCTCTTTGACTTCTTCCCCTCTCTCTTCCTTCCTTCCTTCCTTCCTTCCTTCCTTCCTTCCTTCCTTCCTTCCTTCCTTCCTTCCTTCCTCTCTCTCTCTCTCTCTCTCTCTCTCTCTCACTCACTGTCTTCCCTTCCTTCCTTCCTTCTAGCACCCATTGGTGTAATATATTCAGGGCAGGGGAGCTTCTGGACTATGGCGATTCACTAGCAGACATGCCTCCCAGTCGATCCGGGGGCATGATCTATGTGCTGGCAGTTTGGAGGGGCGAGTGTTCGCTCCCCCCTGGAGCCATTTGGGAATGGCTCCTAGTCATGAGGCTTTTGAGGGGTGGCCTCATTGCCAGCGTGATGCTGAGGAATTGAGGCACTCCTCCGTTCCAACGGTCCTGCCACTATGTGACCATTTGCTACAAGAGCTGCTGACTGGGACAAGTGTTTGGAGGTTCAGCAATTTTCTCTGCCTGGTGTGATCCCAGGGGCCGTTTCAGGACCTGCTAGATCAATTTAAGAATTGATGAGTGAGTCTGCATTGAAATGAGACATCAAAGCCTAGATGTGAAGTCCCCCTACTACAAGCAGAGGGGGGGAGGGGATGCCCTTTCTCCTGATGCTTAAGCGAATGCAAAAGCATGACTGGAGGGACTGATCAAATTGTGGCGATGGACTGTAACGGAGAGTCTTTCTGAAAGAAAATTGAGTGTATAAACAGACCTTAGAGACTTTGGCATTCTTCCTCGGCTAATGTAAACATCCCCAAAAGATGACGACGAGAGGCGAAGAAGGAGGCGGGACCAATGCTTTCTTCAGGAAGGAGAATTGTGGAAAGCCAGGTCATGTGACCTAACCATAGACTCTGTCTTCAAAGTAAACTGTGGGCCCCCTGGTGGCTAAAGTGGAGTAGTGACCTGGATCTGTACTAAAAGTGGCTGAACTTTTAAAGGGACAGTGTTTGGTGTGCAACTTTGATCATAGGGAATTATGGACGGTAAGTAGATTCTAAGCTTAGTTTTTCTTGCGGTTGGACTGGCAAGCGGATTGAAAAACGGTTTGTTTGTTCGGAGTAAAGGGTTCACTACCCCAACTCCACAAGATCTGCTTGCCAAGAGAAAGGCTGGATTCTCCAACAAGCGTGCTTTGAATGCAACAAAAGGAAGATCTCTTATGATTCAAGATGTTCAAGGAAGAGAAGATGTCCCTGGAAAAAGGAACTTTGTCTACATCTTGAATGGACAGATCCAGATTTATAAAAGCTATACTGAAGACAGAAGAAGATAAATTGTTGTAATATTCTTGCTGGGAACATTGGTTTAAATATTTTGCCTACCGGGGCGGGGGAGCAAAGCGTAAAAGGAGAAGCCAATTTGTCTTAAGAGCTGTGATTATCTGTATTTTAACTTTGGAATTACTCTCTGTTCAGTCTGATGAGCTGATGTTGTCAACAGAAGCGATGATTGGCAGGCACCCTTCATGTTTCAAAGTAACTGAATAAGAGTAACAACTACTTTATAAGCATTGTATAACCTCAGCACCAGGGTTTTTAGTTAGGTTCTTTTTACTTTCTCCTTTAGAGTGTAGATTTCCCCCTTCCTTTTTTCTGTTGTAGTTTTATAGAAATACAAATAAAAAATTCCCCTTTGGGGGGGCCAAAAAAATAATAATAATGTATCCAGGACAGTATATGTGTTCAGGCCAGCCATGTGCTCAAACCGGTTCCAGTTGGTCCGACACGCGGCTGGGCAAAGCGCCTGAGCTTCGTTATTGATAACAATCGAGGACCCAGGATCCGAGGAGATAATACAATTAGTGTAAGTAGACCAATCACGGGGTTGTGTGTGTGTTGGGGTGTGGGTTTTCTTGGGAATATAAGCTGGCCTGCGAGCCGGCTAAAGTTGTCTTGTTCCTGAGCTTGAAATAAAAGTATGAGCTGATTTCACTCTGCTGACTCATCAGTCTCAGTGCTTTTCAGTTGTCTTGTGTCTACAATGGGCCTGATTCCTAGTAAGCAATAATTCCTTTTACTGTTTGACTTGTATGGGAGTTCTCTCTAACTACCCAGACCTTCTGCCAAATCCTTCTCCAGTATTCATTGTTTATACAAACTGTTCTGTAGCTTTCTTTACTGAGAAAATTCTCCCTCAGAGTAGTTCTAATATATTTAAGACAATGAGGTCCTTATTCCTCTCTCTACAGAAGTACTTTTCTGACAATTCCCTGACAGAAATCACTGACTCCAAAAGTCTCTTCTCTCAGAATCCAAACCCTTTGGCTACCGATCCAGACATTAGATTTCAGACAAAGACCAAAAGGCAAAAGAATCTTTTCCATCCAGATAAGCTGTTTTATTTCCTCTCTAAGCTGATGCTGGCCAATCAGAGAGTGAGTAGAGCTGCCAATCACATGAGCTCTTCTCTCCAGGGAAGATTAACTCTTGAACTCTCTGTCTCTCTGGCACAAGCAGCATTTTAAAAAGCCTGCTTTTCTTTGCAATCCATCACAGAGGTCCTTCCACGTCAGTGAAAAGAGACTGTGGGAAGGAGAACTCACCCTACCCCATCACATGTTGGCTGAGTGGGAAGGAACTGACTCATGAGGGGAAGGGGCTAAGCACTCCAAACATTCTAGAGAGCTTTAGGAAAGAGATCTCTGTGGCAGGCATGTGCAAGTGTAGTCTAATGTGTGCCTGCACAGAAGATCACTCAATGAACAACAGTTACCGGTAACTGCAATCTTGTTATCATGAACAGGTTCTTCACCTGTTGACCTTAAAAGTTTTATAATTCCTCAGTAGTCATTACTTTTGTCTTCTTGATGTTCAGCTGTAATCCCGCTTTGGCATTTACTTTAACCTTCATCAGTTGTCGTTTCAGGCCTTCACTATTTTCTGCCAGTAACATGGTGTCATCTGCATGTATCAAATTGTTTATGTTCCTATTATTAATAGTAATATATAACATTCATATTTTCTGTCGCTCACCTGAGAGAGCCACATACTTGCCTGTTAGAGCAACAACAGTGCTTTCTCTTGATTTAGGGTTCATTGCTTCCTTTGTGATTGCAACAGCCATTAATTGCCACCTCCTCTTAATTCTGTTTGCATGCAACCAGCATACCTCAAACTAATGAAAGGAATAACTGCTATACTTAAACAGGCCTATAAACAGATGGAGGCACACAGTAATAAAATGGCAAAGGAAGTGTAAGGAAAAGCCTTTCAAAACTGTAAAACAATAATCACAAATGTGTCCATACATTAAATGGCTGTACATTACATTGCATGCATTGTTTTGTCAATGAGACATACAGTGTTCTTGAAATTTAAAAAGAGTAGTTAATGGATTTTAGTTTACTAATAGTGGGAGTTAGTAATAATGTGATAAAAATGTTCAATTTCTGTGAGGAATTAAATGAAAATCATTCACCGCTATTGGTTCGTTTTGTAAATTGAGATCAATGAAATTCCTTTAACAACAGCATGAAATCAATTGTAAAATAGCATATAATTCATGGTCTGTATTGTAAATTATTGTAAGCTTGACATTAATTGGTGAGGTTTCCATATACTGGGATTCATTTCCTTGTAACACATCTCTGGATAATTCTTGTGGATCCATTTCTAATGCCTCTTAGAGGGATCTGATTTTCATGTCCACGACTGCCTCCATTTGCTTGTATGCAAATAATTCAATCAAACAAATGGATAACAGGATGCTGTAATACTGTTGATAAACAGTAACCTTGGAGTTTTAGGGGATGTCCAGGATTTAGATTTATATCCCTACCTGTGTTTGTTGAAGCAAGTGGTCCATTATGAAGCACTTGAATAGGTCAATTTCAGACAAGAAGTACAAACCAGATCAAATGTGGCAAGTAATTGATGCAGGTTTGATTTAGATGTGTGGTTTTCTGTAGCTTCTAGAAAGGCAGTCTTCTTATGCTGGCCAGCATCTTCTTTTTCTCCCTGTTTTTTGAGAGCTACTTTGCTACAATTGAAAAACAGGATAAGACCTCTTCATGGTACTACCTCATGAGAAGAGATGTTCGTGCATCCTCCCCCTTGAATTAACTTGCAAATTAACTTGTGCAGTGAAAGGCAGTAGGATAGAAAGAGAGAAGGAAATCTGTTCGGGGAGGACATTAAAAGCAGGTTCCATGTTGCAGACTGGGGATAAGGATCAGTCTTAAGTCTGAAACGATTCCAGACCATTGTGAGAGATGACTGGTACTAGAATGGAGACAATTCCATTATATTTTCTCTCCTTATTGTGCAGAATCTAGCAGTACTTGCACATGCTTTAACATATGTCAGCTTTTGAACTTATGTTCTCTTTTTAAACAGTTAAAGAAGTAGAAGTTTCTGTACCTTGCAGTGTTAATACCTATATAACAACATGGAAAATTTTCATTATATGTATTAGCTTTCTAATTTTTTAAAAAAGAATTTTATTGGTTTTGCATTACTACAGGATATGGGGAAAGGTTACTAAATCCCTACCTCTAAAAATTTTATAGGATATGGGTAAGGGAAACTAATACATAAAACTCTACCAGAATGGGAGAAGAAAACTAAACCCTACCTCTATACACCCTACTGGACATGGGGAAAGGAAGACTAACATGGTGACACGATCAGGTTACATTTGTGTTATTATCACCTGATGTTACAGAGATTTGTTGCTTATAAAAAAGTTAACAAAAATAATAAAAAGAAAAAAACTGCAAAAACTGGTTAATTAATAAAAACTGCATTTTCATCGATTATCTTGGTCTTAGGTTCTTTTCTTCTTACGTTTCTTCCTTCCTTGGGGTTTGGGAGTGGCTGCTCCTTTCTCTGATTCCGATGTATCTGAAGAACTAAAGAGTATTGGACTGCTGCTTTCTGAATCCTGTGCGTAGGATTCTTCTTCTTCCTTTTCTTCCTCCTCATCCTTTTTAGGTTTCTTATTTTTGTTGTACTGCTTTGCATTGAAGTGTTGGTCCATGAACTTTTTAGCCTTAGGAACAGAGTCAATATTATACTTTCTGTCTTCATATTTAAAACTCAGTCCTTCAGGAAATAACCATCTGTATGGGACCCCTTTCTTCTGTAGAGAGAGAGTAAGTTCCCTGTAGAGTCTCCTCCGCTTTCTGACTTCAAAGGGGATATCCTTCAGGATTTTTATCTCCTCATTCTTGATTTTTAAGGGGTTCCCCTGTGTGGATTTCAGCACCCGATCTCTGATAGACCTTCTCGTAAATTTCAAGCATATTTCTCCAGGGAGTTTATTCTTTTTAATAAAATCTGGATAAGTCCTGTAGGCCCAGTCCGTCTCCTTCAGTAGGTCTTCCTGTTTATAGTCCATTATTGGGGCCAAAGTCTATGAAAAAATAGCCTTTAAATCTTCGTTCTTTTCTTCTGGAATCCCTTGGAAATGTAGGATGTACATGGATCTTTCCAGCTGTAGCTGTACTAGTTGGTTTTTCTGCTTCATCCACTCTTTTATTAATACTCTCAGTCTGTTTTTCCTTTTTTTTTTTTAGTCTTTTCAGTTGTTGAGGTCCTTCTGTCCATTTGAGTCATCTGCTTTTGCAAATTATCCATTTTCACATTGAGATTAGTCATCTGCTCCATTATAGGGCGCAGTGCATTCACCAGCAGTGTGGACATCTCCGTAGCTACTTCCTGGTTGTGGGAGGAAGTCATTGGTAGGTTGTTTCCAGTTAACATTTTTTTCTCCAGATCCGGCTTCCGCCCTCTCCCAGCCATAATATCAACAAGAAGTAAGTTTCCCAAAACAAACTAGAAGTTAGCAGAACTTAACCTGCTTTTCGTTATTATGCAGCTTTTGTTTTCGCTAATCCTCTTATGCACATAGCTTGTTTCAAAGTTGTTTTTAAACTTTGCTTTAAAACTGCGTTGTTTTAAACAGGGGGGGGGTGAACTCTTGAGCATCTCCCTCCCCCCTGCCGCTTTGCCCTTAGGCGCTTCTAATTACTACCAAGGATCTTGTTCACTTAAATCACCTGAGCAGTGCTTAACTCATGCTTTGCAGCCTTGAAAATCTTTTAGAAGCTTTTCAGCAGCTGTTGATCATGTCTGCTGGTCCAGTAGTCGTCTCTCGGCGCCATACTGGCTCTTCAGCAATGGGACCTTTTGGAGATAAAGGTGAGCCTCAATTCCTTGGCCGTCACCTTGGAAGAGGCTTGCCTCAGCTCTCCAGGCTGAGGGTCTCCTACAGAGACCACAGGAGGGTCCAGGACATACTCGGACCCTTCCCATCAGCCGAGTCTCAGTGCAACCCCATCAGAGCAAGATGGGGATGCAACTGAGGAGCAAAACACTTAAACTGGAAGTCTATTAGCTCTCTAATTAAAGCCCAGCCCCTATGCTACCCCCATGCTCATCCTGGCAGCAATGGATGAACATTCCACTGGATCCAAACTTTGTTGTTTGGATTCTACCAGTTTTTCTGCATGACGTTACCTGATTCCCATTCTTACTCTGTTCTGTCTTCTGTCCATGTGGATCCCATGATCACTAGTCTAACCTTTTTGCTGGCAGGAATGCAAATGCTGATAGGATCCAGCCTCAAATATACTGTGGAAAAAAATTCTTAATAGAGCTTCTTAATTGATAGTTGATCAGTTTTTACTGACAGCCATGTATTCAGAAATGACTCTCACGTAAATTACTCAACTCTCACTTTGAGTCGGTCTTTAACTGTAAGGCGAGCTGTATACAAACTGAAGAATGCAGGGCATATGAAGGAAGGGTGAATTGCCAGTCCAGAATAAGTAAGGAAATGGTTAGAGAGCATCTAGCTGCCTTAAATACTTTCAAATCTCCAGGGCCAGATGGCTTGCATCCCAGGGTGCTAAAAGAAATTGCAGATGTTATTTCAGAGCCTCTGGCTCTAATCTTTGGAATATCCTGGAGTACTGGTGTTGTGCCAGAAAACTGGAAAAGAGCGAATCTTGTCCCGATCTTCAAGAAGGGAAAAAAGATGGACCTGGGAAATTACAGGTCTGTCAGTTTGACATCAATACTTGGGAAAATTCTACAGCAGATTATCAAATGCTCTGTCGGTGAGCAGCTCGAACAGAATGAGTTAATTGGTTGTAGCCAGCATGGGTTTATCAAGAATAAGTCATGCCAGACCAACCTTATCTCCTTTTTTGACAGAGTTACTAAAATGGTTGACTCTGGCAATGCTATGGATATAGTGTATCTAGATTTCAGTAAAGCATTTGACAAAGTTTCTCATGATATCCTTGAGGATAAGCTGGTTAAGTGTGGGCTGGATGGTGCAACTGTTGGATGGATTCATGGTTGGTTGAAAAATCGTACCCAACGAGTGCTCATAAATGGCTCTGTGTCTACATGGAGGGAAGTCTCAAGTGGAGTGCCACAGGGCTCAGTCCTAGGCCCGGTGTTGTGTAATGTTTTTATAAATGACCTGGAGGAAGACATAGAGGGGATGCTTATCAGATTTGCAGATGACACAAAGCTGGGTGGGACTGCTAATTATGAAGGACACAGAGTCAGGATTCAAAATGATCTAGATAGGCTGGAACAGTGGGCTGAGACAAATAAAATGAATTTCATTAGAGATAAGTGCAAAGTCCTACACTTAGGTGCAAAACATTAAAGGCACAGATATAGAATGGGAGGGACTTGGCTTGACAGCAGCACACGTGAAAGGGATCTAGGTGTTATGGTTGATCACAAGCTCAACATGAACCTGCAGTGTGATGTGGCTGTGAAGAAAGCTAATGCAATCTTAGGATGCATTAACAGTAGCATTGTGTCTAGATCATGGGAGGTGGTAGTTCCAATTTATTCTGCTATAGTCAGGCCTCACCTGGAGTACTGTGTCCAGTTTTGGGCACCACATTTTAGGAAGGATTGTTGACAAGCTTGAGCGTGTCCAGAAGAAGGCAACCAGGATGGTGAGAGGGTTGGAATCCAAGTCTTACGAGGAAAGGCTGAAAGAGTTGGGTATGTTTAGCCTGGGAAAGAGAAGGCTTAGAGGGGACATTATTGCAGTCTTCAAGTATTTGAAGGGCTGTCATTTAGAAGATGGAGCAGATCTATTCTCTCTTGCTCTGGATTGCAAGACTAGATCTAATGGGTGGAAATTACAAGGGAGTCGTTACCGGCTAAATATCAGGAGAAACTTCCTAACTGTAAGAGTGGTTGAGCAGTGGAATAGACTGCCTCGGAAGGTGATGGATGCTTCTTCTCTGGACGTTTTCTGGGCAATCTCACACATTTTTTGCATTAACCCCCCAACAAAGGATGCTCCATAATCTGTGACTATAGTCTTAGGTAGTCCCCAGAAGGTGGATTGAACCAAAAGGGCGTTAGCCACAGTTTTTGCAGAGATATTAGACAGTGGGATGGCAGCAAGATAATGTGACAGGTGATCAATGATTGTCCAAATATATTTCTTCCCTGTTCTCCCTGTGTAACGGAGAGGACCGATAATATCCATCCCCCAAACAGCAAAGACTTCATCAGGGATTGCTGGGACTTGTAAAGATCCCCTTGGTTTCTCTCTCTCATACCCTTCAGTTTGACAGATTGCACAGGATTGGACAAACTTGGTTACATCCTCAAAAACATTTGGCCAGTAGAAGCCTCTAGAGATCTTCTGTAAGGTCTTTGCTCTGCCAAAATGTCCAGCTAACATGTTATCATGGGACAACTTTAACACAATTTCTCTATAGGGTTTGGGAACCACAATCTGTTCAACCTCTCCTCGCTCTTTAGTTTGGCAGAGGCAATACAAAAGACCTTGTTTGGTTACAAATTTCACTCTGCGATCAGCCATGGCTCTGGGGTCTGCATTTACATTTTTCCAACAGGATTCTAAAGACACATCCGCTTTCTGTGCTTCCAGAAACTTCTGATACCCCATAAATTGTGACATTGCGGTACTAACATCATTACCCCCCTGCTCAGTAGCAAGATTGACAACCGGTTTTGACACAGAGGGAAGAGAGGCGGGTTTTGCTTCTAGGGTGCTACCTTGGACAGCAGCCATCTCCAAACTTTCACCCCCCCTTTCCTCACACGCGCCTGCAGTTTCCCCAGGCTCGGGAGCATCTCTTACTTCAGGCACCCGAGGAGAGTTTTGCATAGCATTAATAAATGATTTGTAAGCCAAATCCGTACCAATCAACACTTTAGCAACTGTCTCATTATGAAGGAGGACAGCTGTTTTGCTCTTAAATCCACGGTAAGACACATCAACTTCAGCCAGCTTTTTTGAAATGGCTGGACTATCATAAGGGGTAACCAAAACTTCTTTAGACAAGATCTGTTCAGGTTTAACTAGGGAGTGGTGCACAGAAGTCATGTCAGCCCCAGAGTCAAAAAATCCCATAAGTTTAACATCATTTACCTGAATTTCATGAAAAAATTCCCTACTAACCCAGTCCAACTGCTCCTTGTCAGTCACAGATGCGATGTTGATAGATGGGTGAGAGGAATGAACCACCGTGGTCTCTTCGGTTGATGCAGCAGCTACAGTCACAGGGGTCGCTGGGCTAGAGTCCACAGATCCACGCTGTTGAATCACACGAATTTGTGATTTGGCAGGGCTGGTGGGCTTCTCCCTCCTGGCTTTCCACACAGGACAATCAGCACGCCAATGATGAGGAGATTTGCACTCAAAACACACCCCGCTCTTTGGATCCACATGAATCTTGACAAATGAAGAAAGATGCAGGGTCTTCTTCTCTGTAGACTTTGGTGGGTTGGGGCCACCGTCCTTCGATTTCAGGAAGGGCTTCTCTGCAGCTGGGTGGGGAGGTCTTCCAAAGCTTCTTTCCCGGTGCTCCTGCATGCTTTGGGCGAGATCAGCTGCCAACTCAGCCGTAATGGGCTTTTTGTCGCATACCAGGGCAACAATGTCCTCAGACACCAGTCTGTAAAACTGCTCCAGCAAAATAAGTTCTCTCAAAGTCTCAAAATCATGGACGTCCTCAGCAGTTAGCCAGTGGTCCAAATTCTGCGCTAGCATAGCGAGAACCGCAGGATAACTTTCAGGGAGAAATTGCTTCTCCACCCTCCTGAAAGAGCGTCTGTAGGTCTCAGCAGACAGTGCAAACCTCTTCAAGGCAAGCGATTTAAATTTCTGATAGTTCGAGGCATCTGGGCCAGTCAGCGAGCCCAGAAGGTCAGCTAGCACCCCAGACACTTGAGACCTTAGAATCAGCATGTAATGCCTGGGCAGGACACCAATCTCTTCACACGTATGTTCAAAAAGCGTGAAGAATCCCAGTACATCCTGCCCCGTTTTGAACTGGGGGAACAGCTTCCTGTCAATATCCCAGAGAGCAACTGCTCTGGGGGAGCCAGAAGCTACGACAGAGGCAGAACTGTCCTTTTGTGGAACAGATTCCACATCTTTCACATTACAGGGCGGTTTCGGCTGCTTTTCAGGATTCCTGTACCAGTCTGCTGCCTCAGACAATTTCAGCACTCCTGATAGTTTCGAGTCCCGTGGATGCCAGGTTGCCTGGCAATTCCAGGAAACTGCTAGCTGGGACGGCCTCGGCAAGCTCCAATCTTCAGCGCTGTGCCTTGCAGAAAGGCCATTGGCTGGGTCTGAGCCTGCCTGCGCGTGCCTGCTCTCTCTAGGCTGCCTTTGTCTCTGGTACAAAGGCGCCTTTCGCAGCCTGACCACTGGGTCTTCAAGTTCAGAAGGAACTCAAAATTCATCTGGACTCCCTGTTTCATCTACAGTCCGGAGGGACATGTTTTCGTCCAGAAAACCAAAACTGCCTCTTTCAGCCATGGATCAGATTCCTGACTACCAGTATTTTAAAACAACAAAAACACCTTTGCAGTCTCATGCATATTGCGCTTTCTCACAGGGTACCTCACCCTAAAAGTATTGTAACTGGACTCTAGTTCAGAATCCCACCACTGCCACCATGTACAGGATCTAGACTCTGCCCACAGGTCCAGAATCCAGACGCTGCCAACAAGCACAGGGTTCTTGCCTCTTGCACCCTCTCACCTCCAGTCCAGGAGATAAGGGAGAGGCAAGTCCTTGTTACTATACCAGCACGTGGAGAATCTCACATCAGTCCCACACTCCTTCAGGAGTGAGAGAAGCCAGAAACCCCCATGCTCCAAGAGCACTGAACTCAGTGTTCTGCCACCAGGACCTATTTAAGAACGTTCCCAACTCAGACAGGAGAATAGGTCCCACCTCCTTCCTGGTTTTTGGGAATTAATAACTTATCAGCTCTGGGGTAGAGCTGCAGATGATTTAACACACAACAGTAGCCTCTACGCGAGCAGCTAAGGCTCTGGAATTAGCCCTAGCAGTCCAGGTACAATATTAATCCAAACCAGATCAGGTTAATCTATATAAGATCTTTATTAAATACAGCAGTTATATGACATGAGACTTACACAGGTTAGAAAACAATAAACATTCCTATAGCTCTGTAGAGCTCTGACTAAAACATACAAAAGCATCATAATTACCAATCCTTGGTTCAGAGAACAGTCAAAGCAAAGTCCATTCTCCAAGGGATCTTAAAGATGAAAGCCATGCTTGCAATGGGCAATTAAGGTCAGCTTGTTGCCCCCTTGCAAAATTCAGTGTTGCCAGTGAGTAATCCAAACAGAGACTAACTCTTAGAAAGGGGCCCTCTTTCCAAGAGAGTTCTGTGTGTCTTTTGATAGGCTAAAGACAACTCTCCTCCTACCTCTGTCATAACTGAGCATGGCTAATACCCAATCATGACAGAGTAGAAAGGCGTGTCTACTCTGAAGGAACCTCCATAGCTTACGTGGTGACTGCGCATGTATGCCGGGGCTTTGAAGTTTGGGGAAGTGCCTCAATGTCTGTCCTTCCCCTCAGAGGTGCCAAAATGGCCTTTGAAATGCAGAACCAGGCCTGACATTTGTGCCTGCCATTTGGTCAGGTATGAAAGTCACAGGGACATGTTCCCAGCTGAACCATTTGAGTCTAATCACTGAATCAGAGAAATATTTTTTCTATACAGGGTATGTTGTAGGTATGTAGGGCTGTCTTTCGGCTATGCTCCTGCAGAGTGCAAGGGGGTTGGACTAGATGATTTGCAAGGTCCCTTCCAACTCTACCATTCTATGATTCTATGAAATGAATAAATGCACCAGCTGTATTCATAGACTACATCCTAGTAATTGCATGGTTATAATGTTAGGCAGGGAGCTGCGGTGGCTCAAGTGGTTAAGACACTGAACTGCAGGCTGTGGAAGGTCAGTAGTTCAGCAGTTCAAGACTCGGATGCCGCATGATGGGGTGAGCTCCTGTCTCTAGTTCCAGCTCCTGCCAACCTAGCAGTTCGAAAGCAAGAAATTGCAAGTAGATAAATAGGTACCACTTTGGTGGGAAGGTAACAGCGTTCCGTGCACCTTGGTGTTTAGTCATGCCGGCCACATGACCACGGAAATGTCTTCGGACAGCGCTGGCTCTTCGGCTTTGAAACGGAGATGAGCACCGCAACCCTAGAGTCGGATTCGACTGGCTTTCGAGCAAGGGAACCTTTACCAATGTTAGGCATGCTCAGTTCAGCTGAAAACTGTTAGACTGAAACTGCTCTGATCCTAGGCGATTTCTGATTGGATCTTTCCAGAAGTTTTGAAAGAAAAATAGCTGCTATGGGGGGGGGGCTCTCTGGTTTGGATTATAGGCACAGTACTGAAGGAAACAGGGCTTTGTTAATGAAAGCTCCTCTAACCTCCAGCTGTTAGCCTCGTGAGAAAAAGATTGGTGAAGTGGTGAATGTCTTTTTTCCCTTTAAAGGCCAATAACAGTATGGAAGGGGAAATTGATTTTGATTTGCAAAACCACAGAAATGGAGAAGGATTTGAACACCTTGCCCACCCCTCCAAATTGGGGCACCACATGACTCCTATTATCCTTTAAACAATGTCTGTTTGGGCCCCAAATTATCTTAGTTTGAAAGTTAAAATAAAAAAAAATACAAAGTAATATTGGATTGAGATTCAGAACAAATGCTAAAAGATGCTTTTAAGTAATGCAGTTTTCACATGATCTGCCACAGAAAATCACACTACAATATGGTGTGTATTACGTCACCTGTTGTTGCTATGCATGTCCTGATTTTCTCATATGAAAGCTTTTACCATATTAAAGAATTATGAAACTTCTTTGAATGACCATTGTCCTAGTAATTTTCTTTCATTACTAACCCCTCTCTATGTATTTTGTGGTGAATTTGAATATAGCACTGTTAGCCTAATTGCCTTATCTCTTATCAAGCTTGGGGGAATTATGATATTAAAGGGCAATTGGTATATAGTGCATGAACATAACCTGTGTATACCAGAGTCAGAATTCCCAGAGCCTATGGATAGATGAGGAGACCAGGTTGCTATGATAATTGATCTTTTACTTATTAATTCTCAAGCATACAAAATTGTCAGGCACACATACACACACACAATAGGAAAATTAGGCAGGAAAAGATAGCGACTTTGCATTATCAGGAATATTGTTGGTTGGTGATATGTTACCTGTCCAGCAAGATGAGTAGACTATGCAGTGAAAAGGAAAAGGAAGAGGGGGTAATTGGTTGTGAGCCAGCCAGTGACACACGTGGAGTGGTCCCAAACTGATCAGGGATGGAACCTGAAAGGTGGGGGCAAGAGCTCTGAGAGCGGGAGAGAGACCAAAAAGAGAATGACAGACCAAAAACAGACAGCTGCATGTGCAGAAACTTCACCTTAAGTAGCCAGTTTTGTGACGAGACAGGAGCCGGGTGGTCACTGGTCCCCTAGAAATGTATAAGGAAAAAAATACTTTGGGATGGATAGGACAAAGGAAATGACCATTGGACAATTTAGGGCTGATGTGAATAAGGGAGTGATACCTCTTGGGGAAGGGGTGAAACAAGGGAAGGGGGAAGGAGGGTGCAATCACTTCAACGATATGATGCTTATTATGGGCGTTATCTGGATCAGTGGCAGGGAGGCCCCAATGAGTCCTCCCTCAAAGGCCAAAACAGCCCCAGAAAGGGCCCTGCCCCTGCCTTTTTCTGATGGAAACCAAACAGAAACCAAACCAAACAGAAACCAAGTCTGGAATGCTGATTGACTCTTGTGGTAGCAAAGCAATAGCCACTGAGGGTATTTTTCAGGTTTGTCAAAAGATCCATCTTGTTTGTTCGCAGCTCTAATCTCTGGATTTAAATATCCTCAGATTTGGCCAGGTGTGTATGTGTGTCTATGAGATGTTTATATATAGAACAAAATGAAATCAATAACCATGGTTAACAGTGTTTGCAGTACCCTGACCTTTTTTAAAAAATGCACGGAGACATAGCAATGCTGCCTGTTCCTCAATGCTTCAGATTTTCTGAATCTAATTCCTTATTAAATGCAAATGGATAAATGGATAAATTAAATGTTACATTAAGTAACTACTGGTTCCCTTTCTTTTATAGGTTTAAGAGTTTTTATGGCATACCCATTTCTCCTCACTGCTTGCACAGTTGTTGGCTGTACAAACAGTTCCCGGGTCACCTTGCTTACAGCACAACTGCCACCAACTCGTGTTGAGGCACCAGTCCTGACAGTTTTGGATTCTGTAACAATCTATATACAGTTAAGTGTGGTTTTCTCTTTCTCCAGTAGTTCCCGGATAGGACAGTCTTGACCAATGGGATAGATTTTTTTTTCCTCTTTGGTCACCAGGAGTGTCAACTTGCAGATTAAGCTAAGAGGTGCTTCCCAGGACTATCAGTTTGGCTGGTCTGATTAGCGCAAAGCAGGATATTGGCAGAATATTATGACAGACCCTCTCAAATGGAAGCTAATTCTTTTCTGTTTTCTAGGTAGTAGTGTACTGAGGGCACTTAGTTTTTAAATGAATAGAACTGAACACAGCAGAAAATCTGAGATCTTTGTCTTGTTCTTTCTTAGAAACGAGTGCTGCAATAGTTTTTGTGGCTTAAAGATTGTGATCAAAATGCTTGTAGAACAGAACATAAGACCATTCAGAGGGTACACAGCTCATTCCTCAAGAGGGGCAGAAAAAAAAATCAACAGCCTTCAGGGGCTGGCCCTGTCTTGAGGACAGTTAATTTTTTTCTTGTTGATGTAGCCTTTGACTTGGCTACAGATGACTCATGCTCATTGAACTGTTTCTGTGAATGGACTGTCACATTTGGAATGGATTCAACCCTATGGTTTGGCTCTAATCCTATTGAAGTGTATTATGGAAGGTATAATGGCTTTATACAGACTGTAGATTGCTGTACATTGAGAATGCATGGCATCTCTACATTCCCATACTGCTCCAGCTCAATACCACTACAAAGAAATTTGGGTTTGTGAATGTCTGTATTCAGTGGTACTGGTATGTTGCAGTCCACCTGTCTGAGGATTCTCAATCCTGGGCTAGAGGGATCAGTTTTGTTTTTGTATTTCTGGCGTAATTCTGTTTTGATAAATCTATTCCTGAAGAAGATCTTCTGTCCCACTGTCTTCATATTTTTCTTGATCTAATAGAATTTTGAGGATATTTTAGCAAAATTCTTACTGTTGTATTAGTGGTCTGTTGCCAATTGCAATAGGAATATTATTAAGAGCACGGGGGGGGGATATTTTTGTATTCTGGGTTCATTCTGAGAGTCTTGAGAAGCTCCTCCTCTTGGTGTTATCTGTAAGACGACCCTGCCTAATGACTGATCCCAGTAACACTGTCTCATAAGCCAAATTCCCATCTATATAGAGGACACAAATATTGTATTGGTTATGCAAAAATCCTAGTGAGTTCAATCAGGGATAGAGTTTGTGACATAAAATTAAATTTATTATGATTAAATGCATAGAAGTGATTAGTTTAGTGGCTCTGTGAACCTTTGATTATCACTTGCCTGCCAACCTAATTTCCATTTTGTCTTTATGCAATCAGTATAACCTACATATGGCCATAGCCTCAGTGCAAAGCTTGGCACAGGAAAAATATGCTTGTGATAACATCAGCATGTAGCTTTTTCTTTGAAGATATTGTCACAATCATTTGGGTCCCAAGAATAAAAACTACATTTAAGGAAATTTTTGAAAATTAATGTATACTTTCACTACTTGTTCCCAGATGTTTTAGTGACCAGATGGATTTCAAGCTTTAAATATTTATCACCAGGTTGCTGTCTTTTGTTGTTTTTTTACCTACACTGTGTGAGTTACTTTTTAAATAGAATGATGTGTTGCTTTTATTTCCAGATGGAAAGAGCCAGAGGACTTAAATGGAATTCTACAACGCTACATTCTGTACATTGCCAACAAAGAGGAAAATGTTACAGTTTGGAATCTAATCTACAATAGTACAGCTCTTTCTAGAGACTATACTATACGACACCTTTCCCCGGCCACTGAATACCTCATTAAATTAGCAGTAAGTTGCAAAATGATGATGATGATGATGATGATGATGATGATGAGACAGTTGAAAAGATAAGAACTGTGTGTATAATATCCTATTTGTATTTCCTTTTGATCATTGTGAAATGTGTTAAAATGTTTATAACACTAAATTTTCTTACAACGCTTTTATGGGTAGAGATAAACACATTTTTTAAAGCATGTAGGTATGGACAAAGTCTTCAGTTTCCTCAAATTCAGGACCAAGTCACAGAACCTGGAATGATTTTCTTAATTCATAGCATATGTGCTCAGATGGCGTGAATGATGTGTAGCTATCCACTCATTGTAACCATATTGGAGAGATCTACCTGAGTCTAAGTCCCTGGGCATTGCTAGTGCTTCCAGCCCAGCACTGATGCAAGAAGAGGGCACTTATTTGTACCCCACACTCTGTGTGCACCAGATGTCAAGGTGGCTTCCAATCTCAAATTACAACAGTAGCAGTTAATAAAACAAAATCCAATAGCAACACACCTTCATTAAAACAATTTAAATAAAGAAGCAGCATTGAAGCATTCCAACACACCACTAACCCAGAAAGCTGCAAAAGTTCCAGTTGAACAGTTCCAGTTTGGCTCCAGTTGAAGTTGAAAATAAAAATGAAACTCATAGCCCTTGGATAAGGACATAGAGTAACCTGCACAGAGGGACAGATCATAGAACCATAGAATCACAGAAGGGGCTATATAGGCCATCTAGTCCAACCCCCTGCTCAGTGCAGGATCAGCCTACAGTATCCCTGCTTAAAGACTGCCAGTGAGGGGGAGCTCACCACCTCCCTAGGCAGCTGATTCCATTGCTGCACAATTCATACTGTAAAAAAGTTTTCCCTAATATCCAGCCAATACCTTCCCACTCTTAATTTAAACCCATGATTGCAAGTCCTATACTCTGCTGCCAACAGGAACAGTTCCCTGCCCTCCTCTAAGGGATGGCCCTTCAAATACAGAGAGCAATCATGTCCCCCCTTAACTTCCTCTTCTCCAGATTAAACATTCCCAAGTCTTTCCTCATAGGACTTGGTCTCCAGGCCCCTGATCATCCTCGTCACTCTCCTCTGCACCTGCTACATTCTGTCCACATCCTTTTTGAAGTAAGGCCTCCAGAACTGCACACAATACTTCAGGTGCATTCAAAACAACTTCCTTTCTCCCTTTCTCTGTACCACAAGCTACTTTTTTAAAGAGTGATCTGGAAACTCCCAGATTTTCCTTGGAATGATCCATCTAGTCAATTGGATTTCTCTATTTATTGTTTAGGAAAGGAAACACGCTGTCTCCAAGAGGTGCCTCTGTGGGGAATCTGGTTATTCTTGTGTCTGTAAAAATACATGCATATTCCCTTCTACACAGTTACAGATCTCTGTATATGTCGGATGGGGATTGATGGGAGAAAATTCAGGGTGCAGAGTAGGGGGCATGGGAGGGTTGCAACAAGAAACTGAATAATTCCCAGTGTAAAACTTCAGGATTGCAGCCAGAAGCAAATAATATGATAACCTGTGGAATGATTTGGGGCTATAAGTCTAGTCATATTTAGATGTCCCATTTCAACTCTAGTCGCATGTAACTCGTTGCAGCAGTAACTGAACAGGGTGGTTCATTTGGATGCACATCTGATTTATGCCAGCAGCACTTGGTTCAGCAATTGATAGGTGCACAGAAGCTTTTTTCTGCATGTAGGTCTCCTTATTTGGATCTGGGTGAACATTTACTCTAAGAGGATTCAAAGCTCTTCTCATATAACATCTCTGTGATACTTATTCTTTTTGAAAATATACGTGCAGTTTGTATGCTCCTCAGCTCTGTAAATGTTGGTAGGTGGCTGGACCTAGTTTTTTCATGTCATTTCAGTTCTCCTGAACTCTTCACAAAAATGTTGATAAAAATACAACTGAAAAGGGGTGTTTATTGCAAACTAAGCAGCACTTAAAAATGTCTTTTAAATGTCATTGCTATTCTTTTGTTCAGTCATTTTCTTTTCTTTTTTTTTTGATTACTGAACAGTTTAAGTTTCATGGTGCAACTGAAAATATCTTGAATATAAACATGAGATTGTCCCTGTTTGTTTTAAACACTCTCATCATTTTATAGTAATATCTATATAAGGATAAATGCTTTGATAAATGCCATAGAAAAATATTCTGCTCTTGATTATGAATACATTTACATTTATGTGTAGACACTTGGTATGCATTCATTTTGCTCAACATGCTCTTGAATGCTCTAAATATTATACCACATTGTACCACAAAGAACATCATCTACCCTTTAAGTAACAATAAAAGGTCTGACTAGAACCCACCAAAGCAAGTGCATTCAGACTAATTAAGAATGACTTGGAATCCATATTGGTAGAATTTGTCCTTTATATATTTCTATATAATAAGTTATACATTAGGGGTGTGCATTAGCTCCAAAATCCAGATTCAGAACAGCCAATATCCACTTAAAAAAAACACCACAAAAAGGCAAACCACTTTTTACAATTAGATTTGAGTCCAGTAGAGCCTTAGAGACCAACATGATTTCAGGGGTAGAAGCTTTTGAGAATCAGCACTCAGGAGCACTCCCCCTCCCCTCCATATTGTGCTAGCATTTCCCACCCAACTAAGAGACAGAGGTGGGGAGAGCACTCTTCCCTCAGTTTTCTCTTTGCTTTCATGAGGAGAGGATGTTTTCTTCCAAAACTACCACTTTTTCTCACTTGAGAAAATAATACTTTGACTTCGTTCAGGATTTCATTTCTGGTTGGAAAATGGCTCTTTTCAAAAAGTGTGGGGAACATGGAACAGAAATGGCCAAAAATGATGTGCACAACTCGTGCTTGCTCTGCCTCACTGAGGGCCATAATATTCCTTCTTGTAACATGTACTGGCTATTCACTCCAAAGGCCAGTAACAAAGGACTGGTGTGTTTGAAAGCAGTCCTGTGGGAAAGGGCCTTGGGTATCTTTGACTCTTGATCCCAGAAATGGGCTCATTCAGAGAAATGAACCAGAGCACCCTCTGGAGTCTCAGTGCCTATGGCCATGGTATCAGAACCATTGGAAAAATGCCTAGAGGGCAAAGAGCAGTATCAGAGCCTCCTCTGAAAAAAACAAAGAAAAAAAGCTAAGCATGTGCCTCTGACATCACTTCAACATCAATTGCCTTCTCCTTAACACCAACGATCACCATTGCCTTGATGCCAAGGCACACCTTTACCTTGAAGTTGACAGACCCCCATCTCCCTGTTGTTGAGAGGGCTCTTCACTCCAACATCAAAAGGCAGACACACCTTGGAGTCGACACTCAACCTCACTACTAGAGGTTATGGGGTCACTTCATCAGTGTCAACCATAGGCCCTTGGACATCAGAGTCAAGCATCTCACCTGTCTCCTGACACCATCTCCATCGGCTCCACCACCAGGTTCTCCAGGGTTATCAGAGGACATTGTATTAGAGGTCCCTGTATCTCCACCTACAGGAATGCATCTTCCTTCCCCCACCAGTACAAATAGATGGGAGCACTGAATGCTCCATTTTCCTGGTTTCCTACATAGTGATTTTGGTTTCCATATTCCATGATGTGCCCTTCTCAATGGCATTCCTGGGAGCAACAGCCAATTTACCCATTTTATGGGATTCAACATCATCACCAACTCATCTCCAAGTGCTTGAAGGGTTGCTCATCTCAATACAAGCCACAGCATCTGCCAGGATCAGAAAAGCTCCAGCCATCATAGTTGGAAGAAAGACTGGACCATGGTTTTGAGGTCAACTCCAAGGATACCTCCATGACATTTCCAGATGAAGTAGTGGGGGAGCCTACTACAGTGTCCCCAACAGAGGCCCTTCAGAACAATTAATTCTAATGGATAAGGCTTTAGAATTAGACTACCTCTCCTCTGAGCCCAAGCCACCATGAAGGTTCTATATGTGTCAGATTCAGATCCTGCTGCTCTACCAATGTCTCAAGGGATCCTCAACATAGTGTTGGGAATACATATGAGACCAGCATCAGCTCCAGCATCTGCTAAGAAGTCGGAGAACCTCTACAGAGTTAAGGAGAAAGGTTGTGAATACCTCTTCCAGCACCCCAAGCCAATTCATTGTTTCCAATGGGGGGGGGAGGCATGTAAAGGGATGCATTCCCTTTAAGTACCTGAGATCACTTGCTGAGTCACACTGCACATTCCCTTGTACTGAGTTACAGAGACCCTTTAAATGCCTGAGTTCACTCACTGAGTTGCACTGAGGTGGTAGCAACATGGGCCAGCTTGGAGAAGGGATTTAAAGAGGCCTCTTTTAAATCCCTTCTCCAAGCTGGCCCACACTGCCTCCATGGTGCGACTCAGCTTCTCAAAGGCATGCCCAAATAAAAGGTGAATAATATTGGCTTTTATTCGTGTTCAGCTAGATTGGTTCTGTAATCTGATTCAGTTGAATAAATACCGGAAAAATACAGATAAGGTATTTTTCAGGTATTTATTTGGCTCATACCCATAGCACAGACTCCTTAGCTCTGTGTAAAGAAGTGTAATACATCTGGCAATGGGCTATCCAACACAAAGTACTCCTGTTAGCCACATATCAGGACAAAAAAAGACCATACCAGACTCTGCAGGGAGGTGAATGTGGACCAGAAGTGGTCAGTCAACAACTGCCAGCTAATTTCTGCCTTTAAGAAATAGGGCCAACCTGAAATAGTTCTTTTTGCATCCAGAGAAAATGGCAGCATTAGACAGGGAGTCCATTGGGAATACATTCCAACTCAGGTAGAATGGTCACCTGTTCCATGGTTTCCCTTCCATGAGTATTATCTATGGGGTTGTTGTCAAGTTGTGGGGAGACAGCTCAAATTGTATCCTCCTTGCCCCATACTGGCCTCAGAGGGTGTGATTCTGAATGTTCCTGGACCTCTCACGATAGGTACACAGGGTTCTCCTACTAACAGACAATGTAGGGTCCCTCCTTCACCCCAACATTAGGTCCTTGCACTTCACAGCATGGGTAATCCAATATTAGAAACATGGTCAGACAGAGTACTGGAAACGTTTCCTGCTTCGCATAAGCCATCCACACATAGATCCTACTGATTGAAGTGGAAAAGGTGCTCTTTTTGGGTGACTAGGAATGCAATCTGGCCAGATACTTGTACATTATCAAATATTTTTGCTTACCTTCTGTCTCTGAAAAAAGAAGGTTTAGCCACCTCATCACCTGGTGGCAATTTCTGCTTTCCACATGGGATTAGGGCTACAATGCTATTTTTGGCACCTCTGCCTAAAAGGTTTCTGAAGGGTTTGCTGAATTTATATTCCCCTGTTGTGCCTCCAGTCCCACAGTGGAGTTTGTCTTTGGTTTTGACGAGGCGTATATATAAACCTTTTGAGCCTATGGCAAAGTCTGATGTGTCATTTTTGCCAAACAAAGCAATCTTTCTCCTGGCTATTATGTCAGAGAATATAAAGAGGAAATTTCTGTGTGTATCCCTATTTGTACAAAGAACATAAACCACTGCTACTTATATAAAAATGTTATCTTAAGTATTCTTGAACTCTTACAATGTGACTTCTATTAACCAGATTCTCAAATATACATGAACAATATTTGTTACATTATTTTCAGAATTTAAGACTTCAACAGCATCATCTTTTAGGACTTTGAATAGCTCAGCTGGGATACTATCATCTCCTCTAGCTTAGTTGTTAGTAATGCTTTCTGAGGCCCATTTGACTGAATGTACATTTTATAGCAGATTTGTATTGTATCCTATTTTTTATCTGGTCTATGACTGTTCTAATAATAAAGAAAGACCAACATGCAAAGACTTCACACTCCAGGATGTCTGGCTCGAGGTCAGCGATCACACTGTCATGGTTGCCAAGGACATTGAGGTCGTTCTTGTATAGTTCCTCTGTGTATTCTTGTCATCTCTTCCTAATCTCTTCTGCTTTTGTTAGGTCCCTACTGTTCTTGTCCTTTATCATGGCCAGCTTTGCATGAAATGTTCCCTTGATTTCTCCAATATTCTTGAAGAGATCTCTAGTCCTTCCCATTCTATTGCTTTCCTCTTTTACTTTGCATTGTTCATTCAGGAAGCCTCCTTATCTCTCGTTGCTGTTCTCTGGAAATCTGCATTCAATTGGGTAAATCTTTCCTTTTCACCTTTGCCTTTCACTTTCCTTCTTTCCTCAGCTATTTGTAAAGCCTCATCAGAAAGCCACTTCATTTTCTTGCATTTCTTTTTCTTTGGGCTGGTGGTGATTGCTGCCTCCTGTACAGTGTCACGAACCTCCCTCCATAGTTCTTCAGGCACTCTGTCTATCAAATCTAGTCCCTTAAACCTGTTCTTCACCTCCACTGTAAATTCATAAGGGATGTGATCTAGGTCAAACCTGAATGGCCTAGGGGTTTTCCCAACTTTCTTCAGTTTAAGACTGAATTTCGCAATGAGTAGCTCATGCGAAATCACAATCAATTCCAGGTCTTGTTTTTACTGACTGCAAATCTGATTTCAGTGTTGCCCATCTGGTGATGTCCATGTGTAGAGTTGCCTCTTAGGTTGTTGGAAGAGGGTGTTCGCTATGATCAGTGTGTTTTCTTGACAAAACTCTGTTAGCCTGTGCCCGGCTTCATTTTGTTCTCCAAGGCCAGACTTGTCTGTTATTCCAGTCACCTTTTGACTTCCTACTTTAGCATTCCAGTCCCCTATGATGATGAAAGACATTTTTTGGCATTTGTTCTAGGAGGTGTTATAGGTCTTCATAGAACTGGTCCATTTCAGCCTCTTCTGCATCAGTGGTTGGGGCATAGACTTGGATTACTGTGATGTTGAATGGTTTGCCTTGGATTCAGACCAAGATCATTCTGTCGTTTTTGAGATTATATCCCATTACTGCCTTTCTCACTCTCTTGTTGACTGTAAAGGCCACACCATTTTTTCTATGGGATTCTTGGTCACAGTAGTAGATATAATGGTTTTCTGAGTTAAATTCACCCATCCCTGTCCATTTTAGTTAACTGATTCCCAAGATGTCGATGTTCAGTCTTGCCATCTCATTTTTGACCACATCCAGCTTACCTTGATTCATAGGTCTTACATTCCAGGTTCCTATGCAGTATTGTTCTCTGCAACATCGGACTTTCATTTCACCATCAGACACATCCACAGCTGAGTGTCCTTTTGGCTTTGGCCCAGCCGCTTCATTCTTTCTGGGGTTACTTGTACTTGCCCTCTGCTTTTCCCCAGTAGCATATTGGACACTTTCCAACCTGAGGGGCTCATCTTCCGGCGTCATATCTTTTAGCCTTTTGTTACTGTCTGTGGGGTTTTCTTGGCAAAGATACTGGAGTGGGTTGTCATTTCCTTCTCCACGGGACTGCATTTTGTCTGAGTTCTCCACTGTGGCCTGTCTGTCCTGGGTAGCCTGCAGTATGAAATGTAGGTATGGTAGAGAAAGCTGACACTTGAGGAAGGCTGCAGGGATTTCGTTAAGCTTCCCTGAGTTGTCCTTTGAGTAAGAGAAAAAAACCTGTTGCACTTACGTGCAACTGTTGTTCATCGAGTGATCTTCTGTGCAGGCACATGTGGGTCAATGCAGAGGATGAGTTTTCAAAGCTTACTAGAAGATTCTTGAGACAAGGAGTCCTCCCCCCCCATTTTCCTCTCTCTTAGTTAAACCACAGCAATATCAGTCAGGGGACTCTTGAGCTCTCTGTTCCCACCACCCTTGGTGCTGGGCTATCTGGGGAATGTTTCAGTTTCCTTTCTCAAGAAGCCAGGCCAAGCTGCCTGAGGAATATATTTCAGTTTCTTCCTCTTGCTCACAAATGAGGGAACTTTATGTTGTAATTGGTACAAATTACTTGAGAATGTCAATGAGATAATGCATAGGAAGCACTCTGAACACTTAAGTGCTATATATATTGTTATTATCGCTATTGCTATTATTACTATTATTATTATTATATTAATTTCACAATGTTAACTAGTGAGAAAGAGATTATTTTTAGAGCTAGTAGCTGTGTGATTTACATTTCTAGAGCTTTCTAGAGTTTTCTAGAGCTAAATAGAATGGCACCCATCTAAGCCCAAATGGACTGTGTTTAGGATTGCACTGTTGTGCGTGTGTGTGTGTGTGTGTTTTAAAAAGTTTATTAACAGGATATAATAGCATGTTCCATAGTTAATAACCAATTCTTAACATATCCTTTTCTACAGTTTTCTCCCCTCCCCTCCCCCGGCTCCCAGCGATGCTCCACCCCCATTAATATTTCAGTCAATATTCTCTTACATTCAATTCTTACTCAATAATCAAATCTTCATTTTAAACATTTTCCTTTTCTATTTCTCCCTCTTAGGTAACATTTTGAATACAATCCATTTCCTATACTACTTCTATTCTTAATAATCATCAAAGCAAAGTAATCTATTTTTAACATCCCAATTCAGTTCTAGGTAAACTTTAAAGTCTTTCCAATCTGCTAAAAATTCTTCATCTTCTTTTCCATTAAGTTTTTTTGTCAATTTGTTCATTTCTACCATAAAAATCATCTTCTTTATCCATTCCCATTTATCTGGTGTCTTCTCCTGTTTCCAAAATTGAGCATAAGTCATCCTTGCCGTTGTAATTAAATACCATAACAATGTTCTCTTTGTCACTTTAATTTCTTCCATTTTAAGACCTAAAAGTAACATTTCTCGCTCTTTTTTCAAAGTACATTTCAGGATCTTCTGAATTTCGTTATGAACCTCAGTCCAAAAAGCAGCCGCTTTTTCACATGTCCACCACATATGGTAAAACGAGCCCTCTTTTTTCTTACACTTCCAACATTTGTTAGACATGTTCTCGTTCATATTAGCAATTTTTTTTTTTGGTGTCATATACCATCTATACATCATTTTATAACAATTTTCTTTCACATGAACACATGTTGAAATTTTGATCGATTTTTTCCACAAACACTCCCATGATGACATATCTATTTCTCTATTTATATTTATAGCCCATTTCACCATTTGCTCTTTTACAGTCTCATCCTCTGTGTACCATTTTAACAAAATCTTATAAATTTTTGAAATCATTTTTTTACCTTTTTCTGCCCATACCATTTCAATTTCATTATTTTCTTTCCTGAAACCATACCTCATTTTATCAGTCTTAAATAAGTCATAAATCTGCCTATAGTTTAACCAGTCATATTCAAATTCCAATTCCTCTCTAGCTCTCATTGCAAAACTACTCCCCTCAACCTTTAAAATGTCTCTATAAGGTAACCAATCTTCTCCTTTGTGCCTTGAAAGTGGTTTAATTACTTCTGCCGGTACTATCCATAAAGGTCTTGTGTCAAAAAAAAATCTCTTATATCTCATCCAAGTCATAAACAGTGATCTACTTATAAAGTGGTGTTTGAAAAGGTTATCCACTTTGGATTTTTCATACCATAAATAGGCGTGCCATCCAAATTTACGGCCATGCCCTTCCAATGCCAACATTTTTCTATTGTCCAAATTAATCCATTGTTCAAGCCAAGCCAAACACACAGCGTCATGATACAGTCTAAAATTGGGGAGTTGTAAACCTCCCCTTTCTTTTGCATCACATAGAATCTTCATTTTAATCCTAGGTTTCTTTCCACACCATACAAACTTTGACATTTCTTTCTGCCATAAGTTCAACACTTTACAGTCTTTTACAATTGGAATTGTTTGGAATAAAAACAACAAGCGAGGTAAAATATTCATTTTAACTGCTGAAATTCTACCCAAAATTGACAAGTTCAAAGTGTTCCACTTCTTTATATCCTGTTGGATTTTACACCAGATTTTCTCATAATTATTCTTAAACGTCTATATTTTTCATTGTGATCTCAATTCCCAAGTATCTAGTTTTTTTCACCACTTCACATTGAACTTTTCCTTGCAATTCCAGTTGATTTTCTTTTCTCATATTTTTACAAAGCATCTTCGTTTTATTCTTATTCATGTAAAATCCAGCCAAGTCTCCAAATTCTTTAATCTTTTCCATCAATAGCGGTACATTAATTACTGGATCTTCAATCACAAACATTACATCATCTGCAAAAGCCCTATACTTATACGTAAAACCTCCAATTGTGAGTCCTTTTATGTCTTTATCTTCTCTTATTTTCCCCAGCATCACTTCCAAAATCCATATAAATAGTAAAGGGGATAACAGACACCCTTGTCTAGTCCCTTTTTGTACTTTAAAATAATCCGTCATCTCTTTGTTTATATTCAGCGATGCTTTCTGTTCAAAGTATATTGCCCTAATCATATTGGAAAAGGGCTGACCAATGTCCATTCTTTCAATCACTTGAAACATAAACTCCCAGTTTAGGTTCTCAAAGGCTTTTTCAGCATCTACGAATAGAAAAGCAACCTCTTTTTCTGGATGTTTATCATAATATTCAATAGCATCAATCACCTTAAATTGTCCCTGATTTGTCTATTTGGTAAAAAACCGGCTTGTTCCTCCGTTATGACGTCTCTCAGATAATTCTTCAATCTTTCTGAAATTACTTTGGCAAACAATTTGTAATCATTATTGAGTAGCAAAATTGGTCTATAATTCTTAACATCTGTTAAGTCTTGTCCTTCCTTTGGTATGAGTGCTATATTAGCTTCTTTCCAATACTCTGGTATTACCTTCGTCAACTGAATTTCATTTACTAAAAGTTCCAAAATCGGGGTCAACTCCTCTTTTAATTTTTTATAAAATTTTGCGGTAAATCCATCTGGACCTGGAGCTTTCCCCAACTTGGCATCCTCTATTGCACTGTATATTTCTTCTTTCTGGATTGGACCATTCAACATTTTCTTAGTTTTTAAGTCGCTCTTAGGTGAATCTACTTTATCCAAATATTTTTTAATCTTCTCCGGATCAATCTTCTTTTTTTGGAATAATTTCGCATAATACTTGAAGAAGACTCTTTTTAGGCCATTCATGTCAACAATTTCTTTACCGTCCTCAATTATTTTACTTATTATCCTTCTCTCCCTTTGGTTTTTCGATTGCCACGCCAAAAATTTTCCTGGTTTATTTGCTCCTTCAAAAGATTTTTGTTGCAATTTCTTTAAGTTCCAGTAGAGTTCTCTATTAAGTATCACATTCAGTTGGTCTTGTAAAATTTGAATTTCTTTAATGTTTCTTTTTTCCTGGTCTTCTCTTCAATTCCTTTTCTTTTTGCTGAATTTTTTCCTGCAATTCCTTTTGTTGCTTCATCTTCTGCTTCTTGTCAGCCACATTCATTGATATCAATACTCCTCTCATCACCGATTTATAGGCATCCCAGACTGTCTGTATTTTAACATTTTGGTTTAAGTTCATTTGAAAAAAAAGTTGAGTTTTTTTACATAATGTCTCAACTAGCTTTGTCTTGTCCAATAAATCCTCATTAATTCTCCAATGGAACTGCTTCGTTTTTTCTTTTAATGTCCAAATTACCGGATTATGATCCAAGTTAGTTTTTGGCAAAATCTCAACCTTCTGAGTTTTTAATGCTATCTCACCCGACATCCAAATCATATCTATTCTGGAGAAGGATTTTTGTTGATTAGAGTAAAAAGTAAAATCTTTAACTTTAGGATTCCACTTTCTCCAAATATCTTCAAGTTTCTCTTGTTCCATCAAATTGAAAAAAAGTTTGGGAAGCTTTCCGATATTCTCATCACCATTTTTTGATTTCCTGTCCAATTTATTATTAACTGTACCATTAAAGTCTCCTGCCAGTATTATCTGATCGTAGTTCACTTGGTCCAATTCCTTCGTCAAGTCCTTAAAAAAGTTTTATTTAGCTCCATTAGGCTCATATAAATTGACCACCAATGTCTTTTTTTGAAGCATAGTAATTTCTACAGCAATATATCTCCCATCTTTGTCACTAAAAATTTGTTTTGGCTCCAAATTTTTATTTGCATAAATCACAACTCCTTTATTTTTTTTCTCTGCCAATGAATAAAATTCTTCTCCCAATTTTTTATCAGTCAAATACTTATTGTCCTGCTTTCTTATATGTGTTTCTTGTAAACAGATGATGTTAGATTTCTGCTTTTGTAACCAATAGTTCACTACCCTCCTTTTGGAAGGTGAGTTAAATCCATTTACATTCCATGACAACAATTTGTAATCCATCATGTCTTGTTTTTAAATATCTCCGAAATCTTCAGAGTATTCAGCCTTAAACCTATACATATCTCCAGGTGTTTTGATCACATGTCTTTTCGAATTGTAGGTGAATGACAGTCCTTGAGGTATCTCCCATCTGAATCTGATGGTTAACTGCTTCAATTTATCCACCAATTTCTTGTACTTCTTTCTGTCCTGCAAGATGATTCTTGGGAGTTCTCTCATTATTATTATACTATTATCCAATGGTTGAGTAAACTGCTTCTTGAATATATCCTCTTTCATTTTCCTTGTTACAAATTGAACAATAACATCTCTTGGCAATTTTTTCCTTTGAGCATAAGCTGAATTCACTTTATAAATTAGATCAAAATCAGAATCCAGTTCTCCTTGATCTTCTCCCAAATATTCAGTCAAAGCTGTCATCACCACCGTACGTATGTTTTCATCCATTTTTTCTTCTATCCCTCTTAACCTCAGATGGTTTGACATTGCTCTATATTCCATTGTTGCCTCCAAATTACGGTTGTTTTGCACAGTTGATTCCATTTTTTTCTCTATGTCTTGTGTCTTTTGCTCCAGTTCAGTTGATTTTGTTGCCAAAGCTATTACTTGACTATTTGTGTTTGCCACTTCTTTCTTGATTTCTGCCACCTCTGCTAAAACTAACTCTCTCAAGGCCGCCACATTTTTTTCTTGGACTTCTTACAACTGTTCCAGCTGTTTCCCCATTTGTTTCTCTATCTGTTGATCTATCTGTTTCATCATATTTTGAATCACCTTGATCATGCGCTTCTCCATTGCTTCGATTGCAGCTTGCCATTCTTTCTTCTCTTTAGATGACATGCTTGGGCTCACAGCTGAGGCAGCTCTTTGCCGAAATTTTGGTCCTACCGAAAAAACTTCCGCTCAGCCGCTCTTCCGGTCTGCCAGCACACTCTAGCCTGGTCACAGTTCCAGCCAGACACAGTTTTATGCTGCACCTTCGTCTTGTGATCTTTCCAGTTGCATTCATTCATACGCTTATCACTCAGTCTTTTAACCACAGGAATGTTAAACAAAGTCTATTTAATCCAAATTTAACGGTTTATCAAGCTCTTCAAAATTATACGATGGATCGATTGTTCAGCTTTAAACCTTATGCGCTTAACCGCCTTGATCAAATTTTGTTATATCTTCATCCTGGTAAGCAAATCAGCTTTGTTACCTTGCATGTTTATCTTGGGACTTCGCATCGCTTCTTTTTGTTTCCAACTTCAAACTGTTTCTTAAGAGATTAGGAAATGGTGAATTTAAGCTGATATTTCAGCTCGGCTGGCTTCTTTAGTGCTGTCTTGCAATCGCCCACTTCTGAGAGGAGTTCAAAGCATAAACAAGCCCCCTCCGGGACTTATACATGCCAATCTCGACTCTCACTTGGACCTTGTTGCTTGCCTGTCACCCCCCTGCCTGAGGGATGCCGCGTTGGGCAGTATAGTTGCCCAAACTGTCAGAAGAAGCTGCCGTCCACCCCGCTTGGTCATGAGGTGTGTCAGTTCGCCATTTTACTCCAACCGGAAGCCCATGTGTGTGTGTTTTAAGTGATATCAAGTTGCTTCCAACTTACAGCAAACTTTATTTATTTATTTATTTGGGGGATTTTTATCCTGTCCTACTTTGTGAACGGGGTCAGGGCGGCTTACGTCATATTATAAAATAGTACATGAATACCAGAGCAATAAAACATCAATATGTAAGTTAAATTCTAACATAAGTAAAATTAGAGTAACTAATCTGAAATTCCAAATAACTGTGTCCCATTCAGCCTGAATTCTAGTTTAACTAGAATTTCTAAGACTAATTCTGCAGTTGGAAATGCACACATGGTTTTGCTGAAGTTACTGATTACTAATTTACATCTTTTATTTCCATCTTTTCTTCCACTATACATATGCACAGTCCCAAAAAACTGCAAAAAAGCAGTAGAGATGTACTTATATATAGGATTACATCAATAATCTTTCATGCACTGTTTTATTAACATGCACATGTACAGAAGTGTGTTTGTAAAACATTGCATAAAAAAACCCAACCAATTCTGATGCACCCCTGACATGATTATATCAAGATTGCATTTTGTAGGGGTTTTTTTGTATTTTTAATATGTACATGTGTGTGTGCATTTGAGTGTGTGTGCACCTGGAAGTCATGGCGACCTCTGAACCTCTGGGGGCCTGGAGGATATTCAGAGAGGTGGCTGAATAAAGCCTGCCCCTGCCTCCCGCTTCTGGTATTTCAAGGAGGTCTAAACTATAGGAGGGGCCTGTCTGGCAGTAGAAAGCAGACAGCCTACAATCTCCACAATGCTTGGGGACGGTTTTTAGCCAGTGGGAATGCAGGGATTCTGGGAGGAGACTGTTGCATTCTAGTGGAGGTCTTAAGCTGTAGGCTGTGGGAAATGGTGGTTTTTCCTCACACAGGAGTGAACTGAAGGGGACGGTATTCTTTGTCTCATCTGCGGACTTGTCTCACAGAGGAGACAGAGTCTGGGCTGATGAGAGAAAGATTCCACACTTGACTCAGCATGAGTGGTAGGCAGGAGACCTTGTAAGAAGGCTTGTAGGCCTTAAGTAGTACCAGTTAAGGAGTAATAGGTAGCTGTGTTAGCTTTGTGTTCTTTTTGCCTTTCAATACTGTTATACCTTTTTAAAACACCTTGCCTTATTTGCCTTGCCCCAGTATTGTTCTTAATAAACCATTGTTAAGTACTCTACTTGGTCATCACGCCTGTGTTTTCTCGGCTGTAAAAGAGGCATTTTTGGATGGGCTTGAGAGGGTACCCTGTGCCTTCTCAAGGGACCGTAAGTCCAGGGTGGTGGCAGCAGAAGGTGGTGACCCCCTGGGGTCATGACAGCATGTGTGTGTGCATTTGAGTGTGCATGCACCTGGAAGTCATGGTGACCTCTGGTGACTGACCCCTAATGGGGGCCTGGAGGATATTCAGAGAGGTGGCTGAATAAAGCCTGCCCCCACCTCCCATCTCTGGTATTTCAAGGAGGTCTCCCATCCAAGTACTTGCCAGAGTCGACCCTGCTTAGCTTTTGAGATCTGATGAGATTGGGTTTGCCTTTAGCTATTTAAATCAGGGGGCATTTTCTAGTATTTTAACAGGTTGCACATGCATAACAATGTTGTAGGGGAAATGGCATAAATGTAAGCTGTGGCAAACTGCAATCACAGTGCTTCATGCAGTGTTAAAAAATAAAAATGGTATGGTGGAGGTTTCCTAATGTATCACTTCCACTTAAGAAGCAAGACCAGCTTAATTTGAAGCTGCAAAATCATGGCAGATATTCATGAAAGAATTCCAAAGCCATTCCTAGATAGATTTGAATTGTATATAGTTTAACTGAGTACTTCTGTTATTGTTTTAAATTACATTGTAAGTCACCTTGAGCACCGGGAAAGATAGATTGCAAATATTTTAAATACATAAATAAATAAATAAATAGAATCACATAAAGTGTACAAGGAAATTTAGAAATTACTGGAAATAATTTCAAAATATATTTGAATTTGTACAGTCTACCAGTCAAAAGTGTTGGATGGGTGTTTGATAATAATTCAAAGTAGAAAAACTGTAGTGAAGTTGAATCTGCCAGTAACTAAAATGAAAATTATCCAACCTTATTATCCATTAGCAGATACTAAGTAATTGTTCAGTATTGATATAGGCATAATTTACTTTTTAATTACATTTCTATACTGGTTGTCAAAGCCTTCTAATTAATAATGTCTATATAGCATTTTTTTTTAAAAAAAACCTGTGACCATTAAGGTTTTTTCTTTAAAAAGCAGGTGGTATTCGCTGTCCAACACTTTCTTAGCACACATTAATGAATTGTGAATTAATTGTGTTTATGCAAATGATATGTGCCTAACATATGCATAATGATTTATTTTATTTTATTTCCATTGAAAGCAATGGAATCCAAACTTGCCTGCATCACTGTTGTGATTTATACCATGAAATCATGGTGTGATCTATCTATAGTTCCTCTTATGAGATTAAACCTGCTCATGCCACAGGCTGGACTTTCTAGAATTTGGAACTTTTTTCTTACCTATGGTTTGTGCAGGTACAATCAAATGTTAAAACTGCTCAAAGACTAGCAGGTATAAGAAAGTATCCTTGACTGAATTGTGTGGATCTTTTTGGCTAATGGTGGTGCATTATTTTCATGCAAAGTCCTTTACCTGACACTAAGGGAAGGTCCTTGCACCTCTGGAAAATACCATGATAAGAATCCACAGAATCCAACACCTGATTGTCAACATTAACACCACAGAATATACATAAAACCTATGCTAGCGTGGGGTTGCTGGTCTTCACCCTTTGTTCTGTTCAGGTTTTGCTCTGCCACTGTTGTTGACTTTTCAAATATTGTAGTGCTTATTTTGTGATATCTGGTTTTAATGAGGGGCTTTAAAGTTCTGTTGTATTGTCTTTCTGTGGTTTTCATTGGAAACCACCTCAAAGGGCTATGGTTGAGAGGCAGGATAGGGTTCCCCCCCATCCTTTTAAATAAACAAGTAAATAAATAAGTTGTAACCCATCCTGAGGGCAGGCTAGAAATCAAATATAGTGAGTGAGTAAGTGAATGAATGAATAGGGATGATGACTATCACTTTAAAGACTTTGGGGCATTGAGAGATCATATAGTTGTTTGCAGGGCTTTTTTTGTAGAAAAAGTCCAGCAGGAACTCATTAGCATATTAGGCCACACCCCTAGTGTTACAGATCATTAGCATATTAGGCCACACCCCCATTCCTTCCCTTGGCTTGCCTGCGCACCCCGCAGCTGCAGGGAGCCCAGGTAAGCCGGCCCTTGGACAGACCAGGGAAGGCACAGGGAGGCATTTAAATGCTTCCCCAATCCTTCCAGGGGCCCCTCCAGCCCACCCGCCTCAGAGTCACCGGGGGGGTGTCACTCTCTAGGTCTTCCTTCTGTAGCCACGCACGGAGAGGTTTTGGCTGTAGTGGGCATGGCCAACTCGGAAGCCAGCCGGAACTCCGTTCCTGTGCATTCCTGCCCAAAAATAGCCCTGGTTGTTTGGCTTCCCCTACAGTCTTCCGTAGGTATTATGGCCTAGTCCCTAACACTCTCTGATAGTGATGATTATAGTCTTGAGACATAATTATATGCCCAGGGAGCCTCACAGCCACCAGCTGTGGAATCTGAGGGGGAACACTCTGTGGAAATCCCAAACTTTGACCCTGGGAATGGCAGCACAGGACCTTCAAGAGAGGAGTGAATCAACTCATCTGTCACCAGAGGGTGTTGGTTCTTGGAAAGGTTCCTATTCAAGGCCGTTCAGTGACACTATGGTGACTCCAAGTCTGAGGGCTGACCCTTCAGGTCCCTTGCAAATTGCTTTAAGGAGTGGGACTCTGCAAATCATTCTGCTTAATGACTTGATGGCTTTGAACTTCTTTCCTGCTACCCCATGTCTCACAGTACTCTAGCCTGGTCAGCTCATTATTGTCTGTTTCCTGTACTCATCTCTTTCTACTTTAGGAGATTTTAAAGTGAAAGGCACCATCTTCTGGTGAAATTCTAGCAAATTTGCTTTGTTAGGTTAGTGCATTCCTATGCAGAGTTATTTCACTCTAAGCCTATTGATTTCAATGGGGTAAGACCCAATTAACTCTGCATAGGATTCTCAGAAACTGATGATTAGTTGTGACACTTTTGAAATGTTTTTGCTGATAAAATATTAATTAAAATATTAATTAACAATGATTAAGGATGTGCTTTAGGTTGGTTTAAATCATTGCTAATGGGCAGGACTCAGAGAGTTCCTGTTGGAGATGTTGTCATCAGTGTAGGATTTGTTTTGTGGACTTCCACAAGGCTCAGTCTTATCCCTCATCCTATTTAATCTCTGTGTAAAGCCCTTGGGATAAATCATTTGTGATTAGGTTGCCATCAATACACTGACAACATCAGTATATCTGATATTGAACCTGATTCCCATATGCAGTGATAGAACTAGACATGGGTGCCAGATAGAGATAGGGGGTATTCTACAAACCCAGGGTAACCACTCCCAGTTTTGCAGAAAAATCAGAACACTTCAAAAATATAGAAGGGATAAATGGCCTGAAAACAGAGGAATATTGTCTGTGCATGTGTACATAATGTGGCAAATCAAATGCAAGTCTGTGTTCAGGTAGGCAAAAAGGGAATATGAGGAGCATATAGCAAAAGACATAAAGACCAACAATAAAACTTTCTTCAAATACATTAGAAGCAGCAAACCAGACAGGGAGGCAGTGGGGCCCTTGGATGACCAAAGGGTAAAAGGAGTACTGAAGGATGATAGGGAAATGGCTGAGAAGCTGAAAGCATTTTTTGCCTCTGTCTTCACTGTGGAAGAGGAGAAGTGCTTGTCTACTCCAGAACCACTGATTTCGGGAGGGGTGTTAAAAGACCTGAGTCAGATAGAGGTGAGGTCCTACGAATGATAGACAATTTAAAAACTGATAAATCACCAGGCCCAGATGGCATACATCTGAGAGTTCTGAAGGAACTCAAATGTGAACTTGTGGATCTCCTGACAAAAATATGTAATCTTTCATTAAAATCTGCCTCCATTCCTGAGGACTGGAAGGTAGCTAATGTCACTCCCATCTTTAAAAAGGGTTCCCGAGGAGATCCGGGAAATTACAGGCCAGTCTGTCGGATGTCAGTACCAAGTAATTTGGTGGAAACTATTATTAAGGAAAGAATTAGTAGGCACGTTGATGAACAAAAACTACTGAGGCAGACTCAGCTTGGGTTCTGTAAAGGAAAATCTTGTCTCACTAACCTGTTAGTGTTTTTTTGAGGGAGTGAGCAAACATGTGGACAAGGGGGACCCAATAGATGTTGTTTACCTTGACTTCCAGAAAGCTTTTGATAAAATTCCTCATCAAAGGCTCCTAAGTAAGCTCAATAGTCACGGGATAAAAGGACAAGTCCTCTTGTGGATTAAAAACTAGCTAATTATTGGAAACAGAGAGTGAGTATAAATGGGCAATTTTCTCAATGGAGGGTGGTAAGCAGTGGGGTACCACAGGGATCAGTACTTGGTCCAATGCTTTTTAACTTGTTTATTAATGATTTGGAGTTGGGAGTAAGCAGTGAAGTGGCTAAATTTGCAGATGACACAAAGTTGTTCCGGGTGGTGAGAACCAGGGAGGATTGTGAGGCACTCCAAAGGGATCTGTCGAGGATGGGCGAGTGGGCGTCAATGTGGCAAATGGGGTTCAATGTGGCCACATTGGAGCCAAAAATCCTAATTATAAATACACATTGATGGGGTCCAAACTGGCAGAGACTGACCAAGAGAGAGATCTTGGAGTCATAGTAGATAACTCGCTGAAAATGTCTAGACAGTGTGCGACTGCAATAAAAAAGACCAACACTATGCTGGGGATTATTAGGAAGGGAATTGAAAACAAATCAGCCAATATCATAATGCCCCTGTGTAAATCAATGGTGTGACCTCATTTGGAGTACTGTGTACAGTTCTGGTCACCACACCTCAAAAAGGATATTATAGCATTGGAAAAAGTGCAGAAAAGGGCAATTAGAATGATAAAAGCGTTGGAACACTTTCCCTATGAAGAAAGGTTAAAACGCTTGGGGCGCTTTAGCTTGGAGAAATGATGGCTGAGGTATGACATGATCGAGGTTTATAAGATTATGCATGGGATAGAGCAGGTAGAGAAAGAAGTACTTTTCTCCCTTTCTCAGAATACAAGAACATGTGGGCACTCCATGAAATTGCTGAGCAGTTGTGTTAGAACAGATAAAAGGAAGTACTTCTTCACCCAAAGAGTGATTAACACATGGAATTCACTGCCACAGGAGGTGGGTGCTTGTATAAAGGAATAGTATTGTGGTCTACTGTCACGTTTATTATAGATACCATCTTGCTTTCATTGTATTGTCTTCCACCTTTATAATCTGTTCTCTGCATTGTTTTCATTAGCTCTTGCATTAGAATGTTTGCATTGTTTTGAATTCTCTAATCGTAGTCCTATAGTGTTGTTGGTTTTTTGATGTTTTGTGCTGTTTGATTGCATTCAATATTATGTAATCCACTTTGAGTGTCAGCAAGAAAGACAGGCTATAAATAAACAAATTAAATAAATAAAGTAAATCAATATATAGCGTTCTAGGAAAAGGCAGGTATGCTCAGGATGTTCTGAGAATTAGAATAAATAAGTGGGAACCTGCAAGCCATCTCTTCCCACTCCCCTACTATTTCTCTTTCCTGAAAGCCCCCATAGCCTCTCCCCTTTTTCTGCTTCCTTCTCTCCTTCTAAGTTTGCCAGCCTCCAGGTGAGCCCTGGAGATTTCCTGGGATCACAACAGATCTCCAAACTACAGAGATCAGTTGCCTCAGGCCTGGGCCCAATCAGTCCTCCCTCAAAAGTCAAAATAGTCCTGGAAAGGATCCTGCCCTTTCCTTCTGCCTTTTTACTCAAAGAAAAGTAGCCTGGAATATGTGGTTGCCTAACAACAGTCACTAAGGGAATCCACTACTTAAAGCTACAGGTGCTCTTTTTATCATTTTTGGGTTTTTTAATCCCCCAATGTATTTTTTGTTTGTTTTAGATTTCACATTTCCCTGTAAACCTGAGGCCCTTAGCAAGTTTGCAGAAAGATCTGACTTTCCTGTTCACAGCTCCAGTCACCAGATTTAAGTATCCTCGGAGTTCGCTATTAGTATATAGATCCAGATACGAAGTTGAAATCCAATGCTTTGTGTCTGTAACTACCGTAAAAACTGGCCATCTATATCAGGGGAGGGCAGGCTGTGTTTATGGTACCTGCTTAATTTTTTAAGAGTCTTGAGAGCTACAAGTCAAAAAGGTGACTCAGTGGGTGGCGCCAGCATGTACAAAACTGAGTGTTTCAGAACAGATCTGCAGGACTCATGTGGGGAAGCCTTCCTCTGCTGTTTTCTGAAATTAACCCCTTCCTCCAGTTGCAACTAGAATTGCAGGGATAAAATGTAATGTTACCTCTATGTACTCCCTGGAAGGGGCAAATAGCAGCTATGCAGGGGGAAAGAGTCCATATCAAGAGTGTGTATGTGAGCATGCATGAAGCTAGAGAAGCAGACATGGATGGGAAAGGGTGCTGAAGCTATTTTCCCATATAGATCAAAGGTGCATGCTTGTGCCTCCTTCTGCCCTGCATAAAAGACAAAGAGGAGAGAAACTTCTGCAGGATCTTTAAAGGGGATGGTAAACAAACAAAGGTATTAGTACTGGAGGAGAGCTTGAGAGCTACTTTTAATTGCTTGGAGAATGACTGGTGCCTCCTGAGTAATCTTGTGTGCATCCCTGATCAACATAACATTTTGCCCAATGGGGAAGAGAATTTCTCCTTCTTCTCCTTCTTCTCCTGATCTCTGAATGGGAATACTTCATCCTTGCCTCTTGGCAGGCCATTACAAACCAGTGGCTTAACTGGTAGTTATAGCCACAATATAATATATACCACTGCTCTCTGGATGTACTTGTTGCAGAGGGCACTCTAACATAGATAGACATGAAACCAGAACAGGATGAACGTCTCTGCTTGGTACTGCAGAGATTGGATAGGCTAAAAAATAACTTATCTGCTCACCTACTAATGTTGTGAAAGGCTGAGGAGAGGGAGGGGACACATTGAGGCTGCGATCACACATGTCTTTAGATCCGACATAGCTGCGAATGCCTGACAGATCTAAAGAGAACAATCAGACAGCAACATCTGTGTTATGTACTAACACAATCCAAACATGTGGTCGAGCTAGCACACGGTCATGCGGACTAACAGCTTCGTGCCCAAACACAATAGCAAGTGCAGATCCTAGAACAGACCAATGAGTCTGTCAGGATCCTAGGAGGGATCTATGGGTGTGGGTGCACTGTAAATAAACCAATCATGTTTGTGTGTGTGTGTGGCAAGAAATGAGCTGCGTGCCGCACAAGCCACCTGCCTGCCTACAAGGGTCTTTGCTCAAGCGCCATCCAAGTCCATCACGCAAGCACCCTGCGCCAGCTGTGGTGAGGACCATGAGTGGTGATCCTGCCAGTTTTGTGAGGTGATCTGCAGGATCTGCAGCAAGGCTGGCCATCTTGCACATTTGTCATTCCTGAGGTCCTTGATGTCAGACAAGCAGCCACCAAGAAGCATCAGAGCTGCACACCACTACAACCAGCCCAAACACCAGGTACTGAATTTGCCCCGGGATGCCCCTAACAAAATTCACATGGCTGTGTCAATAGAGGGGTCCCCATGTGAGATGGAATTGGACACTGGGTCTTCCTTCTCCATTATATTGCCCGAAACCCTGCGAAGGCTCTGTCCATGGGGGGGCCTCCTAGAAAAGACGATTGGCCTCACCTTAAGGGATTTCCAGAAGAACCTGGTAGCCATCAGGGGATGGGGGCAAATTCAGGGTACAGTATAAGGATTTCAATGGACTATTAGACCTGTTGGTGGTAGAGGGCCGACTCACAAGTTTGCTGGGGCTGTCATGGTTTGGGATCCTGGGGTTTAGGGTGACCAAGATGAACCATGTGTGGCCACAGGACTTTAATTCTGTTTGTAATGAATTCCCAGCCGTGTCCGATGGAATGCTCAGCTGCTATACTGGCCCTCCAGTCTCCCTCGACCCTACTTTATAGCCCATCCAAATGAAGGCCCGACATGCCCCATTTGCCTTACACCCAAAAAAGATATGGAGCTAGATCACCTGGTGGAGCAAGGGGTTTTAGAACTCGTGCCCCATGCCCGTTGGGAGACACCTATAGTCACTCCAGTAAAACCCAACGGGGATGTCAGAATACGTGCAGACTACAAATGCACTGTCAATAAGGCGCTGCAAGATCACTCCTACCCTGTACCTGTAGTGAGCCAGGTACTAGTCTCCATGGCCAGCACCAAGATTTTTGGCAAGTTGGACTTAGCTCAAGCCTATCAACAGTTGTCAGTGGATGATGCCACAGCTGAGGCACAAACCATAGTGATGCACAGGGGCACATTCTGGGTGTGGAGACAACAGTTTTGAGTAAGTGTTGCCTCCAGGATATTCCAAATCCTCATGGACTGTCTCCTTAAAGGAATTCCCAGGGTCCAACCCTTCTTTGATGACGGCCTCATCGCACCCCAACACCAAGACCTTTGCCACGTACCTCTGGGCAGTACTCAAGCATTTCAATGATGCCGGTCTGAAGATGAAATGTGAGAAGTGTCTGCTGGGGGTGCCACGTATTGACTTTCTAGGGTTCAAGGTCAATGTGGCCAATGTCATCCACCTCGTCTCGAGCCGCTATCCATGCTATGTGGTGGATCTTCAGCACAGACGGCATCCCTGATTCCCTGGTGACAGACAATGGGGTGGCCTTCACCTTGGCTGAGTTCCAGGAGTTCGTGCACTATTATGGGATTTGCCACATCCACTCCGCACCCTTCCACTCCACAACCAATGGCCTGGCTGAACGAATGGTCCAAACAACAAAGGAATTGCTCCAGTGCATGGGTCCAGGAAACTGGGACTACAGACTGGCCACCTTCCTGTTTGGCCAACAAACAACCCTGCACACCACAAACGGCTGCAGCCCAGCCAAGCTTCTGATGGGATGGCAGCTCACCACGAGACTTGACTGCCTGCACCCCAATCGAGCACCTGAGCACAGCACCATCCCTGAGAGTCAGGAAGCTGCATAAGGGTTTTTCCCAGAGGACCTGGTGTACGCCAGGAACTATGCCCGGGGCTCCGCATGGATCCTGGCCAGGGTGGTCAGGGTTACAGGGCCCTGGTCCTATGAGGTCACCACCAAGGATGGCCAGCTGCTGAGAAGACACATTGATCAGCTCCGTCTGTTAGCCAAATTGCCTTAAATTGTTACTCAAAATGGGGAATTATGATCTTACACCAGGCAATAGGCAAGTAAGTGGGCAAGCATCTATGTATACAGGGGAGTAGTTCCCTCCAGACCCACCAAACAGACTCTGAGACTGACATCAGTATTAATTGATTTTGTTTACTGAAGATATTTGCAAGCATACTATAACATAAGCATACACAGAGTTATACAAGTCCTAGGAAATATAGATAGAAGGAAATAGCACATTCACATTAGCAGGATGTTCATTGTTTAGGCTATACTATACTTGTCCGTAGTTGAATAGAGCGAACCACAGGAAAAATGGGGCAATGTGGGATGCTGGGAAAAGGGGTCATGCCCTGAGGCGGCAGGCACACAATGAGACTCTTGGCTGTGCAACCAAGCACCAGAAAAGAGGGTCAAGTGAAAGAGAGAGAGAGAGCTGGTACTGGGTACTCTCTTTTATTAGAAGGTTGAGAGGTAGGCTGAGCTTGGTCCTCTTGGCCCACCTCCTGTTGTCTGTCCCCAAAAATATGCTGACGGGTGCTTGGGGTTGAAGGTCTGAGGAGTGGGCAATGTTAGACCTAATAGCAAACTAGGTTGGACAATGGCACCTGATCGGATTATGGCCTGTGCTGGCCACAGTCATTGTTCTTCTTGTTGTCTGCTGTCTGCAGTTTCAACTAGCTGATGTCTTAGGTTGGGAGAGAACCTGTTGCCTACGTGTAAAAGTGGAGACTCTGTATGGAGTCTGAGCCCCCTGTCTTTTGGCCTGGCATGGCCACTGCCTGACTTCTTTATGCTATACATGGCTAGGGATCTGGTCCACCTCGTTGCAAGAAAGTGGTAATGGTGACGAGCAGGAATCATACACACTGTTTCACAGGAAGGCTTTCTTCTCCTGGATGTGTGCTGTAACTGGCATCACTTGAAATCACCTTGCAGTTCAGTCCCTGTTGCACATAGCTAGCAAAGTCCAAGCTTTCATAGCATAAGAGCACACTAGGTGCCTAGTAGGGCAAAACATCGTCACGTCCTCCCCGGGTACACTGACATGCCTGAGGATAGTGAGGGTGAGCCAGAGGAGCTCGAGGACTCCACACAAGCCCAGCAGCAGCCAAGTGATATAGACCCCTGAGACGAAGAAGGGAACCCTGTGCAAGGGCACAGCCCAGAACTCCATGATAGACTGGCCCCAGCCATCAACCCAGCCGACACCCCAGGGGCACCCTCTGACAACACCAGGACGATCCCAGAGCAGGGGATACCAGTCCCAGAGCTCCACTGCTCAATCAGGAAAAGGCGGAGGCCTGCCTATCTTCAGGACTTTGTGTGCCAGGGAAGTCTGAACTTTGGGAGAAGCGGTGTTATGCACTAACATGGACCAAACACGTGGTCAAGCTAGCATGAGGTCATGCAGACTAGCAGAGCTTCATGCCCAAACACAATAGTGAGTGGATCTGTCAGGATCCTAGGAGGGACCTAGGGGTGTGGGTGCACTCTAAATAAACCAATCACGGGTGTGGGTATGGATGTGGGTGTGGCAAGAAACTGGCATTTAAGCAGGCTCTGGCCCCTGCGAGGGCATCTCAGTTTTCTCCTGCCTTTAATAAAGTATGAGCTGATTCACTACAATGCAGTCCAGACCCAGTACTTTACAATCTGGGAAATGTTCTGCAGTCATCAGCAACCCGTGCTGCTCCACCACAGAAGTGGAGTTAAAAGACACCGGGGAAAGTCCAGCTCTAAATAGGTTCTGATGGGCCACAGATGGACTTTCCCCTGTCTGATTGTGCAAGCATGCACTCATGCCATTGGGATAGTCTGATCAGTCAATCCTGACTAGGTGCTGTTTCCCCACCTCGCAGTATGCACATAATCTCATACACCATGGAGAACTCTCAGTGCAGAGGTGTGATTCCTCATTTATGCACATGGGAAACAAATGTGGTACGTGTAAGTATCACACAGTGACGGGCTGAGCCCGCAGCACAAAGGGGATGTGTGATCTTGCAACTGCAGGTCAGATTCCTCCAGAAGGAATAGCCTCACTTTCCCTTCACTCCAACTGGTTCATGTGATTGCAACCTCAGTGATAAAAACGTGTTTTATTCCTGGTGATGCCTAAAAACAATGGGGATATGCTTAAAATAATATTGTTACACAGACAATTAACAACTGTTGCAACTGTCTTGGATACACAATTACTAAGCAAGCAACATGATGGGCTTGATACTGAAAAATTTCAAATGCGGCAGCTTATGAAGCAGTTGTTGGTCAAAGCTAGGCGTCTACCAAGCACATCATACTTGCAACAAGACCTTAGCAGAATACAGCCTTCAACTCTTCTTACCTCTCACTCAAATTTCCTCCATCTTCTACATCAAGTAAGATATCCTTACAGATATCAAACTAACAAGTGGAACAATTGGGAAGCTTCTTTTAATTTGTGCAAACCATTCTCCATTTTTTTTTACATCCTCAAAACTCAAAAGTGAAGGTTTGGAATTTGTAGCTATGCATTTTTCAGAGACTTGAAGGTCAAGCTGTGTCTATGCTCAGGCACTGTGAAATAACATATTTCTTCTTTTTCTGTAGTCTCCACAGTATGGGGAAAACAGGGGTGGAGCATTGTTTTTTTAACCCTTGGGTTCTGCCCCTTAAAGTTCCAAAAATTTTATGGAATAATGAATCGTAATTGAAATGGAACTGGAGAATCTTCTCATCCCTGCTACTTAATCCTTTGACTTCAGTCCTCTTTTCCCAGTTAAAATCATGTCCTTTGAACTATTTTTTACTCCATGGCAGTAAAAGATACCTACATCCTTCCTTCTCCAAGTGGAAATTTAACTAACATGTGTGACTTTGAGCAACATGAATGAGTAGGTTGGCCCTTCTCTGACACAGATCAGTACTCTGCATAAGATTGTAGACTGCAGCTGCCTTTAATTAAAATTAAAATGTAATAGATTTTTTTTTAAGAAAAATGTGTAAAAAGTATATGTGACTGAGCATCATGATACAATTTGGGCCTGACTCTGATTAGTAAAATGAATAGGGGCTACAGTATTAGTTTTCCCTAATCGTGTTGATTTCAGTATTTTAGTAAAATTAGAGGCTTGAAAATGGAATATAAAGCATTCTATTTTCTTTAGAAAAAATAGTTCAGGAGCACCTTAAGTTACTTATTTCAGAAATTGTGCTGAGCTTCACCAATATCCTTTTGTGTGGTCCAGCAACTAGGGTTCAGTTGAGTGCTGCACAGCATCAAGGCTCCCCTGGCCATACTCTTGATAAGCCGGTTTAGGCAAACTCCCTTCATCATTAAAAGGTCTCTCAAAGTGCTTGCCAAGTTTTCCTGTTTTCAGCTTCCAATTTCTTATTTCCAAATGGGCAAAAATTAAGACATACTTAGATGGCTGGACATATTTCTAAATCATGTTTTAACAGAATGAAGGTGCATATCTCTCCTTATAATAATTATCTTTTGGTTTCATAAGATTCCATGCGCTCCCATGGCTGTAAGATGCCCTCCCTCAGCCATTGGCCCATCAGCCACCACTCAAGAGTACTCGCCTGCCATTGGCCGGGTGCTGGGTCTGCTCCTCTTCCCCACCCACTCCCCCTTCAGACAGATTTGCATGTCAGATTTACTGGCAGACAGCTCTCTCTCCTGAGGAAGACAGTTCTCTTGACTCCTGTGAGGGACTGTCAGCTCAGTGGCTGTTGGTAGGCAACCAAGCTTGGTACTGTGAGTAAAAAAACAAAGGACTTTCAGCATAACCCCCTCCCCTGCCCATAACCCCCTCCCCAGTGGCCACTTTCCTGTCAGAATAAATGGAAAAAGGCTCTTTCTCCTGCTTAGTTTCAGCATGGCTGGCTGGCTAACGAGGTGGGCCAGCAACCATCAAACCATTTTCTTCAACCCCCCACTGTGTGGCTGACTTTCCCCTAGGGTTGCCAATTTCCAGGTGGGACCTGGAGATCTCCCACTGTTACAATTGACCTCCAGATGACAGAGATCAGTTCCCCGGGAGAAAATGGTTGCTTTGGAGGGTAGACTCTATGGCATTATACCCTGCTGAGTCCTTCCACACACCCCCAAATGCTGCCCTCCACAGGATCCACCCCTCCCCAAATCTCCAGGTATTTCCCTAATCAGAGTTGGCACCTGCACTTTCTCCTCTGTCAGTAAAAGGCTCTTTCCACACCTATGTTGGCCTTTGGGAGAAAACTCATTGGGCCCAGTCCTGATCAGGTTGCCAACTCCAGGTGGGCAATTCCTGGAGATTTGAGGGATGGAGCCTGGAGAGGATGAGGTATGAAGAGGGGTGGCACCTCAGACAGGTATGATGCCGTAGACTCCACCCTCAAATCCAGCCATTCCCTGATGGGGAACCATTGTTGCCAATCTCCAGGTGGGGGCTGGAGATCACTCAAAATTACAACTGCTCTCTAGGAGGGGGGGGAGGAGATGGAAAACTAAAGGTAGGTTGATGGTTGGCTGGGAGGGAGATAGGGTTATCAACTCCAGGTTGTGAAATTCCTGGAGGTTTGAGGGGTTGAACCTGGAGAGGGTGAGTATTGAGGAGGGGTGGGACCTCAGACAAGTACAATGCCATAGACTCCACCCTCCAAACCAGCCACTCCCTCCTGGGGAACCACTGTTACCAATCTTGGGGGTGGGCTGGAGATCACTCAAAATTACTACTGCTCTTCAGGGAGCAAAGATCAGTTCCCCTGGAGAAAATGGTGGACTCTGTCATTATACCCTGCTGAGATTGCCACAGCAAATTGTCACTGAGTGCCAAAAGCCGGGGCACTCTCCCAGAGCCTCTTTCTAGAGCTCGTTGTATTTATTTCCACAATGGGCCTTATTCCTAGTGTGCATATATATATATATATATATATATATATATATATATATTTCAAATTAATAAATATACTCTGTCTGAAGTATACTTTTGTTATAGTTATAATATATAGCTTGTTTTGTATTGACTGAAGGCCATTATAAATAGATACATTGTATATTCTTAAAGTAATAAAGTAAATTTAAGCTTCATAAAAGAATGAGTCAGTTTTCAAGAACATTTGTTTTTCTTTTAAATGGAAAAAAAACCCTTTTATTCTATAGCTTCAGAATTTGCAGGTTTTATTTTTACATCTCTTATGCAGACAACATATGAACATTCCTGTAAATTAAAGGTAAACACTAGGTCCTGAAATGAATTTGCAGGCATTTAAAAACAAAAACAAAAAAACCCAAAGGCTTAAAACCTACAATTTTCCAGCCTCATTTCTTTACACAATAATCTGTTTGAAAAAGCCTTCACACTGCCTCCTTGACTTCTGTGGCAAATCCTTTTTCTCTGATCCCTGGATATCTTTTGAGGAGAAAGGATGGTAGCAGGGTGGGATGTGCTCTCTGGGGAGACTGGCCCCTAGCAAAGAATCTTCTTTTCTGTCATAATTTTATTGGCTTCGGGTAATGAAAAATCATTCCCCTCCACCTTAAACAAGAGAAAGTCCTGTGAAGAGATCACGTTTGTATTGTTTAAGATCTTAAAATATAAAATCAATATAAAATCTTTACAAATTCCCCTTGATTGCCGGCTCTTTTTGATTTGGCATCTCTTGAGGACACATTTAGATATTCTGCTTTATTGCTCTGTACTTTTTTTTTTAAAGGCCTGCACTGGAGGTGGATGTACGATAAGTGAAAGTGCCTCAGCAATAACAACTGAGAGTACACCAGAAGGTGTTTCTGCTCCTGAAGTCCAGTCCTATTCCTCTGACTCCTTTAACATCTCATGGACTAAGCCAGAGTACCCAAATGGTAAGTGAACTCTTTTAGCCTCAAGTTAAAAAGATGATTAGTAAAGGTAAATTAATATTCTAAATGGCAGCTTATATGTGGTGCTTAATTTTTAATGATCATTTTAGCGCATAAAATACCTGAGATAGTATCATTGTCTGTAGCTGGAAGATTGAAGTTTCAGCCTGGCTTCACTGTTTTGGTAGCTCAAAAGTGCTCCCTTTTGATGGTTCTCATGTACTGCATTCGTTTGCTTAATGCTCTCTGGAACAACAGAACTGGAGGATTGTCTTTGACACTACAACAGTGCATTTCCTAATAAGGCCACGCTTTTCTTAAACATTTTGGTACTATTTTTGTCTTGTAGAGATATTAATTTTGCCTTGAATTTCTACTTTTAAAAGTTTCTTGATATGTAGGTGAGTATTATTTGGAATTATCAATCTGCCTGCTAAGTGTCCACCTTATTTTAGTAGTCCTACTCCACTGCTACTTGTCATTTCAGGATAGCATCAGAGGGGCAGTGGATGGAGTGCTGGACAGAGTGGGGAGGCCAGAGATCATATCCTTGCTCATGAAACTAACTAGGTATTCTTGGGTCAATCACAGTCTCTCACCCTTACCTGCCTCCCAAGGTTGTTGTGAGTGAGGGATAGTGGGAGGGATAGTCACTGTCATTCTGGGCTCCTTGAAAGAAGGCTAGAATAAAAATGTCATAATGTCACAGTGCCTGAAGGGTGCAGAAAGGTGTACCTGCTGAAATCCTTTCTTGTGTTTATTTGAAATATTTATACCCACCTTTCAGCGTAAAAGAAAACTTCAAAAGTGGCTTCAGGGAACTTCTTTTCTTTTTTAACCGACTCAGCACCTGTGCCCTTTGGCAGCAGCCAGTTGTGCAACATTGTTTAACAAGTGAAGCATTTTCTGGCACAGAGATAATTGGCAGGAGGCACATGACTTGCAAAATTTCCCAGTGTTCGGCAGAATCAGAGTGAGCGCAGAGTGAGGTTTTAACAGTTGGCAGCCCATATTTGTCATGTATTACATGTAGTTTCTCCTACTTTTAAAAGATTTTTTAACTGTAAAAGTGTAGCATCTGAATTTCACAGCATCCACCTGTATCCTTAGATTTATAACAGAAAATGGAACTCAAAGCAATCAGTCAAGTGGAGTGCAAATTATTTTTACTATGTCTTTGATAGTCTGACAGCTAAAAATAACAGATATTCTAATCTGTGAAGTTAATTTAAGTTTGCTACTCATCTGCTTGCTGCTTTCAAATGACATTGCACTGTTGATTATTTCAGAATAATTTTTAAGTAATTAGGAATTTTAACAAGACATATTTATGAGCAGACTTGCATCTCCTGTATATATGACTATAACAGTCTGTATTGTTATGTGTATATTTTCATGTGGAGACAATTCTTTAAAGGAAACTATATCTGCCCCCATATTTTGTAACTTCATAGCCATTAATACATTTCAAAGAGGACCCCCTCCCATGTGGTATTATGAATTCCTTTTTGTATGGGATGTGATATTTTTAAGAGCAAAAGGAAGAGGAACAATTGTAATGGAATATACAGTGTAGTCAATATAGGTTTACATTCAGATTGTAGGAGCTGAATATACAAAATTGATTTGACTATTGTTCATTTTTGAAAGACTAAGTATAAAACTCAGAAGAAGCTCCATCAATCTTATTTTGATGCTGGAAATTCAAAACATTCAGGTTTATGGGATGTCAGATCTCACATTTACAAATATTTTGCTGAAATGAATGCCTTTGTGCTAAATAGCATTGATAATTAGAAGGGGAAGTACAGAAAAATCACAGTAAGTGTTATCTTAGAACAGGGGTGGCCAAACTTGCTTAACGTAAGAGCCACACAGAATAAACATCAGATGTTTGAGAGCCACAAGACATGAACAAATATTACACACAGTTTTACTTTTTATTAAGGTCAAATGAGACTGCTAAAAAATAAAAACAAAAGGTGTAAAAACAGATATTGATAATGATATTTATTTGTCCAATGATATTTATTTGTTTGCTAATGATTTTTTTTTTGTCTAAGAGAGAGAGGTGGAAAGAAAGAATGAAAGAGGTGGAAAAGAATAGAGAAAGAGAAAGGGAGAGAGAGAGAAACAAAGAAAGCAAATAGATGGGGGAGGGGGGAGGGAGGGGGAAGGAAGGAAGGAGAGAAGAGAGAGAGAGAGAGGAAGACAGGCAGAAAAAGAGAAAGGAAGTGGAAATAAAGCAAATAGATGGGAGGGGAAGGAGGGAGAGGTGTAAAGAAAGCACTTTAAATGCATCCTCCAAGCCCCCCATGCCCCCATGCCAGCTGGCTTGGCTTGGAGAAGGGATTTAAAGAGACAAATGCCTTCTTCAAGGCTGGGGGGGGGTAGGCTTTAAGAATGCATTTAAAGTTGCTTTCTTTCTCTGCTCCCCTCCCCCATGCCTACCCAGGGAAGGGAACACTGGCTGGGGAAGGGAAGACCAACTGGGGAGGCTTCACTTCCCCAGCCACCCTGCCAGGAGCCACACAATATGTGTGAAAGACCTCCATGTGACTCTCGAGCTGCAGTTTGGCCACCCCTGCCTTGGAAGAATGGAACTGGGCATAGTTACTATTTTAGTTATGTTATTTATTTACATAATTTGTACTCTACCTTTTCTCCCAGTGATGACCCAAAGCTGCTTATGTAGTTCTCTTCTCCTCCATTTGGTTCTCACACCAATCCTATAATGTAGGTCAGACTGAGAGTGTATGACTGGCCCAAGGTCATCTAGTGACTGGAGATTTGAATCTGAATTCCCAGATATTAGTCCAACACTCTAACCACTGTGCCACACATACAGTACTCTTACACTGAAATGTTAGTGTATATGGAATTTGTGAATCTCAGATCTACTTCTTTGCCTTCATGATCACCCTTAATACCCCTAGGCATATATTTTTGACCATAATCCAAAGGGTCTTGTACTGTCTGAGTTTCTTAAATTCCTTATCCTTTGCACCCAATTAAAACTGATTCTTGATGGTCAGAGGGCTTTGCCTGGAGTAGCATTTGATCTGGTATGGGGAGCTGCATCCAAAAAGGAAAACTGTTGGCCTCCACACATACACATGAAGGTTCTGTTACATACAAACAGGGGTCATTTCATAGAAAAAGAGGTGCAGGAGCTCATTAGCATAACTCATTTGCATATGCCACACCCCCTGGTATCACCATAAGTGTGTCAGAAGGCAACACCCACTGCTCAGGCATCACCCCAAAAATCTCCAGGTATTTCCCAACTCAGATTCAAACCTGGGTCTCCAAAATCTTTGTATGGAACACTAACCACTACACAACACTTCATGGGGCAGCAGCTGTTGAGCAGTAACAAGCAGCTGGGCCTGCATGAGTTATGCAAGTTACATGGTGTCAAGTTGTCCAGTGGCTGCTCTCAGGCCTGACATTTTACTGACAGAAACAAATGCTTGAAGGCTGGAAATACTACTGTGGTTAACAAACAATGGTCACTGAGAGAATTCCTTTCATATAGCTACTTGTGCTGCTTTTATTATGGGTGAGGGTTGACTCAATGTATTTTCAGCTGCCATCGATGATGGACGGCAGTTGGCTAGGTACTTCCCTACTGGTACGAATCTTCCACAGCTAACAATGTTTTCTCATGAAGATTTTTTGACTGACAAAATCAAAGTATAAATCAATCATAAGAAATCTATTTAATTCTTGACACGGCCAAATTTGTGGATAGTTGATCCATAAACAACTAAAACAGATGTTTCTACAAAAACTCTGAAATTAAAAACATTGTTGTTGCTGTTAGCCATTGAGTCATGTTAAAATCACCAAAATATTTTGATCTTGTCAGCCAAAAAATTCTTCATGAGAAAACATTTTTAGCTGAGGAAGATCCAGACCAGATCGGAGACTGTCTCCATAGGGTCTCCATAGGGTATGATGATCCTTCCCAGTTGTTGGGGGTGGGTGGGCGGCAGGCTCCCATCATTGAAGAAAAGGCAATTTGCCTTCCCTTCAATGAAGGGAGCATGCCGCCACTGTGGCACGACTCCAGAGAGGGGGGATTTAAAGTTTAAATCCCCCCAGTCTTTGGAGTTGCTCCACAGAAGCAGCACACTTCTTTCAGATGTTTCTGCCTGGCAGCAGGGCCAGCACTGGTCCCGCTGTCATGCAGAAGCTTCTGCTGAGTTCCCTTTCCCTTCACCCAGCTTGGAAGTGAGGCAATGGGAAAGGGGGGGGACGGAATAGATACCAGGTCCTTCTGTCTGTCAGAGGGGCGGGCGCGCTGGCCCCTCTGTCAGGCAGAAGAAGCCCTGGATTCCCTTTCTTCCCCCCCCCTTTCCCTTCGCTCCACTTGGAGGTGAGGCGATGGGAAAGGAGGGGGGGAGGAATGGATCCCAGGCACTTCTGCCTGTCAGAGGGGCTGGTGTGCTGGCCCCTCTGTCAGGCAGAAGAAGCCCTGGATTCCCTTTCTCTCCCCTCCTTTCCCTTCACCCGGCTCGGAGGTGAGGTGAAGGGGAAGGAGGGGGGGAGGAGTTTACTTGTTACTCCTGGAACACTGTTCCTGCCTGTTCCTGCTCGAAATGACCTCTGCGTACAAATATCTTGGCCAGTGTACCTGTACAACATTGTGTGCACTTACATGTTCATAAGTGAGTGATCCGTGACAAACTGCTGAGGGTCCTCCTCCCCTTCTTTCTTCTCCTTCCTGTCTTTTCTCTCTTTCATCTTCCTCCCTACAAGGAGTCCTTGTTGTCCAACCGATTTGCTAATACAATCTAAGGCCCTGGTCACACGGCAAGGTAATTGCACTTTGTTCCCGCTTTGTTTAAATCAGGAACATTTTTCTTCGCATTGGACTGACTAGATGCAGCTGGCCCCTCTCTTCCAGTACCCACTCGCCTGCTGCTGCGCCGTCCCTCCAGGTGATCCTGCCGGTCACGGGGAGGCTCGGGCGGCTGCTGCTCCTGCCGCCACTGTGTGTGTGGGGGGTCTGCTGCTGCTGCTGCCGCCATTGCCCCAAGAAAACAGGCTCTGTCATCTCCACCATCCTCCTTGCCGGCCCTGTCCAGGCTGCCGGAGCCCCTGCCTCTTGTTCCCACCTCCAGGGTCGTCTTTGTGCGTTTTATTTTTTTAAGCTTCCAGTTTGAGCGCTTGACTAAACATGCACTTAATAAATCCATTATTAAACATTAAATGGATTTATTAAGCGGATGTTTGCTCAAGCGCTCAAACTGGAAGCTTTAGAAAAAAAGAAGCACAAAGAGCGTTCAGACGGCCCTTATCGCAATCATTGCGAAAGATGGGCTGTCCAGATAGGCGAAATCGCGCATTCAAAGTGGAAGTGCCAGGAAAACACTTGATTTTCCAGGGGTCAGGAAAACCTGGCATCATTGCAGGAGTGAGCCTGCTTCGGGGTGGGAGGCAGATTGGCGTGTGTGAACATGAAACTGACATGTGCAGGGGAACAGCAGCAAACCCCAATCAAAATGTTAGTGTGACCGGGCCCTAAAATAAAGCTTTAACAATGTAGTCCTAAAAGTTTGTAAGTCTGGTGAAAATTCAGGCACCATTTTGATTGCATTTACATCTTTTCATGACCCACAGTGTGTTCCAGATTCATGTACGTAAGTTCCTTTTTTTATTTGTTGGTTTTTATACTTCACTTTGGAAGTTAAAGGGCAAGTTTGTTTTTTCTGCATATCTGGGGGGATTCATCCTAATATGTAGACCCCTCTTCCCTCTTTTTGCCCCATCTTTTTATACAATCTTCTCTGTCTTCATGGCAGCTTAAGTTTCAAAGCTGAGTCCTGATACATCACTTGCTTATTTCTATTTCAGTGTGCTGGTGACAATCATAATGTGTGAAATACATTAGAACATACACTATATCCTATTCCAACTCAACATATTTTCCACATCACTTTGGGTGGTTTTATCAAGGAGGTTCTCTATGGGCTGCCACATCCACTGTAACCATCTACCTGAAAATTTTTTCAGGCCAGGAACATTAATGGAGGCAATGATATTATAAGATAGGAACTCATGGGAATATTTCTGCATATTTATGGTTGGCCATTTAAACAAGAACCTTGTGTGTATCGGGGGAAATTTGTCCAATATATTCATAATGCTGTTATTTCTGTATGCCTGGGGCTGGGCAGCTACTCTAAGAAAATTCTGAATAGGTTACCAAGTTAAAATTTAAGTACACATCAAACAGCAACAACTTACTAGGATTTTCAACTGAGACTGTACTCCCCAAAAGTATACAATGACCACACAAGAAACTGGTTTCTATAATAATTAAGTATATTCTTTATTACTCAAACAGAGTGGATGTGTAGAAAATAGCAAGAGACCAGTAGCACCTTAAAGACTACCAGAATTTTGGGCAGGGTAAGAACTTTTGTGGGTCACAGCTAACTGCTTCAGAGTGGGTGTGATGTGCGATTCATGTTTCGGAGCTGTTGTAACTCAACTTTTAATTTCAGTTGGAAGGAGAAACAAACCATTTTTAGAAGGAATGGTATCTTGATTTGGGAAGGCAATATTCAGCTTTACTGAAATCTCTGAACTTGCAAAATCTAGTGGACTTCCAAGTCCAGCAAACTAAACTCACAGCCCATTAGTTATGCCAATAAAGGTTTATGTATATGTATGTACAGCCCATTAATGACATTCAAGTTCCTTTCATAGACAATCCTGCTGTACAGTCTGCACTGCACTAGTGGTGTTCCCCTTAGATGTGCAGATTATTGGGTGGTTTTATATATGAGGACAAAGAGGACAGGGGAGAGGGGTCAGTAGACCAATTATTTGTTAACTACCAGAAATTTCAGTAGAATCATAGAATAAGAACATAGGAACCAATGTTGGATCAGGCCAATGGCCCATCCAGTCCAACTCTCTGTCACACAGTGGCCAAAAATACCAGGTGCCATCAAGAGGTCCATCATCAGGGCCAGGACACTAGAAGCCCTCCCACTGCTGCTCCCCCAAGCACCAAGAATACAGTGCATCACTTGCCCCAGACCAAATGTTCCTGTTTATACCTTGTGGCTAATAGCTACTGATGGGCCTCTGCTCCATATGTTTCAACTCTATGAATCATAAGAGTTGGAGGGATCTCCAGGGTCATCTAGTCCAACCCCCTGCACAATGCAGGAAATTCAAAAATACCCCCTCCACCCCCAGGGACAGCTGTTTCACACCCAGAAGATGACAAAAAATCTCTTGTTGGAGTGCCACTAGTGTGGAGCCTCTTTCTAATATTAACTGTAAGATCAACAGATATGTCTGCTGTCCTTCATAGAATTTTTACATAGAATTAAGAAAATGTTTCTCACTTCCTGTTCCTATTTGGAAGTCTCCATTTGAGTGAAAGGATCAAGATGAAGGTAGCAGGAGAAACTCCAGCCCTGGATTTTTGTAGAGTAGCCCCATTTGCCTGGCTGCTGGAAACAGTTCAAATACAGATGGCAATTAAAATTTGGACAAAGACACACACCCCTTTACACCTTTCCTCCCTTGGCACTGGATGAGTAACCTGGATTACAATTCTGCAACCATCTAATGACATAGAGTCCACCCCTTCCAGGGGAGCTGATCTCTGCCATCTGGAAAGCACTTTTAATTCTGAGTGATCTCCAACCCTCACCTGGAGATTGGCAGCAATGGTTCTCAAGAAGGAAAAGTACAGTCTTTCTCTGCAGTGGAGACCAAAGCAGCTTATATCATTCTCCTCTCCTCCTTTTGATTTGTACAACAACTCTTTAAGGTAGATTAGGCTGAAAGTCTGTGACTGGTCCAAAATCACACACTTATCTACCACAGCAAGAACCTAGGTCTAGCAGACCCTGCTCTGAAGCACTAAATGCTATGCCTAGGGTAGCCAGCCTCCAAATGGAGCCTGAAGTTCACCAGGTATCACAACTGAACTCCAGACAACAGATCTCTCCCCATTTGCAGAAAACAACTGCTTTGGAGGGTGGCCTCTATGACGTTCTATTCAGCTGAGGCCTCTTCCCTCCCCAAACTCTGGCTTCCATAGATTCCACCACAGAATATCCAGGAATATCCCAACCTGGAGCTGGCAACCCTAGTCAGGACTGGCCCCAGTGAGTTCCCCACAAAGGCCTGGAAAGCGCCTTTCCCTTTTTACTGACACAACCAAGCTTGGTTGCCTAGCAACAGCCACTGAGGGAAAAGTTAGCCCCACAAGAGCCAAGCAGGAGAAGTATCTTCGTCAGGAGAGACAGCTGTTTGGCAATTATTCTGTGAGAGAAGAGTGTCCAAGCTGGCAGTGGACAGGGAAGAGGAGTAGATCCAGCACCCAGCCAATGGCATGCAAGTACTCTTCAGTGGCAGTTGATGGCTGATGAAGCACACTGCACAACCAATGGGAGAGCTGGAAATGGCCAAAACGTAAGGGAATTATAAATATGGGATACAGAAGACAGGATAACCTTTGGTAAACAAAATAAAACAGAATAAAATGTTTTATAATAATAATCTTTATTGCATTAGCATAAAGCCATAGCAACAGTGCAGTATAAACAAGTAACCAGCACTAGATTCAGGCAGATATTAGCGAGTCAATCATTTTACAAGGATAGAGGACCAGAGTCATGCCCCCCGCGCCCCCCCAAAGGAAAAAGGAAAAAAGGAAACACTTAAAATTATCAGTTTGTACGTGGTCAACAGCTATCAGGGGTGAACTAATTAGATTCGGACAAATTTACATTCCTGATCACTGCAGCTAAAAAGGAGGCCACTTTAGCCGTGATTTGCTTGTCAATAGTATTATCAGAGAGTAGCACTGAGACTACCCAAGGGAGGGAAGGGAGTTTTTCTTTTCTCAGAATAGGAGTAATATATCTCTCTCTTTCCTTGTTCCACTTGGGACAGAGAAGCATTATGTGGTCCATAGTTTCTATCATCTCTCGTCCACAATCACACAGTCGTTCCGAAAACGGAAGTCCCAAAAAACGGCCAAAAAGCACCTTAGAGGGGAAAGAGTTAAGTCTAGCCAGGGTGGAAGCATGACGTTGTCTTGAGATCTTAAGAGTATAGCAATATGTTGGAATCGTCTCGGGGGGGGCAAGACCCAACGATAAACCCGAGCAAGTGTGCCGGGCTCTTTGAAGGGTGCTACTGAAATCAAGTTCCTTTAATTTCAATTTAATTTCTCTGAACAGCTCATTAGGTAGTGGGGTTGATATATCAATCCCCAAGGTTTTTAGTTTCTGTTTGATTAACTTGGATCGGCTGCTCTTGGAGGTGTCATGGGGGATTAAATGTGAGAAACCCGCTTTGTTTGTGCTGCCCCCTGAACATCCTTCTTCATGAACAGCTTAAAAGCTGCGAGCCAGGCTCTCTGTTCAATTGATGGTTGAGCAAATTCAACCCTGAGTGCAGTTCCCGCTACGCATCTAGGAACTGCCGCAATTTCCCTCAAAAAGGTGTGTAAGGGAGAATCAAGGGTTTCAGATACTCCTTCAGTCCACACTGCACACCCATAAAGAATCTGCGGGATAGCCTTGGCATTGAAAATCTTAATGGCAGCTGGTATGTGGTTTGCACCTTTGGAGTAACAGAATTTTTTTATTGCCTTAGCTGTGATATTTGCAGCTTTGAGAGCTGCCTGGACATGCGGTTTCCATGATAGATTGTAATTAAAAGTGATGCCCAGGTAGCTAAAGGAGGGGACTCTCTCCAAGGCCCGGCCCAATACGCTTATCTTAGGTCCATTGTGGAATGTTCTGGAAAATCTAAGGACCTTTGACTTGGAATAGTTAACTTTAAGGTCCTCTTTTATGCAGTATGTAATAAATGCGTTTATTACTGATTTTAAGCCCAGTTCTGTTTTGGAGAGAAGAACGGCATCATCTGCGTACAGAAGGATTGGAATTGGTATATTTGCCATAAAAGGGGGGTGTTTGGCCTGGGATTTCACAAATGGGATCATATCATTGATAAATAGATTGAACAAAGCTGGGGCGAGCAAGCAGCCTTGTTTCACTCCCTTGTTAGTTTGAAAACTTGCAGTAAGTTGGCCTTGCCAATTGTATCTAATTTGGGCGGAGGTATCGGTGTATAAGTTCATAATTAAAGATAGTAACCTTCTGTCTACTGTAGTTTCTGTCAGTTTGCACCATAGTCTGCCACGATTGATGGAATCGAAAGCGGTCTTCAAATCCATGAAGGCCGCATACAGTTTCCCGCCTGGGGAAGCCAAATACTTGCTCGCTAAATGATGTAAAACAAGGGCATGATCAATGGTTGAAACCCCTTTGCGGAAACCTGTCTGTTCTGGGAGGAGAATCGCCTCCTGATCAATCCAATCCGTTAATCTCTCAAGGAGCTGTGCTGCATATATTTTCCCTGGAATAGAGAGTAAGTTTATGGGTCGGTAATTGTGAGGGTCAGCCCTATTGCCTTTCTTGTAGATTGGAACTATAATTGAACGCTTCCACTCAGTTGGTATAACACCAGAACTATTTATTAGTGAAAAGATGGGAGCTAAACAGGAGCCCCACCAAGTAGGGTTCATCAAAAATAATTCCGGAGGAATGAAGTCTGGCCCAGGAGCTTTTCCCCTTTTCAGATGTTTTATTATGTTAGTAATTTGGATGGGGGAAACCGCTGGCCAACTTCCCATATTCTCAGCTAAAAGTCGGGGGCAATGTTTTATCTAAATTTAACTCATGGCTTAGTTTATGTAACAAATGGGCTTTTTATAATTTACTTAGTTACAGAAGAGCTATACTAAGGCTCAGTTCAGACATAATACAAAAACCACTTTTAATTCAATTAACTGGTTAGTGTGATCATTTGAACGCAGGCCACTCCACTATCCATGGTTAGTTAGAGTTTGTCAAATCATGTATCTGAAAAGTTGGTTTGAAAGTTGGTTAGCCTTAATAGTGCTTTTATATGATGTATTTATCCTGGCTTACTCATAGCTTATCTCTCCAGTGACACCCTTGAACATCCCAACTACAGAGATGCCTGGCCAAAGTAAAGGTGGTGAAACTAGCAATTGCAGCAAGCTACAATTGGAATGATTGCCTGTGAGCTAATCTTGGCTTCACAAATGAACCATAGTTAAAATAAGCCATAGTTTGAACGAAGCCACTAAGAAGCTGTTGCTCTTTGGTTAGAAATCAAAGTAATCCTTTGTTTCCATGTTAAAGAAGCACATAGTGGAATCCAGAGAGCACAATTTTTTCCAACTCCACACTGAAAACTACTTGCTGTACCCTGGCCTAAAGAAAAGCTGAATGTAATTCATAATTCATGAGTTCAAAAGATTGAAACAGCCACTTCGAACATGAGGTGAGATTAGGTGATGGCTTCAGACCACAGATTCTGGGAGCCAGCATCTACCACTGCCGCCATTGTCTTCCTTTTGCCACCCTCACAATCATTGAAACACAATGCAGAAAGCTGCCCATATCCATTAGAGCTTCCCAAACTCCTGTGAGATTCAAATACCTCCGTCCATGTGGCTTGCAGCACTGTGTTCCAAGATGCTTGAGAAATAAAGAGGGAAGGACTTGTTGATTATTTTGGCTCTTGGGCTGGAAGAAGTAGGGAAAGGCAGCCAAGATGGCAGCTGGAGACAATGACTACCACTGGCCCTCACATATATATCAGCATAATGGGGCAGGAAGAGATAACTCATTCCAAAAATGAACAGTTTTGAAACTTAATATTTTGTCCACCCTAAACATAACATAAGCAAGACATATCCAGGCTTATTTTAGTGGGTAGCAGTTTATTTAGGGTGAGAGATATATAAGGCTATCAGGATGCAGAAGCAGAAAGTAGTTATGTGGTAGCTGTCCCCTTAGTAACTACAGCAATCCAGCGTAGTCAGGCACAAATGTTTAGAGAATTATGCTTAAATCAAACTCATTAATACATTTCATTTCTAACTTTGTGTGAGTGGATAATGGCAATTCTTTGATTTTATTATGGTAGCAGTCATTTTACATGAGTAACTTTTCTGTAATCTGTTCAACCACAGAGTACTGAAACAATACATTCACATTAGGGTAGATCTACTTTATTTGCGTCTAGAGAGCAGAAAATCTGCATGTCAATTGCCAAAGAAATTTCCCCAAGGTTTTTGGTGGGAGAGATATTAGTTGTATGGTACATTTTTAGAATGCTTTTAAAAGTTAATACCAGAAAAGGAAAACATGTTGTGGAGAAAGCAGAAAATCCACAAAGCTATGTAGGTTTAGGACAATCATTATGTGTGTCTCAATTGCATTTTAGCTTTGTAGGGTCGTCCCACAAGGGGGAAATGCCATAATAAATATTCCAGCAGTAGTAGATGGGGATTAGACTTGCTTCAAAAGGGATAACCTTGCCCAAGGAGGCATTGTCTCGTTTCTGCTTTGTAAAACTGCACATAGGTGTGAGAGAGGAGAATACATAGTCTTAAAGCAAGACAAAAATAAAATTAAAAAGCATATATGTTCTCCGGCCTTTCATCCAAGGAATTTAGGGTGGTGTACATGGCTTTGTCCTCCACCCTTTTATTCTCACAACAACCCAGTGAGAATAGTCAGGCTATTTAGGGCAGGCACACCCAGACAGCTTCATGGCTGTGGGATTTGGTTCTAGGTCTCCTTAATCTACCACTACACCGCACTGCCGTAAAAAGTGCAGGCTCTTGGTGGTAGGAGAAACAGGTACCTCCTACTGTTAACAACTTTAACAATAAGGGCACACTTCTGTACTTTATAGCCTTATCCTCAGAATCATTAGGGTCCCATCGAAGACAGTAGACTTAGGCATACCTACGTCTATATAAGATCAGACTGAGCATTTAAGTCTCTATGGGTGTTTAAGGCACTGGGGGGGATGGAGCCAGCATGGTATAGTGACTGGAGTGTCAGAGTAGGATCTGGGAGATCCTGGTTTGAATTGCTGCTCTACTGTAAGGTTGCTGGGTGTCATTGGGCCAGTTGCCCTCTCTCAGCCTAACCTACTTCACAGGGTTGTTGTTGTAAAGTGGAGGATAATGTTGTAAGCCACTTCGGTTCCCCTATAGAGGAGAGAATTGGAATATAAATATCTAAACAAGCAAACATTATCTTAGCGAATGAAAGTGATACTTGTGTTACATAATTGTAATGTTGAGGCCATCCAGGATTACAGTCCTCCACACAGTTTGGGTGCGTGTGTGTGTGTGTGTATGTGTATTTGCATTTTCAAGCCATAATGAAAATGCATTTTGAGTGCAAGAGAATGCAGTTCTCTGCACCAACAGCATTTTCTCCAGAGGCTGTCATGGTCCTTCGCAACCACTAAGCAACCAGCCTGAAAAAACTGACACTGGATAACCTCTTCGAACTACCAAAAGCTAAAAATTTATTTCAGATAAAGAGTTCTTGTATAGCCCATACAGAAACAAAAGTGAACCTTCCAGGTGTAATGCAAATCCATTCATTAATGGAACAGGCAGCCTAAGGAGATCCTGAAATTTCTTTGTGGTCATAAGCAATGCTCCCTCTAAGCTGTGGAGTCTTGTGAGCAAAAATTCTACTTTTTGAGCTACTGGCATTAAGTTGTGAGCAAGCAATTTGGCTACTGGATAAATTAATTTGCTCTGGAGCCTCCTTCCTGAGCTAAGACAAAAATGTGTGAGCTGGAGGCTAAAAAACTGTGAGCTAGCTCACACTGACTCAGCTTAGAGGGAACACTGGTCATAAGGGATAAGACTGTTTTGAGGATGCTGTAGGTATACTGTGTCTTCCCTTGAGGCAAAGAACTGGGAAGTCTGACCCCATTTCCATTACAATTTCAAAGTATTGTCTGAATTTCTTTATAAATCAAATATTCTTATTTATAAATAGAAGTCACCATTTTACTGGAGGGGCAAGGTCCAAAAACAGTGATTAATCATCACTGAATTGTCCTTTAGTATTATATTCAAAATACGGGTCACTATTTTTTTTTCCAGGTCTGAAGGTACTGTGATTCTAAATGGTCGGTATATATCTTTTCTGTCCTTGTTTTAATCCACACATGAATTTGCATGCAGAGCAAGTCTGTGAAGCAGAATTGCCTCAACTTTCTCAGCTCAAAGATTGATTTGACTTATTCTTGAGAAATCAGGTCTCTTAAAGTCTACTTATTTTGGAGCACAGTAATTTTACTTTTAACAAGATAAACACAAAATTGATTTCCAACATTCTACAAGGAAGGTTTGTTTTGGTACAATGTGCATACTGTTCCTTTCATTTGTGAGATTCTTAAAAAATCTTTGTACTGCCTCAAAATTCTATAAGCACAATATTGCTCCCCCCTTTTACCTTGTGTGATCTGACAGATCTTGAATTTTGTTTCTGTTTTTTAAAACAGGAATTATTACTAGTTATGGACTATATATGAATGGTACTCTGGTACAGAACTCCTCACAGCTCAGCTGTTATATTTCGGGACTTTCTCCCTGGAGCCTGCATTCCTTCAGAGTTCAGGCATGTACTGCAAAAGGCTGTGCTCTTGGCCCACTGGTGAGTAACTTAATTTTCATTCTGAGAATGTAATAAATGTCAGATGGCTGTGAATATCAGAGTAAATGGTGATGATTCACACTGGTCAGTACTAACCCATCTGGCAAAAGGTGACATTTTATAAAAAATGCCATTTAAAAGCTGCAAAGGATTGGAATAGGTCACTACTAGGCACCATTCCAAAATATCATATAGATGCTGTAAGGACTGAGATCAGGAGTGAAGAAAGGAGAATGAAATGCACATTATTGAAATTAAGGAGAGCTAATATGTTTAAAAGGCACAGATGTGGTTCAATCTGATTTATAAGGACATGATTAAAAGAACAATTACTATTCCAGTAATGAGGAAAAAATTCTTGCCTCTCTCTGACCGAAAAGTATTGAAGACAATATACCGTTCATAGAGGACAAAACAACATTATGCATCACTTTTTTTTCCCAAACTGATATGCTGTTTAGAAAGACTAAATCTATGTTTAATGGGTAACTGTTTCATGGCGAAGCAAACAGCATGTACAGAATTCATAAACTGCCTTTTTCTTAGCTCTGAAAATTAGAATTCTGAAGCTTAAGTGATGTTTACATTATTTTATCCAGTACTGGTGGGGATCTTTACTACTTTCTTGTTTTCCCATTATGTATTTCTTAACCATGTGAGAACTAAAAACAGAAATCTTGCATAAGATTAGCATTATTCTTCAGTATTAAAAAAGTATGCTGATGAGCAGAATGTTTTTTATAGCTAAGTTAACAAGCTTTCAGCGTCACACAGGGTTATGTTAAAAATGATGCAGCTATAGTCTTGTTGAGGCTCACCCAGTTGGCGAGGTTGAATTTACACTTCCCTGTAAAAATTAGCCCTTTCATTTCCTTCCTCAGTTTTACAGAGCTCCACTGCAATACTTGCTCTAGCATTTCTGGCAAAGTTTTGCTTCACAGCATCTCACTCTATAATAATAGCTCCACTGTATGAAGATTACTTCAAGTAAAGGACATCAAGGTTTAATTTTTTTTAATTTTGATTTTTTGATCACATTTCCCATTTTCTTCCCAAGATTCATTGCTTTAAAATGCTGGTAACATCATCCATCTGTAGAACAGGACTGTGGACTTTATTACCATTAAACATTTTATAGCTTGGACAGGGTTGATGGATATTTACTCTTAAAAGCATGAGTGGCTTTTTGCCAATTTTTCTAGTCATTCTTTTAAAAAAATCCTGGAAATTTAGGGAACAGCCCACTAAGCATTCATGCTTAGCTACTGCTGTCCAATCTTCATTCATTTTCAGTGAGGCTCCCATGCAAACCCCACAGGAATGCAGAATGGAACTGCACCTTGCATTTTGTTTGTTTTGTTTAAAATTTCTGGCTTTCATTGATACTGAAATTACCTCCCCATCATTTTCAGTGCACAGGTAGTACTGCCACGCACCTCTCTTGCTGGTATGAGATTCCAAATGCATTTACTCTCTGAGTATCCTGATGCCTTCAAATATCTCATCCTGTTCTAGAAGAAAGTACTGAATGCAAGTTACTGCACTTCATTAAAGCTGAAACTCAGTTGTGACTTTCAGTGCAATTCAAAGCAGGGGTTTAGAGCTGACCTAATACTTATCTGTATCTCCTGTTCAGAATGCAAACTATTTTCCTGAACCACTGATCCATCTCCAACTGCAAGAATTGAAATGCAGTGTCTTTATTTAGAGAGCCACTCTCCTAAATGCTGCCAGGAAGGTAAAGCACCACATCTTCATTTGATTTTTCTGCAAGATTTCCCCCCAATTACCATGTATGCCCAACACTTAGTTTAAAAAAACAAAACAAAACCTTTAGCTCATTGAGTACTTTAAATAGAAGCAGGGACATCTCCCAGTGGTAAACTGATATTATCCTCCTAGCTATTTTTGTTGCTGATCTTTTATTTAATGTGCCCTAATCGATTCAAGGGATGCTATGCCTCGTAAGAACCTTAGGAACCGGATTCTTCTAGTTTTAAACTTTTTCCAAGGTAGCAGTGAAGATCTTAATCAGTTAAGAACTCCCACTGCATGATGCTTTTTAAATGATGCCATTGCAGAATGCTTTTTTCAGAGAACCTGTGTTTGATTTCAGATTAAATGGTGACCCAGGAAATATGTAATCCAAAGATTATTTTACATAAAAAGGGAATAAAGGCAGGATTTCTAATCATTCCATTGTGCTGTCTTTAGAAGGAAATACAACAATGAATATATTTGATCTAAAACTCATGGATAATTTTCACATTTGTCATCCCTGCTTTTTTCAGTTCCAAAATCCCTATTCTAAATTCACTTCTCTCTTGTGTAAACTGAATTTGTATTTCTGTAATTTTGCACCATTTTTAATTTTATTTCATGGAATTTTTCCTGTAAAATGTACCACATTTTCCAACATTACTTGCACTCACCAAGAATGCAATCTGGGTTTAAAGACAGAAGGATATGTATATATATATATATATATATGTATATATATATATATGTATATATATATATATATATACACATATTGTCCCTCAGATACTTTGTGTACATTCTGCTCTCTATATAAACAGTATTTGAGGCACCTGAATAAGACACCAAGATAACAACTCTTCATAGACTGGAGAACAGTACACTGTGATTTAATCTGAATCATCAAAAAGTGCACACAGTATGTTGTGACTTTGTGAAGAACTGATTATTCTTAAGATTGCAACACACAATTCTTCCTTTGCTTCTGTGAGTCACAAGATATAAATAAGATGACGCAGGTGCAGAACTGAACAGTAAGAACATGTGCTCAGTTTATATTACTGCATATGACAGACTGAAAAGCTACATTCTGATGGTAAAACATAATTATGGAGACATAGATAATTGAAAATTAATGTTGCACATATCTCACATCATGCAACCCTTTCTACATTTTGAAAGATACTGCTAATGAAAAAGATGTTCAGCAAGACCCTGCTGGAATAAATGGCTTCATGATTATAGCCCTTACCTAGGACATCATGTCTTTCAACTCTGTGTATACATGGAGACTCCATGAGCTGTTTAGCAGTATCTTTTTCTGTTTTTCATAGATGCATATAAATATTTTTTGGAATATAGCTAGCAAACCTGTCTTTTAGGCTTACTTTATGGGCATCGGGGAAAGATTTCTCTTGAGATGGGTATGGGGCAGTAGATAGGTGCATGGAGGATCAGATACTGCCAACAAGGTTAGCTGGATGAAAGTAGAATGTGACCTCAGGCTCTGAAGTGTACAGATAGTCAGGACTGGGGCTGGAAATTGGGAGGCAGATTAGTAGGAGCAGGCACAGTGGGAATGAGAGAGATTCATGGTTGCAGGGTAAGCAGGTGCTGAAAACAAATGGCCCAGCTAGGCAAAGCCAGCAAGAAAGGTGAAATGTTTTTCCTCAGGCTTCTGTAGTGTTCTCTTGTGGGTGGGAAAAAAGGATTTTTTTTTAATTTGAGGTAAGAACTCTACTGAAGGTGGTAAAGCCAGTGCTTTGCTTGATGCTGGATGGAAAGCAGCAAGTCAACTGACTACGACATTTGCAGTATTGAGGTGGGGAGAAAAAACACTGATTGATTTCAGAAGGTGGCAGTTAAGAAATAATGCCTCCAGTCAGTGACTCAGGGGCCTTAGCATACTTACTAATGCACCAGTGGAGACTGTATGGACAGTACAGTTTACCTAATCAGTGGAGGAAATGGGGGTTGCAAGCTAGATCCCAATTCTGGTTGCCAGGATTAAATTAATTGTCACAGTCGTCAGTATGGTGACTGTCTTTGTAGACTCCTGGATGCATAAACTGAGTCCAGTACAAGACTGAAGAATGATAGCTGACAGTACTGTTTTTATACACATCAGAAACTTCAAGGAGTCTTTGCAACTTAAACATTTAATATATTTAAATATAATATGAGACATAAGTTTGAGTTTCAAAGTGACTATGTAATAAGGATTTTTTTGTTTGGCTTAGAGCTAAAGTACATGCTACACACTAAAATATATAAATGTAAGGGGAAAGCAGCTTCAGGAAGGACTAATTTGGAGCACAGGGAAGCAGGGAGAGGGAGAATGGAGGTTGTTAACCTGTCCTTCACCCATTTCTGTCTTTACACATAGAATGATTAAAATGTGGAATTTGCCGCCAGAGGATGTAGTGATGGCCACAGGAATAAACAGCTTTAAAGGGGGATTAGATTCATGGAGGATAGGTCTGTCTGTGGCTACTAGCCATGGTGATTGAGGCGAACACCCACATTCAGGGGGACTAAACCTCTGGATCCCAAAGCCAGGAGGCAAAATCCTTTCCTTCAGGATGGTAGCTATGGTGGGGCATTTTGGGGGCTTGCCCCCTCAGTTGTGAGCCATGCCCCACCATCTATGTCCCTGCCCCATGCCTCACCATCCCTGCCAAAAAGGCTGGCTTACATGAGAATGCTGACCACACTTGTTTGCCTTACTACAGGGCAGGGCAGCGAGCCAGGGAAGTGTGCGAGCCAAGCAGGCAGGCAAAGAGTGGGTGGATCAGGCAGGGCAGGCCTCTCTGCAGTGTGCCTGTGCTAAGGAGTCATGTGATGCCATCATGTGACCCAGCCACCACAGGTCACATGATGACTGCTCGCTCACCTGCCTGCCAGATTGCTGGCTGGAATGCACTCTCTGCCTCTCTGTAACTGACTTGGCAAGAGACACAGTCAAATACCTTCTAGTCTCCCCTCTGGGAACCAGCTCAGTTTGGAGTTAGGAGCAACACTATCTCCCCGTCCCCCAATTTAAGGGATTGGCTAGTCTCAGCCCTAAAACCCCAAAGGGCAACTGAGTGGAAGGACTCCTGCTATCACATGTGGAAGGCAAAACAGCAACAGTTTTGGGCTGGGGAAGTTTCCACAAGTACCCACAAGTTCTCAGTGCAGAGATTCTACAGGTGAAGCTTTCCTTCCCTCCCTTCTCTGGCATTAGGGACCCAGAATCGGCTGGTCCTCCTGAGTATTAAGGTGGCCAGGCTGGTGATGGCCAGGGCTTTTTCAGTGGTGGCTCCACTCTGGTGGAATGAGCTCCTGGAGGAGACAGGACCTTCCACAGTTCCACAGGGCCTGTAAAACGGAGCTCTTCCACCAGGCCTTTGGAGCTGCCACCACAACTAGGATTAATACCACCTCGATCTCCATTGTCACTGGCAATGGCAACTGAAGAGCCCTGATCTGCTGGACCCTAATTTCTGCCTGTGCCGATTTCCCCCCCTTTTTAATGACACCTTAGGGTGCCTTGCGTTGAATCCTAACCTTAATCTAATCTTCCTTGCCGCCAAAACAAACAGGGACATTTTGCTGGTGACATGAGCATTGGAGTCAGAAAGCAGAAAAATACTCAGCTCCTGTTCAGAAAAACCATTATGCAAGGGGTAAAATAGGGTAGATAAATCTCTGCCTGAGTGATTCGTGCAATGAGCATCTCAGTAAATAGTGCTCAATATCGTCCACTTTGCCCAAACCACATTGACAGATTCTTAAAGCGGCAGGTATATCCATAAAACGACTGATACAAACCATTGAGGGGGTGGCATGGAATCTTAGGGCAGTAAATGCCCTTCTTAGGTCAAGGTTTGTTTTTTTTTTTGGTTTTTTTTAAACATTGTATTATAGGATATGTTTCACATAGTTAAAATTCCATCTTATAGATATCACATACCTTTTTTCTTTTCTCCCCACTCCCCCCAGTACAAGGCTTCCTGCAATGCTCTTACCCCCTTATAAACTCTATTATCTAATTACCATTCACAAAATATGTCATTTCCATTATCAAGTTAGGTAACATTTTAGCAATCTTATCGTTCTTTTTCTTATTTTCTCCTTAATAACTGTCAAAGCAAATCAATCTATTTTTAACATCCCAGTTATTCTCAAGATAGTCTTTAAAATCTTTCCATTCTTCAAAAAATGCTTCATCTTCTTCGTTATTAAGCTTTCTTGTCATTTTGTCCATTTCAGCCATAAAAAGCATCTTCTTAATCCATTCCCATGTTTCAGGAATCTTTTCTTGTTTCCAGAATTGTGCATAAGTCATTCTAGCTGTTGTGACCAAGTACCATAACAATGTTCTCTTGGTTACATTTAATTCTTCCAGTTTAAGACCTAACAACAAGATTTGTGGATCTTTCTTAAAAGTACATTTCAAAATTTTCTGTATTTCATTATGAATCTCTGACCAATAACTCATGGCTTTATCACAAGTCCACCACATATGGTAAAATGAGCCCTCTTTCTTTCTACATTTCCAACATTTGCTAGACATACTCTCATTTATATTAGCAATTTTCTTTGGAGTCATATACCATCTATACATCATTTTATAACAATTCTCTTTGACATTAACACAAGTTGAAATTTTCATTGACTTTTTCCACAAACGTTCCCATGATGCCATAGTTATTTCACTATTTACATTTACCGCCCATTTTATCATTTGTTCTTTTTCAATTTCATCTTCTGTATACCACTTCAGTAAAACCTTATATATTTTTGAGATCATTTTTTTCCCTTTTCCGCCCATATAGTCTCAATTTCATTATTCTTTTCCCTAAAGCCATATTTTCTCTTATCAGTTTTAAACAAATCATAAATCTGTCTATAATTCAACCAATCATAATCAAATTCCACATCATCTCTGTCTCTCATAACAAAACTTTTCCCATCAGATTTTAAAAGATTTCTATACGGTAACCAATCTAATTCTTCATGTCTCAAATATGGTTTAATCACTTCTGCCGGCACTATCCAAAGTGGTTGTTCTTCATAAAAGAATTTTTTATATCTCATCCAAGTCTTGAACAGTGATCGCCTAATAAAGTGATGTTTAAAAAATTTGTCGATTTTTGATTTTTCGTACCATAAATACGCATGCCATCCAAACTTGTTATCATGACCTTCTAACGCCAACAACTTCATATTTTCAAGGTTAATCCATTGTTCTATCCACGTTAAGCAGATAGCATCGTAATAAAGTCTGAGATTTGGTAGTTGAAGTCCTCCTCTTTCCTTAGCGTCACATAAAATTTTCATTTTAATTCTTGGTTTCCTTCCTGCCCACACAAATTTTGATATTTCTTTCTGCCATCCATCCAATATCTTACTTTGTCGTAGTATTGGGATAGTCTGAAACAAAAACATTAACCGAGGCAAAATATTCATTTTGACTGTTGCAATCCTTCCCATTAGTGATAAATTCAAAGTGTCCCATTTTTTCATATCTTGTTGAATCTTATACCAATTTTTTTCATAATTATTTTTGAATAGATCTATATTTTTCATAGTCAATTCAATCCCTAAATACTTTGTCTTTGTAACCACTTCACACTGGATTTTCTCCTGAAGTTCCATTTGCTTCTGTTTCGTCATGTTTTTACACATCACCTTTGTTTTACTTTTGTTAACATAAAAACCGGCCAAGTCTCCAAAATCTTTAATTTTTTGCATCAGTCGTGGTATATTCTCTATAGGATCTTGAATCATACACATTACATCATCCGCAAAAGCTCTATATTTATATGTAAAGCCTCTCGTTGTCAGTCCTTTAATATTCGTGTCTTCTTTTATTTTCCCCAATAATACTTCCAATATCCAAATAAACAATAGTGGAGATAGGGGGCAGCCTTGTCTCGTCCCTTTTCGCACTTGAAAGTATTCCGTTTTTTTCTTTATTTAAGTTCAATGCCGCTTTTTGGTCCGAATAAATTGCAGTAATCATGTTTAAAAAAGATTGACCTATTTCCATTTTCTCTATCACTTGCAGCATAAAGTCCCAGTTCAAATTATCAAAAGCTTTTTCTACATCCAAAAAGAGGAATCCAACTTCTTTTTCAGGGTGTTTATCACAATATTCAATTGCATCTATCACCACTCTTAAATTGTCTCTGATTTGCCTATTCGGTAGAAAACCAGCTTGTTCTTCTGTTATAACAACTTTCAAATAATTTTTCAACTTTTCAGAAATTACTTTAGCAAACAATTTGTAATCATTATTCAGGAGGGATATTGGTCTGTAGTTCTTCACATTAGTTAGGTCTAAACCTTCTTTGGGTATAAGCGAAATATTTGCTTCTTTCCATGACTCTGGAATCCATTTTGTCTTTCTTATTTCATTTGACAAAAGTACAAAAATTGGGGTCAGCTCATCCTTTAATTTTTTGTAAAATTTTGCAGTAAATCCATCTGGACCTGGAGCTTTCCCCAATTTTGCTTCTTCTATCGCACTAACAATTTCTTCATTTTTAATTGGACCATTAAGCACTTCTTTCATTTGTTGTCCCAATGTTGGTACTGCAATATTCTCCAAATATTTCTTAAGTTTCTGTGAATCAATACATTTCTTTTGAAACAGTTTGGCGTAAAAATTGAAAAAGACTCTCTTTAGGCCATTCAAGTCCACAATATCCTTTCCATCTTCTATTATTTTGTTTATAAAATTTCTTTCACGTCTATTTTTCAGTTGCCATGCTAAGAAATTTCCAGGTTTATTAGCACCCTCAAACGATTTCTGTTGTAACTTCTTTAAATTCCAATACAATTCTCGATTTGACAATACATTTAACTGGTCTTGTAACATGTGAATTTTACTTATAATCTTTTTCTTCCCTGGCTTTTTCTTTAACTCTTTTTCTTTCGGTCGGATCTTGTCCTGTAAATCATTTTGTTGTTGCAGTCTTTGCTTTCTATCTTTAGTGTTTAATGAAATAAGCAGTCCCCTTATGACCACTTTTTATGCGTCCCACACGATTTGTAATTCCGTACCTTTGTTCAAATTTGTTTCAAAAAAGTTCTGTGTTTCCCTACGCGATGTCTCACTAACTGTTTTTCTGTCTAATAAGTCCTCATTAATTTTCCAGTATAATTGTTTAGGTTTTTCTCTCAACATCCAAAGTAAGGGGCTGTGATCAGAATTATTTTTTGTTAAGATTTCAATCTTTTGAGTCTTTGATGCCAACTCCTCCGACATCCAAATCGTATCAATCCTGGAGAAAGAGTCATGTCTATTGGAGTAAAAAGTATAGTCTTTTGCTTTGGGATTCCATTTTCTCCAAACATCTTCCAGTTTCTCTTGTTTCATCAGTTTAAATTTTTTTTTTGGTAATTTCCCCGCCACATCTCCAACTTTTTTTGAACGTCTGTCCAGTAAGTTGTTCACTATACCATTAAAATCTCCTGCGAAGATAACCTGATCATAAGTTAATTGTTCCATCTCATTTGTCAAATCTTTAAAAAAAATTTCTTTAGCTCCATTGGGTGCATACAAATTTACAATCAAAGTCTGTTTCCTGTGTATCATTATTTCTACTCCAATATACCTCCCATCATTGTCCACAAAAATTTGCTTGGGTTCCAATTCTTTTTTGATGTAGATCACTGTTCCTTTATTCTTTTTAGTCACTAGTGAAAAAAATTCTTCTCCCAATTTCTTATTTATCACATATTTATAGTCCTGTTTTCTGATATGAGTTTCCTGCAAACAAATTATATTGCTCTTTTGTTTTTCCAGCCAATGATTTACTAATTTTCTTTTGTTAGGTGAATTAAGTCCGTTTACATTGCAAGATAGCAATTTGTAATCCATGGTGTCTTGATTTATATATCCAAAAACTCTTCAAAATTATTTTCTTTAAACCTATACAGTTCTCCTTCTGATTTGATCGTAAATCTCACTGAGTTGTATGTAAATGACAATCCTTGAAGTATTTCCCATCTGAATCTAATTCCCATTGCCTTTAATTTGTCGACCAGTTTTTTGTATTTCTTTCTGTCTTGCAACATCACCCTTGGGATTTCTCTTAATATTATTATCTTTTTGCCATCAATTTCCAACGGTTGTGTGAATTGCTTCTTGAAAATATCCTCTTTCATTTTTCTTGTCACAAACTGCACAATGACATCTCTGGGTAATTTTTTCCTCTGAGCATACGTTGAGTTTACTCTGTAAATTAAGTCGAAATCTGAGTCTAGATCTCCTTGATCCTCACCAATATATGCCGTCAATGTTGTTATTACCAACGCGCGTATATCTTGGTCTTCTGCCTCCTCAATTCCTCTTAACCTCAGATGGTTTTGTGTAGCTCTGTACTCCATCATAGATTCTAACCTTGTGTTCTCCTGGAGGGTATTTTTGATTTTTTGTTCTAGCTCCGTCGACTTAGCTGTTAAACCTTGGACTTCTTTTTTTACTTCTTCTGTATCTTTTTAAAACTCTGCCACTTCTGCTAGGACCAGTTCTTTCATATCTGCCATAATCTTCTCTTGTACTTGCACTTGTACTTGTTCTATTTGCTCCAATTGCTTTTCCATTTGTTGTTTCATCTGTAATTCCATTTGTTTAGTCTATAATTCCATTTGTTTTCCAAGATTCTGCACTGCCTCCATCCTCCTCCTCTCCATAGCCTCTATTGCTGCCTGCCATTCTTTTTTGTCCTTTGCTGCCATTCTGGGACTTGATGTAGAGGTAGCCCTTTGTCTTGGCCTCAAATCCGTTTTGAAAACTTTTAAATGTCACCAAATCTCTTTTCTTCTAAGTATTCCATCAAATCGCTGCCTTTATATGTTTCTTCTCTTTAATTTTATAGTTCAAATTCAATTTTAAAAAATTAGTCCTCCTCAAAATGGCGGGCACAATTTCTCTATGGTTTTTTGGCAAGAGTAGGCTATTTTGTAACTTCCGGTTTAGTGTCTGTCCCGAAAATCCAACTTCCTGTGCAGCGCACTAACTCTTCCTACTCCTTCCGGTTACTCAGTCTTTTGAAATGCCTCTCTTGCCCCCAGCTCGTCTTTTCTCAGCCGGAACTTGTTTTTGGTAGCACAGATTCAGATCAGTTTTGTTTTTACAACTTGCCGTTAATCTCTAACTGACCACAGGAATGCAAAACAAAAGTTTCTTTTTCACTATTTTCACGTTCTAGAAAGCTTCTTTCAGTTCCAAACAAAGCGGATTACATCAGAAATGCTTTTTGTACGCTAAGCCGCTTGATTCAAATTTCTCTATGTCTTCAAACCGGTAAGCAAAAGTTCTTTGTTACCTTACAGTTCGATCTCAGGGTTTCGCATTGCTTCTTCTTAACTTAATGTTGACTTTGATGGTAAAGAGGTCGGTAGATGATGGGTTTATGCTGAATTGTCAGCCCGATTAGCTCCTGTAGTGTTGTCTCGCAACTGCCCGCTTCGTGGGAGGGGATCAAAGCATAAACAGACTTCCTCCGAAGCCTGCCCACACCAATCTCAACTCCCGCTTGGACTTGGCTGCTTGCTTGCCACCCCCCCGCTTGGGGAATGCTGCGTTGGACCAGAGAAGGGTCCAAACTGTCAAAAGGAGCTATCATCCACCCTGCACAGTTTGCAGAGTGCGTCAACTCGCCATTTTAACTCCGACCGGAAGGTTTGTTAATTTCTCCAAATATTCTGTCCTACAGTGATCTCTTTTAAAGATCTTAAACAAAGGAGCCGTGCGGCAACTTGCTACCGCATGAAGGGATAAAAGTTTAATAAATAAATAAACTTCTGCCTGATAAGAAGCTCTGAAAGGTTTGTAGGGGCAGGGAGCATGAGCCCAACTAGGGCTGATGCAACCAGGAGCTCCACTTGCCAGAAACAATGTCACAACAGAGCCAGTGGGGCAAGGCAGAGAGTGAGAGTTCAAAGTCCAGTCCGAGAGTCAAGGCCAGAAAGAGCAGGATACCGAAGAGTCACAGTCCCAATACACAAAAACAAATGCATAGTCAAGGTTTTACCAAAGGTCTGAGTCCAGTTTGCCAAGTCAGAGTCGAGGTGCAGAGGCAGGGGTCAAGAGCCAGGAGAATGTCAAAACATGGACCAGAGTCAGGAACCAGGAAGTCAACCGATAGCAGGATGCAAGGAACCGAGAGATGCAGGATCCGAGGTGCAAAGCCTTTGGTCTGAAAGGACTAGTTGCCAGCATGAATTGGGGATTCCAGAGAGCTGCCTTAAAAGCCTGTTCTGCTTGTTAGCTAATTACCAGCTGCTTCCAGAGTCCTGGCTCCTGTTAGTACTCCGGACTGCGAGAACGCTGACCTCACATGCATGCCTCTTTGCATCACATTGCCAAGTCCCAGCATCTTAGATCTCTCAGCCTAGTCATAGCTGGAGGAGAATCAGGAGGTGTGATGCTCGTGCTTGGCTCTGCAGGAGCGGCTCCAGGTGTGAATTCTCCTGTTAACTGGTGCTCATCTTCTGCAGGACTTAGGTTGGTTCCTTCCAAGGGTGCAAGGAGCTCATTCTCAGGCATTAAAGGTGCTGAATCCCCAGGATCAGGGTCCACAGAATCGGGCTGCATGGTGGGCATGACAAACAACTAGGCAAAGGGGACCCATGATCTCCCCTCCCTCTCTCAGTCAATCGGTGTTCCCTCTCCCTGGCAACCCGAAACCCAGTCCAGTTCCACCACTCTTTCTTCTCACCCACACAAAGTATGCAGCTCTGCTGTTTCTTGCACCTAGAAAGCAAATGAATGAGTGGAGCACAGAAGGCAAGAAGATCTCCCTGGGAGAAAGGTGGAAAGGTGTTCCTACACATATCTACTCTCTAGTCTCCCAGGACTCCTTCTAGACAATGCTCCCTTTAAGCAGTGGAGTCTGGTGAGCAAAAATTCTACTTTGTGAGCTACTGGCATTAAAGCTGTGAGCAAGTGATTTAGCTACTGCATAAATTAGTTTGCTCTAGAGCCATCCTTCCTGAGCTAAGACAAAAATGTGTGAGCCAGAGGCTAAAAAACTGTGAGCTAGCTCACACTAACTCAGCTTAGAGGGAACACTGCTTCTGGAGTTCTTTCTTCAGTGTTCCCTCTTCTCTCTCTCTCCTCTTGCTCTCCTACCCCACAGGATTTCCCAACAACCAAAATTTTCTGGCTACACCACTGCTTTCCTTCCACACAGCTTCTAGATGAGTGCTTAAAGCCACCTGTTTGCTGAAGCAACTGAAACTTCTTGGGCAGCACTATGAGGAGGGTGCAGGGGTTCAGGTTGCTCCCAGTTGTCAGTGGTATGAGATGCAACTAGTGTAGCCTCTTGAAGCTCTGTCAATGTGGGATGAATCAGAGCTGAGCCTCTGCACTGCTTTTAGTGCTGCTGGGACATGAAGTGCTCTGAGCTCTTAGTGGCACTGAAAGAGTTTGTTGGTATAGCCCCTCAAGGGCTTGATGGTGCACATAGGCTATATCTGGCTTTGCCTCCTGGACCAGCACTAATGCCAGCCAAATCTCTGTGATGCTGCCAGCACCTCTGGGACTCAACATGCTCCTGGGCAGCAGGAGGCAATCAGCATACTTTACTTGGGTGACAGAGTGATTACCTTAGTGATAACCTTAGGTGTTTGCTTGCTCTTTTGTAGCGGTTTTTATGTTCTCTTTGAAGATTGCTAAATATATTGTGATTGTATGTGTTTATGATGGTTTTTCAGGTGTTACCTGTGTTGGGGTTTATATGTGCCAAACAAAAATGCACATCTTGGACTGCGTACACATGCAAGAAGCATGTGTGTTTTGCAAGTCTATATAACCTTTGTTATTGTATTTTTTTTACCACAGATGTGCATGTACAATCACAGAAATATGTAGAAATTGTAATATAGGGTAAATGTACATTAATTTTCTATGTGTGAAACTATGTTACACGTTATTTGCCCATCAGTGGTTTGGGCAAACTGAACAAATTTAGCCAGGCATTGAAATACAAAGTGCCTATTCTTGAAGAAGGAGTTTCACAGTTGGGGCACCACCAGAGAAAAGATCCTGTCTCTGGTCACCAGGTTACCTGGAACAGATATGAGAAGAATGGTTGGGGTAACACTCTGGTCATGTTCTCTGATCTGTGAGTTGTTCTTATACATTATTTGTGTGTTCTCTCTGAACATGTTCAAAGATGGTATTAACCTCATACATTCTAGAACTGGAAGCAGAAAGGGCCTGGGTAGGCCGGGCCCGCCATTTGCGGGGACAGACAGGGACAGAGAGGTTGGCCGGCAGAAAGGGGGGGGGGCTGGCGCACGGCGGGAAAAGACGCGCCTCCCCCTTTTCCACAGCCAATGGAGGGCAGTGGGGCGGTCGGGGAGGGGGAGGCATTAAAAGCCAAAGGGAAGCCGCTCCCCCTCCCTACTGGACCACGAGGCGAGCCCGGTTTGGTTGTGGGACAGGTAAGCTAGGGCCCACTCAGGACGACCGCCTGCGCCAAGGGGGGGGAGGTGGGGGCGGGGGGAAGAAGGATGGCCTCTTTTCTTCCGCTTCGCCTCCCCCCTGCACCCGGCTTCACGGGCGCCAGGCGATACTGGCGGCCGGGTGCAGCTGTCGATTGCTGGGCATCCGCGGCGCCGCGCTGAGGCCCCAGGCATTCCCGGACGGTCAGGGGGATGGGTGGGGGAGGCGCGGCTCACCCCTTCCCGGCGCCCGCCTGCTCCAGCGAGGGGCTCCACCAGGGCCCTGCCTCTTCCCGGCCGCCTGCCTGCTCCAGTAGGGGCTTCGGCGGGGCACCGCTGCGTCACGCAGGACCAGCGGCTGGGCCCAGCGCTCAGCAGCTGGGCCCAGGGGAATCCGGCCTCAGGCTTGGGGCGGGTGTACTAGGCGAGCCGACCTTGGTGTCCCAAGTAAGTCATGGAACCGCAACTGAGCCATGGCTTTGCAAACAGGTGCTGGGACTAAGGCTGAATGAGCCCTGGCTCAATTTATGCCATTTCTTTTTAGTGTATTATTTGAACAAATTATTTGTATTTCCATGTATTGGCTCCCTGTTTTAAAATTTTACAAAGTCACTGCATTATTAAATTCACAGGTTGAATCTCGTACAGTGGAAGATGTACCTGAAGGAAAAATGGAAGTATTTGTCATTAATGATGGACCAAGAACAGTTCAAGTAAAATGGCTTCCTCCAAGTCAGCCAAATGGATTGCTAACCTATGCTGTCCTTCTTACTGGCTTCTTCTATACTGATGAAGGTATTTCCATCTATATACTAATAGCCAAGAGTCCCCTCTGCCTGTGGATACTTATTTCCAGAGATAGGGGGCTCACCTTTCCCCAATAGGTTTTTCTACAGATTCAGGGGACTCTGAGTCTGCAGAAAAATGAAAAAGTAAAAAAAAAAACTTGGGGGGAATTGAATTTTCCCCAATAACTTTTGAAATGGCTCTTGCAGGAATCTACTCCAGGCCCTGCCTGCATTGACAGTGAGAGATTAGAATGTTCTGGGGGACGTAGGCTTCTAAAGTCTGTGAATGGCAGGGAAAGGTTCTGTCAGTGAAAGGCAGGGGAAGGGCCCTTTCCAGGCCTATTTTGGCCTATCAGGGAGGGATCCTTAGGGCCAGACCTGACAAGGTTTGCCAGTGCCAGGCTAGGAAATTCTTAGAGATTTTGTGGTGGAGTCTAAGGAGGGCTAAATTTGGGGAAGGGAGAGGCCTCAGCTGGATATAATGTCTCAGAGTCTAGCCTCCAAAGTAGCCATTTTCTCCAGGGAGATAGATCTCTGCTGCCTAGAGTTCAGTCGTAATTCTGGGGGATCTCCAGGCCCCACTTGGCAGTTGGCAACCCTAGGCTTGGCAGCAACCTGATGCATCTCACTTTCATGACTCAAGTAGGCCTGGCTGCTTGCTACTGTTCATCAGCAGCCACCCTATGAAAGCCAGTGTGATTTAACAGCTTCAGATTAGGGTCTGTGAGACCCAGGTTCCGATCCCCATCTTATGGTGTAAGCTGACCGGGTGATTTTGGACCAGTCACATACTTGCAGCTTAACCAACCTCACAGAGTTGTGCAGATAAAAAGGAGGAGAGAATACTGTAAGGTGCTTTAGTCCCCACTGTGGAGAAAGACTGTAATTTTCCTAGGTAGAGGCTGGGGGGGGGTGGAGATGGAAAGCTGAAGACAGAGAGGCAGATAAAGGTAGGTTGGTTCTTGGATGGGAAGGAAATAGGGTTGCCAACTCCAGGTTGGAAACTTCCTGGACATATGAGGGTGGAGCCTGGGGAGGGTGGGATTTGATGAGGGGAGAGTTTTCAGACCAGTATAATGCCATAGACTCCACCCTGCAAACCAGTCATAGACTCCATGAGATCTACCATTGTCAGACTCCAGGTGAGGGTTGGAGATCACTCAAAATTACAGCTGTTGTCCAGGTGACAAAGATCAGTTACCCTGGATAAAATGGCTGGTTTGGAGGGTTGAGTCTATGGAATTATACCTGCTGTCTCCCCAAGCCTCACTGTCTCAAGGCTCTACCCCCAAATCTCCAGGAATTTCCCAACCGGGAGCTGGCAGCCCTAAGGTGAATTGATCTCTGTAGCTGGGAGATCCATTTGTGATTCCCAGAGTGCTGCCACTGCTGCTGGGTGGGGTAGAGGAAGCAGGTGGGTGGCTGGGAGCACCACCACCACCGCTGCTGCTGCTGCTGTGTGGGGTGGAGGAGGAAGCAGGTAGGAGGCTAGGACAGCGATGGGGGCAGAAAGAGAGAGTGATAGGGTGCGGGCAGAAAAAGAAAGAGTGACAAGGTGGGGAGGCAGAAAAACAAAGAGGATTATGACAGGTCAGAAAGACAGAGGAAGTAACATGGATAGAGGAAAGACAGAGAGTAAGAAAAGGGGGGCTGAAGGGAGACCGTGTGCGAGAGAGGTTGGGGAGGAAGCAAAGGTGTGTGAGGGAGTTTCTTGTTTCTTGCAGGTCTCCAGCTGTTATAGCATATTATCTGGAATGTTCTAATGTCCTTTTACTTATACATTATGGGTTGGATGGGATCCAAAGGTGCCATTTTGCATGCAGAATATATCCTACTCATAGAAGGAATGTTTTCATCTGTTTCAAGAATGTTCCACAGAAAAGTTAAACTGAATTCAAAAGTGGGTTTCCACTTGGATATGAGCAAGTTTGCACAACCTCTTCCAAAATATAAGCATAAGATTCCACTTACATCATTATGAGAACACTTTAGCATCCTCTTGCTAAATGGTACTATCTTGTTTTCCTTCTGCTGATGCGTTCCTACCCACTAATGCTGCACATTCATGGAAGGCAGCATCAGCCTGGCCAACTTTGTCTTCCCACCAGCCATGGCAAACCCTGCCCTTCCCCCTCACTTACACTTTGGTTGGGCTACCAGAATGGCCAAATTGGAAGGGCAAATGTTTCATTAGCAGTGAAGTGGGACATTTTAGTATAATTTTAGGGGAGCTGATGAAGATCCAAGAAAATGCTTGTTATTAGAATTCTTCACTACCTTTTTTACCTTCATACATTGGTTGGTTTGCTATTCCTGTTGTGTAGGCAGTTCTCATGAGTCATAGATGGGTTGAGACTGGAAGAAGAGATTCCACAAGCTGTGTAAGACAGAATTATTCAGAGAGGCTTTTGACATTGCCACCTAATTTTTAGTCGACTGCATTTTCTTTGGCACCATTTAGGCAGGTGTGTGAGACAGTTCTGTTTCAAAAGGGCATTTGAGGAAGGGTGAGCTGTTTCAGCAGATTTGGCTTTATGTGTCTTTAATATTTTTTTAAAAAAAATGTTAATGGCCTCTTATGTTGTGTATCCTTTTTGTTGCACTGTTAGCTACCTTGAGTCAAAGAAAGTAAGACAAGACAAAGTGACATTTATGTCAGATCCGGCCCTCGTAACAAATGAGTTCAACACCTCTGTTCTAAATAGATGTCCACTCCTGCCTTCATGATATTGTGCTACATACATCTGGGTTTTTTTGTCAGTTTTTAGGGCTCAACTGCACATTACATGGGAACTCTGTTGTTAATTTTTCTTCGGAGTAGCCCTAGAGAATCTGAATTTGACCAAAGAAGAGACGTTGCAGGGAGGCGAGTCCTTCTTTTATTTTTTCCATACTATGTTCTCACCCCCAAAGCAGCTTGTAGCTTTACAGCAGAAAAACACAGGTGTCTCTGTTCTTTCTGAAGCTGGATATGTAGCAGCAGATTTAGATCAAAATCAGGATAGCAGATACCACATCTCCCATGTGATGACGATTTAGCCTTCAAGGATACTCAAAACTTTTGCAGGAGGGAGCCCTCCTGGTGCTGTTCATTTAAACCAGGGGAGAACAAACTCCCACCAGCCACCCTCAAGGATTGCGGGATAATAATCTAGCAGTGTTGGTAAATCCCTGTGCAACTATATGATATTCATCATGGGACAAGTGAGGCTCTGTATTCTTGGTGCTTGGGGGGGGGGTCAACAATGGGAGGGCTTCTAGTTTCCTGGCCCTACTGGTGGACCTCCTTAAGGCACCTGGTATTTTTGGCTACTGTGTGACACAGAGTGTTGGACTGGATGGGCCATTGGCCTGATCCAACATTGGCTTCTCTTATGTTCTTATGTTCAATTACTGGACTGCATCAGCTGTACCTGATGCATTAAAGAACACTAGGACTCTTCTCTGTTTTTGTTACCCTATATCCCTTTGCTAGCCCAAACTTTGTTATTGGTTGGTTTTCTTAGTTTTGTTGACTGCAAGATTTGTTCTCTTGCTTTAGTCTCTCTTAAATATAATCTCCTGATTTGGCTTATATTAAACCTCAAACATTAATCACTAGCAATTCACATTTGCGCCAAATGCTGTTGATACAGTTGTTTCTTAAAACACCTGGATCATTATGTTGTTGTTTTTTTAAGTCGGTCAATAAGTGCCAGGGTTGGATTCTGCTTCTTCTTGCATCATTGCACCATTAAGGTGCTACAACAGAAATGTAGCCTCCTTCATACTGTTATATACAACTCCACAAGCAGAAATATTTAGAATCAGGTGCTTCAGTAGAACTGAATTGGCTTAAATCCTAGTTCTTGATTGTGCATTGCCTTTGATACAGGAAAGTTCAGCCACTGCCTCTGTATCAAACATAGAGATCAAAACACTTTGTAAAACTCATGTAGGAATACTGTGATTGGATGCCAGAAACTAAATGTTTCTCTCCCATCCTTATGCAAACACTTGTTTTTTTCTGATCGGCTCATTATGAATTCTGTTTGCCAACCACTTTGAAAATAGCTTTAGAAAACAGCTCCTCCTGTTGCAGGAAACTGCTTTAAAGGGATTGTTTGGCTTTCCTTTGCCTTGTAGTTCATTTTTTCCCCTTTTGCCCCCCCAGCCGGAATCAAAAGGCAGAAAACAAGATTGGGTACTAACGGGCCACTTTATTAATGTAAAACATAACGGCAAGGGAAAGCAGGTTGCAGCATGGTCAAGGCCAGGGGTCACCAGACCCCTCCCTCGCCATATGGCCTAGGGCGAGCCACCCAGCCTCGGATGCCAGCCAAATAATATGGCTCACCTCTGGCCAGCACGGTAAGTGGAATTGCCAGGGAAATCCAAACCCCTGAGCTGCCCGGCTCAAAGGGAGGATAACCCTGGGCAATCCCATAGGCAGTCTGTTTTCCCTGCCCCAGGCTGCAGGGCCCAAAGACTGTACTGACAAGACCCCTATGCCCCAAAGGGGTTATAAGCCAGTGCTCACCGTGCCACCATCTGTCTTGACTAACATCCTGCCAACTGAAGTGACCAGCTATTTAAACAAGGCCACACCCTAAGCCTATCTCCCAAACCACAGCCGCAGTACAAAGTAGGCAAAAACACCCCTTCCCCAGGCCAATTTGGGAAGGGGGAAATTCCTACCTGGCCCTCAAAAGGGGTGACCAGCCGTAGCCTGAACTGCCAACAGGGGGGGAGGGTGGGCTGAGCAAGAGAGGGCGAATGAAGGAGGGAGGCAAGAGCTAGCTAACAAAACTACCGGCCCTGCCCCCCTTTTAGCACCCAGATGCGGCTTATGCCATGTCATGCTGCCTTCGCTCCTCACGGGGAGGCAAAGATGACACCCAGGCAGCATGCCCAAGGGGGCAGTGGCCCATGAATTGAATTATGTTCAAAATGTTATAGAGTTCCAGTGGTGATGACATTTTACAGCTGTCTTGAAGAACTGTGAATCACTGCATAGGCAGATTTCATGTTGAAACTGCATTCAAGACGTTGAAGGCTATAACTTAATAATGTTTAGCATCTTTATAGCATCTTCAGTGTACAAATTACATCATATATTATTGAAATTTAGTCTACAACATCCTTGTAAGGTAGGCCAGTGTTATTATCATTGTATTGCAGATGAGGAATTAAAGTGGAGTAAAAATGCTTTGCCTAAAGCTGTCTTGTGAAGTTGTGGCTGAGATGAGGTTTGAACCAGCAAGCCTTTCAGGTCACAGTTAAGTCTTTTGCACTGAAATCGTAAGATGAGTGATATCCTTCAAAGCCCATACACTTCAGTGAAATTAGAAGGGTGTATCTGTGCATAGGATTGCTCTGTAAGCCACTGTACTGAACCAGCTACTCAAGAAAACAACATAATGAACTAGGGGGACTTATTTCTGAGATATACAAAGGATTAAGTTGCATGGCACTCAGTTTATATGTAATCATCATCATAATCTAAACGTCTTAACAGGGGATAGTGGAGAATGAGAAAATCTATGTTTCCAGACTCTTTTTGTTACTAACATTTAATATAATAACAAAATGGTGGCAGCAGTTTTACC
>JAPDNY010000001.1:73957123-74124623 GCA_029375565.1 Gekko gecko | reverse complement strand
GAGGGGATTTTTCAGCCTTGGAAACACTGTTGTCAGTTTCAAACTAGTTATGTCATTTTCAAGATGCCCCCCCTTTGCCCTAGTTCCTTTTATTCACTTCCTATTTTCTTGCACAGAGCTTGCAAAATCCCCCCCCCGCTTTGATTGGTGACTCTGTGCTTTGTTTAGTGTCTCTAGCGTGCTGGGGGGTGCATTCTACCATGTCACAAACCTCATAAACCAAACCAGTTTAGCACTTAAAAGTTCATGACAGTTCTTGGTTTGTTGACCGGGCACTCCACAAACCACAAACTTTAACAAACTGCATTTGCCCATTTAGTGCCCATCCTTACTTATGTCACTAATATACAACAATTACCTGGTTTGATTTACAAATGTGGTCAGCTTGTTTTGCTCAATACCCTTGCCCCTTCAGATTCTTTTATAGCTTGAAACGTCAAACAATTTTTGGTGTATGTGTGGTTAACCATTAAAAAGGCCCACAGAGTCAGCTTAGTCTTTATGAAATTCTTGCTGATAGGCATGAAACTAAGTAGACTACAAAGCTAGTTGGTTGTATAAACATGCACAGAAGTTCTTCATTATGAATCCTTCACCACTGTTGAAACAATAACTGCCATGACCACTTGGCAAGGAAGTATCTTCTTTATTTTGTGTACCCTTTTGCAAAAAAGAAAAAGTGATGCAGTTGCCTACTACCTTCTAGATCTGACAAACCTCTCTTGTTCTTTGCTATATATGTAGGAGAGGCAATTGAATTTGTTTGCCCTGGTTAGTGTTATGGTATACATGCACAGCATGGAAAACCCAGAGGCCAGGAGTTTTTAGAAAACAGATATACTTTTTTCCTGAAAGCTTTTTGAGAAATTTACTGATATTAAATTTATTGTGAATAATAGTCAAAATTCATTGACTATTATGGGGTGCATGCTTCTCATAGTAAAGTTCTTTGAGCTGGATATCTAGGATCAATTTTTCTAGTGGTGGCACTTTTCCCCAAGATGAAGACTTTCCCCCGATATAGGAGGCTCTTTTGCCTTTGACAAAGAGATTCTTGCATCAGCTTCTTGGGATCTGTGCTATCTAAAGTCATGCTTTGCACTTACATTTTATACTATCACATTTAAAGAAAACTTTTTCAGAAGCATTACAAGGAACTTTTCAGGTATTTGATTCATACTATTGTATATAAGCTCTTAAGAATTTATGGATGTTTTTAAAAAGTTTTTATATGACAGAACTGCTAATAGTTACCAACAGAGAGCATTAACATAAAATAAAATATTTAAATTTGTTGCCCACAGTTTAATTTCAGTTTGACATGTCATCTTATTACTAAAAAAGATGTGAGAACACATCCATAACTTACAAAATGTTGAGAATATGTTGTCATAATTCCTTCTTATCATGAAGCAACTGTACTAATACAGTTGAAGGCATGAACCAAACTGAGGATTGTATAGGTAAGCCACTGCTTCATGAAACTTCACTTGTCTGTTTTGGTCTGTATATTTCTTAACCAGGAGGGTGAACACAATGAAAAGCTTTCAAGAACATGGCCTGATTGGTTCATTCACTGAACAGATGGCTTAGCCAAAGAGGAATTGATTCTATGGTGTGAAATCAAGTAAGGGGGACGGTATGCAGACAGGGAAAGAGAGTAGACAGGGGAAGCAGATGACAGAGCTTGAGTCCTGTCCAAGGTCCTGAATTACTGTTCTTAGATCATATAGCAAACAAAAGTATTGTGAGTTACCTGAAGAAAAATGGGAGTTTGTGCATATGTAAATATGCTTCATTTTGGTATTTAGGGTTTCTCTTAGCTGATCTCTTATCCTTTTTGTTTAAACACTGGCACTAAGAAAGCTCAAATCAGAGCACTCTTCCACAAATAATCTTACAAATAATCAGGTTTGTAGCAGGGGCGGTGTTCGCTTATGTTTGGTAATAATAATGAAATTGTAAAGTTGGACTGAACATCAAGCCAGGAACCTTAGATCATATCCCAGTGCCTTTTTTAGTACTTCCAAAAAGGAATTCTGTCCTGCTAATTATTCTTTTGCCTTAATCTGTATGGCATAGCCTGGCCCAATATCATCAGTTCTTGGAAGCTAAGCAGGGTTGGCTCTGGTTAGTACTTGGATGAGAGACCACCAAGGAAGACTGGGGTTGCTAATCAGAGGCAGGCAATGTCAAACCACCTCTTAATGTCTCTTGCCGCCATAAGTCAGCTGCAACTTGACAGTAGTTTCTACCACCACCAGCAGTGGGTTGTGCATTATGATAATACTTCTGGCTGAGCTGCATTTTAAACATGTAGAGACTTTGCTGTGTAATCAGCAATCACACCTACAATGCCCTGACTTTTAGAGGGCATGCAAGTATTTATTTATTTGCTTAAATACCTGTTAGTATTAATTGCTAAGATCTGAATTATTTTCCTTATCACAATTATTTCATCACAGATGACCATACACAAATTTGTATAGGAAACCATTATAGAAAGATATGAAACAAAATCATATCACTGTTCTTCAAAACAGACCGTTTTCTCCAACAGTGATTAATGTTGTGTTGACTGTGATCTTTTTTGTTTTTATTTTGAACCACTGACTGTGAAATAAATTTCATAAGATGAGGTTGGGGGATAGTATTTGATCAAGGGCTCATGCTTGGTTTTGATCTTTTGAAGATGTCACATGCACCTATAAAGGACATACTGTCATTTTTTAAAGAAGAGGGCAAATGCTGCTACCACTATTTCTTGTTGTAATGCCTGTGTGATAAAAGGACTGCATATATTCTGCTGCACATGAACTTGGTAGGTGCAGCTACAGCAAATGCCGTAATTCTGGACCTATTTATGCAGTTGAAGAAACAAGTGGTAAAGCTTTTCCTCGACTGAGTTGCTGGAGATAAGGAGTTGGCTTTTTGAATGCTCTTTAATAAAAAACCCTCTCTGATTATAGAAAACTAGCTTCTCAAGGAGAAGTATTTTTACAATAATATAAGATTTATATGTAACACTTCTATTGTTTGAATTCATTTATTAAATCAAATGCAGTGCCAAGAGGCAAGATCTCCCAAATTCAAATCCCTGCCCTGCTACTGATTTACTCCATGACCTGGAGCAATTCATTTAACCTTTCTGTAGTTTTCTGTCTGTTTATACAAGTAGGATAATAATACTTGATATCCCAAGAGTGTGGTGAGGAGTAATTAGTTTAATGTATTACAGTGTTCTATGTAAGTGATAAATATAATTAGCATTAAATGAAGTAGATAGTGTGCATGAATCCTAAATATTGTAGAGAGAAGAACTGGCATTTGAAACAATGGTCCTTCGGGATGGAATTGGTTGTCTACAAAGGTATTGTCCACACAAGCTGGGCTACATATGAATACTAACCATGCATACACCAAATTCTTACTGTTAAGTATTCTGAAGCTCCCCCAGAGATAGGCAAAGACACCTGGATTATAGGCAAACACATAACTATGCAGAAGTCATTGACCTTCTTCCATCCTTTATTTCTAGCCCTGTTACCTAGCAGCTAGGGAAAATGGCTGCTAAAAAGAAGTAAGAGGAGAAAGAAAGTCAGTGGTTCCTGCTTCTTTCTGTATGGGTAGCCACATTAGTCTGCAAGTTGTGCTTTCTTAAAGAGTCAAAAATTTATTTTGGCATAATCTTTCCTGAGTCAAGTCAAATGCATGAATGTATGTGTGTAGGCCTGCATATGTATGTCCCTCACAATGAAAGTAGTGTTTTATGCACCATGGGCTCTGGCTCATTAAGTCTTATGCTAAAATAAATACATTTAAGGTGCCACAGGGACTCTGTCATTTTGGCTGCTTCTTTCTTTGTCTGACTTCCAGCTTCTCTACCTGTCTCCAGGGAAACTCTTGGGCTCATTTTTATATAAGGTTCCATCTTGTAGGATGAGCATAATATAACCTGAGGTATCCAAGCCAAGCCAAGCCATACATTTATACAGCAAAGCCAGCAACAATATCAATTCACAATAATAGCCAGTGAATTAGTAAAAATACAAGTATAAAATCTGAAATATTTGCAAGTAAAAAAGATACTTGCTTCTTTTTTAATGCAAGGGCTTAAAGGACTGAGGCAAATGTTGCACTTGCTAAAGTAAACTTAGGATCTTTATCGCTGTGCAAAAGAGCCAGGATTTACAGAGTGTAGGGGGACGGTTGGTTGATTAAAGGCCTAATATAGGCTCAATATATTCTCAGGCTTGCTCTGTGCTTGTGGAAACACAGAATCATTAGAAAAAACACTTTCCAGGGAGAACCCTCCACTGAATAGACCTTAGTATGAGACCCTGCCTACAGTCTAGTATTTGACTCTACTGGACAATAACACCAGGGGCCTTCTCAGTTCAAAATTTCTTCAGTACCAAGATATGAAGTCATGAGCAGGCCAAACTGGTAAAGACCAAAAGCATGCTGACTATCAGGGTTTGTTTGGGTTTTTTTGCCATCAAGTCAAGCTGACTTCTGGTGAGCCCTAGTGGGGTTTGAAGGCAAGGGACATTCAGAGGTGGCTTGCCATTGCCTACCCTCTGCATCATGATCCCTGCTTATCCTTGGAAGAATCTCATCCAAATACTTGCCAGGGTCAGCCCTGCTTAGCTTCCAAGATCTGATGAGATCCAGCTTGCCTGGGCTATCCAGGTTAGGGCCTGAATATCAACTTTGCACATTATATCTTGAGTATTACAAACACTGTAATGACATTTGATAGTATTGCTGTATACAATATGACTTTTTATGATATTGTTTCATTTCAGCTAGCTCACTATCTCAAAAACAAATAGGTATGTTAAGACATTTTTGTTGTGTGAATGAACAGTTTAAAAGGCACTAATTCATTATCACTCACAAAATGATTTATTTTGTTATTATAAATCAGTTTTATTCCACATTATAAATCAGTTTTATTCCACATCTTTGGTCATCTGTTCCAGTTGGAATCAATACAAATACAAGTGACACAATCAATCTAGATATTTGATTATGGATTTGAGATACCTTGCATTTTCCAGAGTTCCTTAAGTAGTCTGTTTCCTGTAGCATCCCTGGAGAGCTGAACATTCTAATTGACAGCTATGAATCATGAACATCAGAAGCCAAACTTCCATTTATATCCTAATGTAGTGACCAATGTTGTTTTTTTTAAAAAAAGGGAGCATTGGATTTAGTAAGCCTCACAGCTGATAAACCTGTGAAGTTCTTTTCTTTTCCTACTTTTTTATGGTATGGGAAGCCATCTTTCTATTTGCCAAGTGTACCCCCTATCTGTAGATACTTATATCAGCTGGCAGAGCCCACACTTGGAGAAGAGAGATTTTTCTCCAAATTTGAAGGGCCCCCCTCCCCCACCCAAGGTTTCAGAAAAATCTTAAACCTCTAAAAAATATGAAGAGGGGGAGAGGAAGAGGATGGGAAAAGCAGAGCTGATACTGAGCCAAATCCTCCCCCCCCACACACACACCTCCAATGTTGATTCTCCTGCAGTCTGGCTGGGTAGAAGCGGGCAGGGAAGTTTTAAAAGGGCAGCTGAGCCTGTGGGTACAGAGGCTGAGGTGAGGAGCCTAAGCTCCCACCCACAATGCTCTGTAGTTGACCTTTAAAACTCTCTTTCCACCACCTTCTAAATTCCCAAACTGTGGAGAAAAGCAGTGCTGGAGGTGGGAAGGGTGGGGAGTATTCTTCCCTCCCATTTGCTCATTTCCTGCACTTCTTCTCCCTCTCCCCACAGTCTGTGCAGTTAGAAACAAGGGGGAAAGTTTTAAAAGGACACTGAGCCAGAGACTACAGAGCCTTGGGAATGGGAGAGAAGGCTTTCTCACTCCAGCCTCTGTCCTGTCTCAGCTGTCCTTTTAAAACTCATTATATATAGACCAACTTTCAATGAGGTTTTACTGGCATTACAGGGGTGCATGTGTTGATGTGAACATGGTACTTGGAGTTCTGCAGGCTATCAACTGTTAATGCATCCTTTCTGTTCTCAGCTGATTAAAGTTTTCTCCAATAAATTAAATGCCCAGCTTGCCAGGATCATTAATACATTTTGGTAGAAAAGAAGCATTCCTAAGAGCCAGTTTGGTCTAGTGGTTAAGCGCAGACTCTAATCTTGGAGAACCAGGTTTGATTCCCCACTCCTCCACTTGCAGCTGCTGGATGACCTGGGGCAAGCCATAGTTCTGTCAGAGCTGTCCTTGAAAGGGCAGTTCTTGAAAGAGCTCTCTCAGGCCCACCTACCTCACAGGGTGTGTGTTGTGGGGAAGGGGAGTTTGTAAGCTGCTCCAAGACTCCAAGTGAAGGGCAGGGTATAAATCCAATCTCTTCTCTTCTTCTTCTTCTTTAGAAGACCACTGTGTTAAGGCCACTGAGGAGGCCTTCCATGATGAAAGAGCCAGGTTCTGGGAAGTTATAGGCCTATTTCCAAACTTCTACTTTTGAGCAAGATGACTGAGAAAGGCAGAGCAATTCCTGGCATACTTGAATGTTGCATCTGCCTTTTCACCAATTTCAATCTGGCTTTTAGACCTGGTTTTCAGAGTTGGTCAGTCTTAGTCACTCTGGTAGATTATTTATTTATTTACTTCATCTATACCCTGCCGTTCTTCCCAATGGGGACCCAGAGCAGCTTACAGTGTTCTCCTGCTGTGTCTGGGACTAAGGCAACCAACCTGCCTCACACAGGGCAAGGGCTGCCCCTTTCTTGGTCCAGGTGGGGGGTAGCAGGGGCAGTGATTCTTGGTCCACATAGTGCTTGGACCCCAGAAGCACTAAGACCACCTCTATCCAAAATCTTCCAAATTAATTCACTAAGAAATTTCACCCAGTAATGAAGATTAAGTTGGCCAATATTTCAGTGTCCAAAAAATGTTTGTCAATCTTATCTTCACTACAATAGGTAATTTATTATAATTGAACTGTTATGTTGTTAACTGCTCTGAATCCTATTCTGGGTTAGGGGCGGGATAGAACTCTAATAAAAATAAATAAATCTGTCTTACTGTATTAGTTCAGAGGAGTGCAGCTCAAAGTTTATCAAAGCTTTTCTGAGAAGGAAAAAAAGAAAGGAAAGGTTCTTGGCAGCGAAGAACAGGGGAAGAGGATGGCAGATATCTGCACAAGTTTAGAAGCAACACATAAAATCAATTTACTGCTTTTTAAAAAGGCATCCCATGATGACCCAGCCTTAGTAACCAAGCATTCATGTTCAGACACCATGCAGAATTTTGCTACTGTGAAGATGCAAAACTGTTCCCAATACTGCTTGAGAACTAAATCATTCAAGAGGATCAAAACAGAGGTTTGACTGGACAAAAACAGGCACTTCAGATTAAAGTTAGCTAGCAGTTTTTTTCAAAGTTCTCAGCATCCTTTATAAAGAAGGCAAGAGGAAGATGAAGTAAAAAAGGGTACATTGGGCTCCAAATACATTGTCCTTACTTAATTTGTCCAGTTATTTAATCTATATAAAGGCCATAAACAATTTCAGCTCTCATTAGCATCCAAGAATAACCCTAGTGAAAATGATCTCATGCTGTCATGTATTCTGATTGCTCAATTAAGATATGCTCTGTGTGGATCTTTACTTTGTTTACTGTATGACATTGAGAAGCAATTAAATTCTTGCAGCCTAGAGAGGTGTTTAGTTAAACAACTTGTTAAAGAATCAGGACTTTGGGGAGTTCTTGTTACACAGTAAACAAGGGATGAATGAAAATGTATTGGGTGCAGACCTTGGGAAGAATATTTAGAGCTGAATTCACTAAGTAACTGACAGGAATGTTTTCAATAGACCTTACGTACATCTTTCATATTAAAGCTGCATGAATTAATCCATTTATGCACCTTGCAATGTACCTTCAATTTTAGAGCATAATTAGAAGGCTTGAGCCTTTGATCCAACTGTAAGAACAGCCAACTCATCCATCAACTCTAAAATAAGTTTTCATAATAGTTTGTGAACATATCTGCAAATATTTCTGAAGAGCTTGGCTCATAATCCAGCCAAAGTTAAACACTAGTAAATCCTATTCATATTAAAGGGAGAATTAAGCACTTTCTGCACAGTGCCATCCTAACCAATACCCTTCTAAGGCCCTGGTCACACGGAGCATTTGCCCTGCCAAAGGCACGGTAGCCCTGCGGAGTTTCTATCACACCGGCACATCTGGGAGGCATAGCACTCCTGTGGCCAATGTGTGGCTTCCTGCCGAAGATGCAGAGTAAAAAAACTACCAAGGAAGGAGCACTAGTTTCTGGAAAACATGGGGCAAAGGCGGGCATCTGATCGTGGGAGCGCCAGTATCCCATGGCATCCAGCACCCGCCCATGTCCCGGAGCAAACTGGATGCTGTAGGTTTCCATAGGATGCGCACCAACACCAAATGGTGCATGCACACAAACAAGACACCAACAGCAGCCCCGCCCCCCTGAACAGTGCATGCACACATAAAAACAGCGTGGCTTGTATGATCGCGCTGCACCACTTTTTTGCCATGCTTCAGCATTGCCGTGTGATCGGTGCTAACAGCCGGAGTGTGGCAACTCGGGGGACCATGTGATTGGGCTATCATGCTTTATTTTTCTGCGGGGCGAACAGCCACGCCTCCCCCTGCGTTTTCTGGCCCATATGACCGGGGCCTATGTCTATTAAAGTCAATGGGCTCAAAAAGGTTGTCTCTTTTAAGGATGGCAATGTAGGACTTTTTCCACATGCTCAAGTTACTCCTGATTTTCTTGGGAGTCAATCTACAAGCATTGGAATTGATTTTGGGCAGGGTTCTTCTGCACAGTTGCCATCCCTTTGCATTTTCATAGTTGTAGAGCCAATTTATTTTCTTCTGCTTTTGTCTTAAAGAGCGTTTTCAAGGGAAGGTCGTTATCCGTGGCATCATAGTACCCCCCCCCTTTTAAAAAATCTATAAAATATTGATATAATGCTGTAGTGCTATAATTATAGTTTAAGTATGTTCTCTTCATTTCCAGACTTCATTTTTGAAAAAGTAAGTCTCTAGCTCTTTCTCTCACAGATATGCCTTTTCCCTTATATCTTCATGAGGGAAGGGGCTAGATACTTACTTTTTAAAAAATGAAAGCTGGGAATTCAGAGAACTTACTTTAACTATCATTATATTATGTTTTTTTTAAATTAAAATCACTCATCGGGGGGGAGCGGTTAATGACAAGAGTCCAATCACTGAACAGTGTGCTGAAGGTGGGAAGGACAAAGAATACTGATAGAAGCATTATACACTAAGAAAAAGCCGATTCAAAATCAGCTTCCAGAAAAGCATTGTGGTAAAAGTGGTCTAAAAAAAATGGGAAAAAAGAGGAAAACAAAACAAAACTGAACAGAAAAGTAAAGGCACAAAAATGCATGCGGAAATCAGGGGATAAACCAAAGCAGTATGGAGCCAGAACCAATGTGGGGGGGGGGAAACCTGATGCAGAAAAGCCCTTGATCTCTCCCACTGAAATCACTTGGACTTTTTAAAGTGCTTAAATTTGTCTGGATCATTCCCTATGTTCTTTCTGTAGGCCACGTGTCTTTTAATTCTGCCCTATAGGCTTGGTGTCTTATCTGCCAAAGACAAACATATGATCTTATTTTACAGTTTCTGAACAGCAGGTTCTCTGTGCCACGTTGCAAACCAAGAGAACTTAAAATCAGTTTGTGTTGGTGCAAGGGTGGCTGGCTGCAGTTTAAAGAAAAAGTAAAGATAAAGTCCTGCTGTGCACTCCAAACTCTGGAGTCTAAACAAGATCTATGAATTATAACCACAGACATCTTAATCTGTTAGAAAATAACAATAAACAAAATCTAGATAGGAAAAAACTAATGAAATTTTTAACATAATGGGAAAAGATTATGATAGTGGCATAATTAAGAATACTGTCTGAAATCCAGCAATAATAAAAAATAGATAATAGAAGCCACACTATAGATAATTAGTTGGGAGCCTTTCTGTTTTGAAGAAATAAATAAAAAGAACACCAGTTTTTGTAGATTCATGTTGACAAGTTGTAGTGCCTGGTGCTGATGTGATCTGAGGCAGTTATTCGGTTCTAAAAGCTTTCTCAGAAAATCAGGGAGAACGGGATAAATCTTATAGATGGTTTAAAGTGGAGCCATGAAATCTGTGGAAGACAAAACCACCAATAGCTATTAACCATGTTAGCTTGAAGGACAAATGAATCCCTTTGGAGTTGGAAAGACTGCAGCCCCCCATCCCCCACATTTGCTTTAGGACCTGAGAACTTAGTTTATCATTGTCTTCTTTATCTTGGTTAGACTATTGTAATGCACTCAAGATGGGGCTGTTTTTGAAGGCTGTCCAGAAACTGCAGTTTGTTCAGAATATGTCTGTACATCTTTTGATGGGCTTGAGCAGAAGAAAGGACATTTCAACAATGCTTCAGCTGTTTTATGGGTTACTTGTTTTTTTCAGGGTCCCATTCAAGATGTTTGTTTTAACCCTTTAAGTCTTGAATAGCCTGAGAACTGAGTATTTGAATGGATTATGCCTCCTCCCATACATACTATCTTACTTACAGCATTCTGCAGATCAGGAGTTGTCATGGCCTTTAGAGGTCTTTTAACAAGGTTTTTAATAGCATCTTCTAGTTTTAATTATTCTAATGCTGTTGTAACATTGTTTCTGAACCGAATCCAGAAGTAATGACACGTCTCTCTATGATTCAGTGGAAACTATGGTCCACTGAATCTAGACTGCCACGATGTCACTGTTGGGCTTGGCCTGGAAATGAGGCCATGCCATCAGTGTGATGACAGGCCCCCCAGTCTCCCACTGGCTGCCAGCCATTGGCTGGCAATTCTACCTATTCCTTTTTCGAAGTGTCTTCCTGAGCTGTTCTATTACACTTTGCTTCTAATCCCTTTATAAAGATTCTCTCCTGAGCATTTCTGTTTTTCATATTATGCTAAATGACAGAAGTAAATGATCTCAGGCAGGCCATTCTACAATGTGGGAACCAAAACAGAGAATACATTTGTATGGGGCATTGCAAGGATAGGCACAGACTGGAAAATCCTGGTTTGGTCTGGGGCTTGTGAGCCAGGTGGCCCTGGACCAAACCCCCAAGCCCAAAACCCTGCCTGAACAGAACCAGTTCAAGCGGCATCAGGCCGCACCCCAGAGTGCTTGTGTTATCAAAAAGCAATGCCCCTGGTGTGCCTGTATTTTCCATAAATGACACAAGTGCACCAGTGACACACTTGCATCACTTCCAGGAAATGAGGACATGCCAGGGCAGGGCCCAATGCCACCTGGAAGTGGCACATTTGCGTCGGGCTGAATGTGTTCCTGTGCCTGCCTGATACGCTCAGGGTGAGTGTCCAAGGAAAACCCTTCCCCAGACCTCAGCCTCTGCGTGCCGAACTGGGCAAAGTCTAGGCTGGACTTTTGCTCGGTGTTTGGGTCTGTGCCCATCCCTAGTCACTGCTGAACTTGCCAATTTGCAGAGTGGCACCTTCAGAAGACCTTCCTCAGAGGTGTGAAGCTCACATGGTGGAGCATAGTAGGAGAGACATTCCTGCAGATATGTGAGTCCAAGATCATGAAGGATTTTGTAGGCAATAACCAGTACCTTGTATTGAACCCACAAACTGATTAGTATTTAAATTAGTGACTGCAGAATGAATGTGATCTGCATTCTTTGCCTAGAAATTGAGCTGCAGTGTTCTGAACCTTTCAAGCTTACTTTAAAGGCCTGTGCACAGTGCTTTACAATAATCTAGCCTTGAGGTTATAGTGGCATGGATCCACATAGCCACACTGGCAAAGTCAAGGGTTGGGAGCCATTGGCTGCAAACCATCTGTGAAGAATGACCAGCAGCCAAGTATTTCTTCAGTGTGGCACAACAAGAAGAACATAACCAGTACCAAACAACTGTATGTGTTGAATTAAACAGCTATGTAAAAAATAGACTATTAGAAATCTTGGATCTGGGAAAGGGACCTTTCAATTTTTCTGTAACAGGTTTTACAAGAAATGTTACCCGTGTCAAAAAGAGCAAATCTTGAAGTACACTGTATCTCATTAAAATGTATTTTAGATACCTTTTAAGGGTTTTCTCCATTCTCTCCCTGTCCCCATTCTCCTCTTTCTGCCTTACATTTGCATCCCTGTCTTTTTTCTAGTCCAGTGGCATGAAACTTGTATCTGCAGTCCCAAATATGAGGAAGGAACCCATGCTGTGGCATTTTCTCATCCCTATGTTGTGGCCACCATTTCTAGGAAAAACGTCATTGGCCAAGGCCTCTGTATGATCTTCAGAGTACATAAAAGAGCTACATTGCAGTTGTTCCATCTCATAAAGGGAATAGAAAAAAAGTCCATAACAGGATGTATATTTTTACAGCTGTGGTGTGCACGCTCAGGAACTCCCTCCCTATACAAGTTAAAACCATTTCCCTCCTTCACTTATTTGCTGATGTGTGCTAATTGGATCTTTACTCTCCACAACGTTTTCCTGATCAAAAATGTCCTCTTCCCCCCAGATGCTCTAAACCCTACCCCGAGAAGTGGTGGGAGATGTTTGAGTGACAGAGGACTGGCTTTACATGCTGAAGATCCCAGGTTCAATCGCTGACATATCCATCTTAAAAAAAATAATAATCTGGTGGTAGGTAATGTGAAAAATCTGTGCCTGAGACCCTGTAGAACTACTGCCAGTCAGAACAGAGAATACAGACCTTGGTCTGCACAGGAGTAAGAAAAATTGAAAACCTCTTCCCCAGTTCTGTAATCCCCATTCATCACACACATACACAGCTGCTGCTTATGGCCACATTATATTTTTGGGAGTTTCATTCAGGCAGTTCCAATATTGTATGTAGAAGTATTTTAAAATTAGTTTTAATACATATTGGTTTTCTTTATCTATTCTTTTGTATATTACCTTAATCAAGGCAACTCAAGACTATTAGAAAAATGAATGAATAATATAGGATATTTTGCTGCATGTGCTCTGAATCAGAAAGGATATTGTCATTCAATTCTACGCCTTCCTGAATAATACTAATAAAAAGAGTTTGGTGTACTCTGTTTCCTTTTCTATTACTGTCTTTGCCATGAAGAGCTTGATGTTGTGCCATTTTCCATTCCCACTGCAATCTTTGCAACATGAATAAGAAATTGGAATGCCAGTGCTTAATAGATAGTATTCCATGTCTGCATGGTACTATACAGTACTATTGTGACCTTTGCAATATTATGTATTCTGATTGGCTGTCCATTTCACCTCTTTCCCACAAGTTAATAAGGCTGTAAAAAAGGAGAGAATTTGAAATGACCAGCCAGTCAAATTACAGAATATTGAAAAGGTCAAAACAGTACAGCTCACAGGAAAAAAAAATTACAGGAATATATGAGGCATTAAAATTCTTGTGACAATGATTATAAGAAGAATGGGAAAGGATACCCATTTATGTTATTTCAGTCTAGTGAACCCCATAGGATGATATACCCAGGATAGCAGTAATTCACGCACCAGCAATCTACAGGAGTTTTATGCACCTACTGGTACTTCAGAAAAAGGATGCATAGCTGCTTTGGAACCTCTCTTGCACAGTGTTCCTAACAATCATTTCCCATTAGCATGAACATTTACCCACTGGAATATTGGGCATCATTCACATAGAGTGCCTATAATATCATTTACAGATCTGTTGATTTTTTTTCTTAAGGGTAATTGGATATTCAGATTTAATTTTAATAATCAGACTGTTAAATACTAGGATCTGGAAGACGGAGGTTCGGATCCTCACCGTGCCATGAAGCTTGATGGGTGCTCTTGGGCTAGTCAGTCTCTCTGTCTCTTTCAGACCTAACCTAATCACAGAGCTGGTTTGGGACGGCTTGGGGCTCAGGAAATGATGTTTGGGAAAGGAGCACTCCCCGAACATTTACTGGACTTTTGGCCAGTTTGGCTGTTTGGGGCCAGCTATTTAAACCTAACATCTGAGTGGAATGGCAGCCATTTAACCCCTCAGGTCTCCTCCCCACCACTTCAAAGGTGGGAGCAAAATCAAAGAGTTAAATACAGCCAGGCCTGTAGCCAGGATTTTGGAGCTTGTAGGGCATATGTTTTTCTTGTGGGGCTAAAAAATGAATAAATAATTAATTAGCACCAAAGAGAGACATGGGGGGGCTTGGAGCTTGGGGGAGAACCCTAGTGAGTCGAGAGAGCTGACAAAGCTAGGCATGCATGGCACTCAAAGCAAGGACGGAGCAGCAGTTCTCCCAATAAATCAGCAGGTGGCGCGGAGTTGGATGAAGGCAGCAACAGTGGGGGGGGAGAAAGGAGGAGGCATCTCACCTAAGAGCTCTGTGATGACTCTTGCAGCCCCACTAGTGCTCTGTGAAGTCATGTGGATCCCAATGCCTTTCAGCCAGGCTCTGAGGCGGGGGGCAGCAGCACTTGTTGGGCTCTCTGCTGCTCTTGGCAGCCTCACTAGTGCTCTGGGAAGTCATATGGATCCCAATGCCTTTCAGCCAGGCTCTGAGGTGGGGGGCAGCAGCACTTGTTGGGCTCTGTGGTGCTCTTTGCAGCCCCACTAGTAATTCAGGGAAGTCATGTGGATCCCAATGCCTTTCAGCCAGGCTCTGAGGCGGGGGGCAGCGGCACTTGTTGGGCTCTGTGCTGCTCTTTGCAGCCCCACTAGTGCTCAGGGAAGTCATGTGGATCCCAATGCCTTTCAGCCAGGCTCTGAGGCGGGGGGCAGCGGCACTTGTTGGGCTCTGTGCTGCTCTTTGCAGCCCCACTAGTGCTCTGGGAAGTCATGTGGATCCCAATGCCTTTCAGGCAGGCTCTGAGGCGGGGGCAGCGGCACTTGTTGGGCTCTGTGCTGCTCTTGGCAGCCCCACTAGTGCTCTGGGAAGTCATGTGGATCCCAATGCCTTTCAGCCAGGCTCTGAGGCGGGGGGCAGCAGCACTTGTTGGGCTCTGTGCTGCTCTTGGCAGCCCCACTAGTGCTCTGGGAAGTCATGTGGATCCCAATGCCTTTCAACCAGGCTCTGAGGCGGGGGCAGCGGCACTTGTTGGGCTCTGTGGTGCTCTTTGCAGCCCCACTAGTGCTCTGGGAAGTCATGTGGATCCCAATGCCATTAAGCCAGGCTCTGAGGTGGGGGGTAGCGGCACTTGTTGGGCTTTGTGCTGCTCTTGGCAGCCCCACTAGTGCTCTGGGAAGTCATGTGGATCCCAATGCCATTCAGCCAGGCTCTGAGGCGGGGGCAGCAGCACTTGTTGGGCTCTGTGGTGCTCTTGGCAGCCCCACTAGTGCTCTGGGAAATCATATGGATCCCAATGCCTTTCAGCCAGGCTCTGAGGCGGGGGGCAGCGGCACTTGTTGGGCTCTGTGCTGCTCTTGGCAGCCCCACTAGTGCTCTGGGAAGTCATGTGGATCCCAATGCCTTTCAGCCAGGCTCTGAGGCGGGGGGCAGCAGCACTTGTTGGGCTCTGTGCTGCTCTTGGCAGCCCCACTAGTGCTCTGGGAAGTCATGTGGATCCCAATGCCTTTCAGCCAGGCTCTGAGGCGGGGGGCAGCGGCACTTGTTGGGCTCTGTGGTGCTCTTTGCAGCCCCACTAGTGCTCTGGGAAGTCATGTGGATCCCAATGCCATTAAGCCAGGCTCTGAGGCGGGGGGCAGCGGCACTTGTTGGGCTCTGTGGTGCTCTTTGCAGCCCCACTAGTGCTCTGGGAAGTCATGTGGATCCCAATGCCTTTCAGGCAGGCTCTGAGGCGGGGGGCAGCGGCACTTGTTGGGCTCTGTGGTGCACTTTGCAGCCCCACTAGTGCTCTGTGAAGTCATGTGGTTTCCAATGCCTTTCAGCCAGGCTCTGAGGCGGGGGGCAGCGGCACTTGTTGGGCTTTGTGGTGCTCTTTGCAGCCTCACTAGTGCTCTGGGAAGTCATGTGGATCCCAATGCCTTTCAGCCAGGCTCTGAGGCGGGGGGCAGCGGCACTTGTTGGGCTCTGTGGTGCTCTTTGCAGCCCCACTAGTGCTCTGGGAAGTCATGTGGATCCCAATGCCATTCAGCCAGGCTCTGAGGCGGGGGGCAGCGGCACTTGTTGGGCTCTGTGGTGCTCTTGGCAGCCCCACTAGTGCTCTGGGAAATCATATGGATCCCAATGCCTTTCAGCCAGGCTCTGAGGCGGGGGGCAGCGGCACTTGTTGGGCTCTGTGGTGCTCTTTGCAGCCCCACTAGTGCTCTGGGAAGTCATTTGGATCCCAATGCCTTTCAGCCAGGCTCTGAGGCGGGGGGCAGCAGCACTTGTTGGGTTCTGTGGTGCTCTTGGCAGCCCCACTAGTGCTCTGGGAAGTCATGTGGATCCCAATGCCTTTCAGCCAGGCTCTGAGGCAGGGGGCAGCAGCACTTGTTGGGTTCTGTGGTGCTCTTGGCAGCCCCACTAGTGCTCTGGGAAGTCATGTGGATCCCAATGCCTTTCAGCCAGGCTCTGAGGCGGGGGGCAGCAGCACTTGTTGGGCTCTGTGGTGCTCTTTGCAGCCGCACTAGTGCTCTGGGAAGTCATGTGGATCCCAATGCCATTCAGCCAGGCTGTGAGGCGGGGGGCAGCGGCACTCGTTGGGCTCTGTGCTGCTCTTTGCAGCCCCACTAGTGCTCTGGGAAGTCATGTGGTTCCCAATGCCTTTCAGCCAGGCTCTGAGGCGGGGGGCAGCGGCACTTGTTGGGCTTTGTGCTGCTCTTTGCCGCCTCACTAGTGCTCTGGGAAGTCATGTGGATCCCAATGCCTTTCAGCCAGGCTCTGAGGCGGGGGGCAGCAGCACTTGTTGGGTTCTGTGGTGCTCTTGGCAGCCCCACTAGTGCTCTGGGAAGTCATGTGGATCCCAATGCCATTCAGCCAGGCTCTGAGGCGGGGGGCAGTGGCACTTGTTGGGCTCTGTGCTGCTCTTGGCAGCCCCACTAGTGCTCTGGGAAGTCATGTGGATCCCAATGCCTTTCAGCCAGGCTCTGAGGCAGGGGGCAGCAGCACTTGTTGGGCTCTGTGGTGCTCTTTGCAGCCGCACTAGTGCTCTGGGAGGTCATGTGGATCCCAATGCCATTCAGCCAGGCTCTGAGGTGGGGGGCAGCGGCACTTGTTGGGCTCTGTGCTGCTCTTGGCAGCCCCACTAGTGCTCTGGGAAGTCATGTGGATCCCAATGCCTTTCAGCCAGGCTCTGAGGCGGGGGGCAGCGGCACTTGTTGGGCTCTGTGGTGCTCTTTGCAGCCCCACTAGTGCTCTGGGAAGTCATGTGGATCCCAATGCCATTAAGCGAGGCTCTGAGGCGGGGGCAGCGGCACTTGTTGGGCTTTGTGCTGCTCTTTGCCGCCTCACTAGTCCTCTGGGAAGTCATGTGGATCCCAATGCCTTTCAGCCAGGCTCTGAGGCGGGGGGCAGCAGCACTTGTTGGGTTCTGTGGTGCTCTTGGCAGCCCCACTAGTGCTCTGGGAAGTCATGTGGATCCCAATGCCATTAAGCCAGGCTCTGAGGTGGGGGGCAGTGGCACTTGTTGGGCTCTGTGCTGCTCTTGGCAGCCCTACTAGTGCTCTGGGAAGTCATGTGGTTCCCAATGCCTTTCAGCCAGGCTCTGAGGCGGGGGCAGCAGCACTTGTTGGTTTCTGTGGTGCTCTTTGACATGCTCCAAACCCCCAATGCATGTCAAGTGCATGGCCAAAGTGAGCTGTGGTGGTGCCCTCGTGACTTCCCCACCCGCAGTGGCAGCTCTCCAAGTCTGCAGAGTCTGCCTGACAGACCAACCGAAGCCCAGAAGCCATCAGTGCATTGCTGGATCCCACTTTCCTCTCTCCTCCTTCCTTTGCTGTTGCACAGTTTGCGGACTGCTGCTTTTTGTTCAGTATGACATGGGAGCATGCACCTTTTAAAATGCTTTTGAAAGTTTTTGTCATGGGCCAGCCTGCTTTAGCTAATGATCTCTCAGAGGATCTGAGACCAAGGGGACATGACAGAATCACTAACCAGAAGCACAAAGTTGAGAGTTCATTCCAAGAGTCATACACAAGGGAAGCCAGCCGAGGGTCCAAGAAGCAGTCCAAGCAGATTCAAGAGGTGTAGTCAAACAGGTCCGGGGTCAAAGTCAAAGGTTTAGGACTTGCAGACAGGAACAGGTCTAGGTGGGTGTGGTCATGCGCCTCCAAAAAGGTGATGAGTTGCTCCCATGCCTACCCCATCTGAAGTCCCATCCTTTACTGGCAGCTCACAGCTGAATCTCATTGCTTGTGAGAGAGCCATCCATTTGGTTCATTAACCCAAGGTGTTCCTCTTGATTTGGCAGTTGCTGGGCAGCGAGGATCATGCTCCACCTCCTCTTGAGGATCTCCAAGGTCACCACCTCCTACTGCATTCCCCTGGCTCTGGGGAAAGGGGAGGCAGAGCAGCCTATGAAGTCTTCCCAAGTTCTTGGGTTGTTGAGGCATTGCCACTCGGAGATGCCTCGTCCATGCTCATGGGGCTGGAATACATGCTGCTATTTTAATAATATTTTGCAAATCTTCACAGCCATCCCACCATCATTGGTATTTTTTTATCACCAAAAAGCAGTTGTCTGCTTGTTATCTCTGTCTATGGTAAAATATTTTTAATCTCATTCATTGCATTTAACCTCTATTGATCCTATTTCACCCAAGCCTCATCCACAGATTGCTACTCAATGCAGGTTTTTAATTTTTGCTTACAACATGGCACAGAAAATTGTGTATTTACTCATACTTAAAAACTACATAGTGAGGTAGATTTTTTAAAAAAAATTAAATGTTTCAGTATCTGTGGCTTGTGCATTTCCCACCTCTGTTCACACAGCAGGGAATATGAAACCCTGCTGATATTTCCTGGCCATAATACATCTCCTTTGTGAACCTGCTTGTGTAAAACAAGTCCCTAAATACACTCAAGTCAAAGGGTCACTTATTTTTCACCCTCCTCTTCTCAGTGGGAACTGTGAGCCTTTGAGATAAAAGTCTCCTTTAAAAATAGGAAGTTGCATGATCCACCCACAGGTTGTAGGCAGTATAAGGAATGAAAAACTTGCCTTTATCTTCCCACTTCATTGCTCTCCATGGCATTTCCTTGTCAAGTTATTAGTGCCGCTTATGAAACCTGATCTTCATAAGCACAATGGGAGGTTGGCCCATGTTGTCAAAGGGAAGTGTCAGCTCTCAGGGTCAGTCATCATGTACATCCACTTCAAAGTTGGCGGGGGAGAACCTTTAGTTAGGTGGTATGTGACTTTTCTAATGTTACAATGATGACACAACAAAAGAACAGGGAAGTTCAAGGAGGATCACCTTTGGTTTCTGGCATTCATTCCTAAACATTTGTGTTGGTGTAGCTGCTTGTAATGCTGGCATAAGAATCTGACAGTGCTGACCAAGTTCTAAACGAGTTTCTTATTTACTGCATTGTACCTCCTGTTGTCCTAAACTCCCATTCTAAGATTCTGTTTGCTGTGCCGCAGAAGTTAAAACAAACTTCAAAACACCCATTTTTACTCTTTAGTGTATGTTCACTGGATAAAATTCCTCCACCCCTGCTACTCCCTTCCTTATGATGCTGAAGACTGATTGTGTGAACAAGCCATGTGTGTTAGGAGAAGAAGAAGAGAGAAGAGATTGGATTTATACCCCACCCTTCACTCAGAGTCTCAGAGCGGCTTACAAACTCCTTTCCCTTCCCCTCCCCACAATAGACACCCAGTGAGATAGGTGGGGCTGAGAGAGCTCTGACAGAAACTGATCTTTTCAAGGACAGCTGTGCCAGAACTATAGCTTGCCCAAGGTTATCCAGCAGGTGCAAGTGGAGGAGTCAAACCCTGTTCTCCCAGATTAGAGGAATCAAACCCAGTTCTCCCAGATTAGAGTCCGTAAACTTAACCACTACACCAAACAAGAACTGGTCTACAGACCATTTCAAACCATGTTAATTGGAAGGCCTTTAAAATCTATTCTTCATTCAACTCCAGAAAAAAAGGCTGTTATAGTTTCGTTGTTGGAATATCCAAGAGTAGCTAGATGTGCTCAGCCAAAACACTGGCCCCATTTGCTGGTGGGAAATGGAGCTAAGATCTCTCCTCCATGCTTATTTCATAACTATTTGTATTTAGTATTTTATTTTTTATTTTTAGAAAATATAAATACTGTGAAAGAATTGGGTTCAATGTTACGGGTTGGATCCAGCCAACTTTTTCACTCAGTCTCCCCTGACTTGTCTGCTTATTACAGCCCCAGTCCCATATGGCTCTTGTCTGTGTCCTAAGACCCCCAGCATATTCTTTTTTGGTGATCATAGTGGACCCCTCCTTCCTTTTTCACCAGCAGAAAAGCATGTTATATCCAACCATATGTTCACCTGCTGTGTCATGGCCACCTCATCTTGAAGCAGCTATCATTTTCAGCCAGTCCATGCTGCCTTCCTAGTGCATCAGCCATGCTCCCATTATACTTTGATCCTGAGCTGTGTTACTGGACACAGAACATGGATGGATGTTTAAACTGGCCCTTGGAAAAGGACTGCAATATTTCTGCTGCCTTTGTTCACACAACCAGTCTTCAGCATCACAAGCAAGGGAGCGGTGGGGGTAATGAATGTACACTAAAGAGTAAAATGGGTGATTTGAAGTTTGTTTTAACTTTTGTGGCACAGCAAACAGAATCTTAGAATGGGAGGTTAGGGTAACAGGAGGGTCAGTGCAGTAAATAAGCAGACAGGCTGACCCCAGAAGATACTGTTGTCTAACTCTTTCAGAGACACGTCCTTTCACAGAATTGACAGAGAAGCAGTGATGAAAACATTCTAGCTGAGGAACGTGTCAGGAAAGGGAAGGCTGAAACAAATAGGATGAGTAGTTGCCTTGGCATAAACTACTGTGCAGAAGGTAGAATAGCTGCCCTTGAAATTTACCGGTATCCCAAACTATTGCTTATATGGGCATGAGGCACGTTCTTGTCAAACTGCTGAGCTTAGAATTGCAAGTGGAGTGGGAAAAGGACACACATGACAAATGGAAAGAGGAAAGCACTAGCCACTTAGACTCACAAATAGGATCCAAGCTGAGGCAGACTAGTCAGGAATGCCATCAAGTGATATGAAATGCTTATCAGTGTCGCACTTTCTTTCAGGCTGAACCAATGTGGCTGCATTTTCCAGCCCACTGAAAGTCAAGTTTATGCAGTGAAAAGTGCCAAAGCCGCAAACTGTGTGACACTCCCAGCATGAGTAATTTGAGGGCCTGCATTCTTAAAAAAAAAATAAAATAAAATCCAAACCCCAATTCTGCTAATATTTTAGTTGCCAGTACTGCAAGCTGCTTGGATAAGAAACCTTTGTTCTGTGCATAATTTATGTTAGGAAATCTGTCACCATCTTCTCTGTTTGAATATGAAGCAATGAGCAATTTGTACTGCTGCATTGCCTAACTCATTATAAATATGCAAGTTCATTTTTTTGGGAGCTGAATAAAATGGTTATGTAATTACATACTTCTCATAATTATTGAGTAATTATATACTTCTCATAATTGCCAAGTAATCATTCTGCTATAACTAGAACTTAATGTTACAACTAATTACATAATTACTGTGTATTAATGTTGTTATCTAGGCAACTTAGAACAAAGTATTGCTTTGCTGATAGCTTTTTCTCAGCAGCATTTTATAACAACAAAAGCTAGTATTTGTTATATAACTTAATACAGAGTTTAAAACTGAACACAAGTAGTTGAAAAATACCAGTTTTAGCAAGGAAAGTCATAGATAAAATTGTTGTATGAATGGTTCCTTGGAGTGGTGGGGAAGAGAAACATATCACATGGGGGGGTCTGTTTATCCTTTCCCCACATTATCTTCAGAATAGCTTGTAGATAAAGATAAAAGTCACTTTAAATGTGATAATGAAATGAAAAGGATATGGAATGGTATAGTGTATCTGGATCTTGTAAAATCTTGGGAGCTAAACAGGTTAGTTGCAGAGGAAGCAGTGGCAAACCCCCACTGCTTTATCATTTGCCTTGAATGGAAACTCTATGAGGTCGCCATTTGTCAGTTGCAATTTGACAGCACTTTACACATGCACAATGAAATGAAAGTATGAGTAGAATAAATTCAAAATCCAATAGACTGGTACATTTTTTATATTGTGTCTGATGTTGGAAATACAAATACTTCAGCTTGTATCTAGCCATGAAGTTCTGGATGTTTAAGAGCACTTAAGTCTTCAGAAGAGGAGTTACCGATTTCAGCTGATAACCCCTCTCACTTCAGATACACACTTTGCTATTCCTGAGGGTCCACTGACCCTTCCCCAGGGGACCACAGTTGGAGGAGGAAGAGGGAGAACTTGCAAGGTCCGCAGATCATTGGTTACATATTATTAAGCACATGCTCTTGCATTTGAATGTTCTTCTGACCCTAGAAATAAACATGACAGTTTAACATAAGGCAAAATAAAGATAAAATAATTGGCTTTAAGGCTTTTTCAACCAGTGCACCTAAGGGTTTGGATAATGGTGCATATGCTAAAGAAACAACAATTACATTGATGGCTCCAAATTGATTCTTAATACTGGTAGCTAGAAGATCCATTTCAAGATTGTGTCTAAAAGGAAAAATAAACAAAAGTGACAAAGAAGTATTGGACAAATAGGTTTAGTGTGGATAAAGCAGTAGTTGACCTAACCCATTTGCCTATCAACATACTTCATAGAATCATAGAATTGGAAGGGGTCCTCCAGGGTCATCTTGTCCAACCCCCAGCACAATGCAGGAAATTCACAAATACCTCCACCTCCCACTCCCCTATGTCCAGAAGAGGGCAAAACAAAACAAAACCCTCCAGAATCCCTGGCCAAACTGGTCTGGAGAACAATTGCTTCCTGACCCTAATTAATGATGCAAATACTTAAACATTCCAGATGTATAGAGTTGGAAAAGGTGCAATAAATCACTGAATTCATAAGCCCTCAATAAGCACTACATAAGCCCTCCACTACAGAGCCTGCCCACCTGCCACATGATTGCTGTTTCCAGATATTACATGTACATTGCAGGACAAAGATCTGGGAAATGGCTTCTATTGCACTGTGGTAGTACAGCTACTTTATTAAACTGGGACTGGACTTAAATTTATTACTGGGACAGTCTGGCCCAGGGGTGTCAAACATAAGGCCCAGGGGGCAGAACTGGCTCGTCCAGGGCTGTTATGTGGACCACGAGCAACTGGTGCAAGGGAGGGAACAGGAGGCTGCCTGGGGGTGGGTGGGGGGGTGGAGCCACTCCAATTGTGGAGTCTGCAGCAGTCAAGCAGAACCTCTTCACTTCAGGGACAGCCTCACTGGTAAGTTGGGAGTCACTGCAGCTTCATTCATACCACTCCACTTGACCTGCAGGTCCAGGGATGCTGTCCCAGATGGCCTCAGTGATCAGCATTTGCACATGGTGTGTGTGCGCAGATGATCCTCTGTTGGGGCATGGGAGTGTCTGCCCAGTACTGCACTGCTGATTCTCCAGTTCACCCATGTGGGTTTTTCTCTGCACCCCCCTCCCAGCCCATGGGACCTTGCAGTGAGGACACACTAACTTGGAGCTTACCGGCTGCTGCCCTTTAAAAAATTTATATCTCCAAGCATTATGTTTTATGGCACACATAGGCCCACCAGACAAAGCAACATTTATGTCAGATCTGGACCGCATAACAAATGAGTTTGATACCTCCCTCCAGTTTGACCTATCTGTAGAAGTAGAAAACAGCAAGAGTCCAGTAGCACCTTAGAGAGTAACAAAATTTGTGTCAGGGTATGACCTTTCGTGAGTCACTGCTCACTTCTTCAGCTATCTGAAATTTTGTTAGTCTTTAAGGTGCTACTGGACTCTTGCTCTTTTCTACTCCTACGGATAGACCCACACAGCTACACATCTTGATCTCAGGCCCATAGCTACTGTGGGACTCGTGGGGCCCGGCCCCCCTAGTGATTTTTATGGGGCCCCGCTCCCTGAGCCTCGGCTTTCCCTCCCCCCTGGGCCCCCTCCTCCTGATTGCCTGTCACAAAGTTACAACATTGCACTCACGAATATGAGCTGGCATCTCCCTTTTTGAGCTCATCTACAATGAGTAGAGTCTTTTTAGGACCCAGCAGCGACTGGCGGTTGACTGAGTCACACACACATTGATCAGATTGCAGCCGCTGCAGCAGTTCACTCCTCTTGTTGGATTTTCTGTGCCAGGCTTCAGAAGAGATCGCCAGCTCAGGGAAGGAGTGAGGGAGGAAGCTTGATCCCTGCTGCTTTTCAGCATTCCTAGACCTCTGAGGAGCCTTAGTGTGCAGTGCTGTTAACAGTCTATTAACACTGGGATTCTGGCTTGCCTCAGAGGAAGGCTCTAGTGGGGGCTGCGTGGGTGCATGCCAAGCAGACCCCCTTGCCCTAGAGCCTTTGATTTAATTAGCTGGTGGTCTCTCCAAGGCCTCCTCCCCCAAAAATTCCTAGCTACGGGGCTGCTTGATCTGTTTGTAGGAAACACTAATATGTGTAGGGGCTGTGGCTCAGTGGAAGATCCTAAATTCAATCCCCTGCACCTCCCAATAAAAGGATCAGACAGCCGGTGATATGAAAGACTTCCATCTGAAGCTCTGGAGAACTGCTGCCAGTTAGAGTAGACAGCACTGACCTCGATGAACTAATGGTCTGCTTCAATGTAAGGCAGCTTCATGTGTTTTCATGTATAGGTACAGTTCTTCGCACAGTGCAAATGTATTGGGATCCTCTTGTGTGACTAGAGGCACACTGAGAGGCTTTGATACATATAGTACTGGGTGAGGCTTGCTGCTCTCTGGAATGGCTATTTTCTCAGTAAATTGATGAGATTAAGCAACTTGCTCTACTGACTCTCCTACCTTTGTTATGGTATTGGGCCAGAAACCTTAGGTGAGTTAACAGAGTAGAGGTTGTCTCCACCCCAAGATGAAGGAGAGGAAAGAGAAGAAAGGCAATCCAAAATGGAGGCATGATATCAATATTTTCCTTAATCAATATTGTAGCTATCCTTTTGATCTTTTCCAGTTTATTAACTTTAATAACTGTGATGACCAAAACATAATATTCCAGTTGAATTTTACTGAACAGAATGTTAGTAGTAATTTTGCTGAAGCGGAAAACTTAAAATCGCTGGTATCTGTAGACTAGAATGTATAGTTTATCCTGCAAAGTGTTTGCAGCTTTTCAGAGCTGGTGTTCCTTTGTGTTTGATAAACTCACTAATCCAGTTTTGTTGATAATGATAATGAACTGGACCTGATCCATCCTTGAACTCATAAAAATACTACTGGGCACCTTTTACCTTGTGGAGTTTGGTTCCTGCTCTATTATGCTTCCTATGGAAATCTTTGACTATACTTTTTCCATATGGTTTATAGTTGCCATGCCTTTATTATGTATGCATTTCTAACCTGTGTTTGTATGTGGGAGAAACTTTATAACAGATGCGTTTGTCAGTTTTTGCTCTCTTTCTCTTCCAGCTAGTGGCAATCATGTTATGTTAAATGGCACACAAATTGTACATATTGGTAAAGAAGCAAATGCCTGGGTGCCTATTGGAGGACTAATCCCATTTTCAAACTACACCATACAAGTGAATGCTTCCAATAGTCAAGGCTTCATGATAAGTAATCCAGTAACAATTGGCATACCTCCTGGGGGTAAGTATAATTAAATGTCACTAGTATGGAACTGAAACATTACCTTGAAAGTCTAACACAATTAAATATTTGAAGTGGGGTAAGGGGTTGTGTCATTTCTCAAATAAGTTTTGCAGGGTTTTGAAATAGTATAGTAGTCTACAAAACTTGCTAACAGAGGCAATAATATGATGAGTATATACATGATGGGTTGGGTCCATTTGAGTAAGGATTATGTATCTTTTCTATGTTCTCCTTCTCTCAATAGTCCCTCCTGATCCTGGTAAAGTTGATTCTTGTGTTTGCAGGACCCATGTAAAGTAATAGCTACCTGGCACATTGGTTGCAGTGAAGGGGGTGAAAGTTTGGTGTAGTGGTTAAGAGTGGCAGACTGGTGTAGTGGTTAAAAGTGGCAGGCAGTATGGTGTAGTGGTTAAGAGCAGGGCCGGCTCCAGGTGTCTGGGCGCCCTAGGCAGGACAGCCTGGGGCGCCCCCACTGGGGATGCCAACCTCCCGGTGGGACCTGGAGACAGGGGGCGGAGCGCTGGCTTTCCCGGGGCCTCCGCGGCTGCGGGGTCCCTGGGAAAGCAGGAAGGGGGCGGGGGGTATAGCCGCCGCCCCCTCCCCCCAGAGCCGGCTTTCCCGGGGCCTCTGCGGCTGCAGGGTCCCCGGGAAAGCAGGAAGGGGGCGGGGGGTCTAGCCACCGCCGCTGCCACCTCCCTCCCAGCGCTGGCTTTCCCAGGGCCTCCGTGGCTGCGGGGTCCCCGGGAAAGCGGGAAGGGGCAGGGGGGTCTAGCCGCCGCCACCGCCCCCTCCCTCCCAGAGCCGGCTTTCCCAGGGCCTCCGCGGCTGCGGGGCCCCCAGGAAAGCCGGGAAGGGGGCGGGGTCTAGCGGTGGCGGCGACAGCAGGCCGGTTAGGGCAGCGGGAGGGCACTTTTTTGGGGGGCGCCTAGGCGAGCGCCTAGTTCGCCCAATGGGCGATCCGGCCCTGGTTAAGAGTGGTGGACTCTAATGTGGAGAACCATGTTTGATTCCCCACTCCTCTGCATGCAGCCAGCTGGGTGATCTTGGGTCAGTCATAGTACTCTTAGAGCTGTTCTCTCAAGAGCAGTTTTTTCAGAGCTCTCTCAGCCCCACAGGGTGTCTATCATGGGGAAAGGAAGAGAAGGAGATTGTAAGCTGCTCCAAGACTCTGAGTGAAGGGCAGGGTATAAATCCATCTCGTCTTCTTCTTCTTCTACTTCTACTTCTTCTACTACTACTACTTCTAATTCTAATTCTTCTTCTTCTCCTCCTCCTCCTCCTCCTCCACCTCCTTCCCCCCTCCTGCCTTTTTTCTCAGTGCAACCTCTTCACTTTTCTCACTGCAGCCCACCAACCTGTGGTGGTTGTTATTCTAGGGTCAAAAGGAATTGGTAGATTCTTTATTTATAAACCACTGTGACTTCTCTGGAAAAATAACCAGACTGTCTCTAGCAATTTGTTGGAGTAGGAATAATGCAGATAGCAGGTTTGTTTGCCAATAGTCTTCATATTCATCAGTGTAACTTTACCACCATACAGGGCCAGATCTTCGTCTGAGAGAAACTGGAATTCTTAATTTAGATGTACCGAAGCCACTTTGGCATAGCACAAAAGTGTTGGATTAGGACTGGGGAGAATCAAATTTCAACTGAATTATAGTTCTCTCAATAGTTTAGTGGGTAGCCATGTTGAACAGCTAGATTTGAGTCTAGTAGCATCTTAGAGATTTTCAGGGTATAAACTTTTGAAAGTCAAAGCTCCCTTCCTCAGATTCTAGGAGATCTTGAGCTAATCTCTCTTTTCTCTCCCTCTCTGTCCCTCAGCATAATCTAGTATGAGGGTCTGTGAAGACAAAATGGAGGGGAGGTGCCTTACTAAGAGTTTCTGGGTAGAAAGACAAAATAAACATTTTAAAATAATCAGAATAGTAGTAAAGGAACCTAAAAATGTGGTCTGTTCTATAAATTATGTACCTATACAGTTTTAAAACAGAATAGAACTAATGTCCTGAATTTTAATGGATTTTCGATCTTAATATTTATATTGTATTGGTCACTTGGGATACAACATTTTGCTAAATCAGCAGAAATAATTTTTCTCCCATATTAAAAAAAATAGTTACAATAACATTTTCAACAGATTTGTACTTCCCCCTTACTGCCATTTGTATCACCAACCTTACTGCCATTTGTATCACCAGTGATATTCATAAATAAGATAAAGTCTATGAAATCAAGCAATAAAAAGAATGACTCTATATGGTGATGCATATTATTGAACATGAGTGAACAAAATAATGTGGGTCAAAAACAACTAGTGAGAGTTATATACTGAGGCTAGATGTGATGATCTTATGGAGCATGAGTGTGGGCCCATGCAGTTCAAAACATAGGTGAAAATGAATGGACATATTGTGAAAGGTTTTGTTTTTTTTTTAAAAAAAGGAATGTATTTCACTCTAATTGAAACAAGGAAGAAAATGCATGAGTATTTTTGGCTCCTCCCTAAGTGAAAGATACATAATCCTTTCTCCTAATGCTGGACTCAGTGGTTGGATTCAGTAGAGGAGGCTGAAAATAACATTCTGTGGTTGGCACATAGAAAAGACTTTCTAGATGCTTCTCAGTGAATCACCATGACGAAAACAGAATAACATACTCCTGTACCATTTGCATTGCCACTGGCCTCTCAATTTCCATGATTCTTCCAAGAGCAGATATGTCATTGTACGAGGGTTGCCAATATCCAGGTGGGACCTGGCATTCTCCCAGAATTACAACTGATCTCCAGATCAAAGAGATCAGTTCCCCTGTAGAAAATGGCATCTTTACAGGGTGGACTTTATGGCATCATACCCTTCTGAGGTCCCCCCTCCCCAGACTCCAACCTCCCTAAGCTCTGCCCCCACATCTCTAGGAATTTCCCAACCTGGATTTGGCAACTCTACATAGTACAGAATCAGGTCTTCAAAGTGACTGCTTTCTGGCACTGGAATCAGTTTTAACAGCTCCTGTGAGAGGTGCTGTAATGCAAGTACTACCTCAGACCAGCAAGTTTTGCTGTATTTCAGTGCAATTATTTCAAAAGTATAAACACTATCCTCTCCTAGAATTTAACAAGATTGATTGGATCTTCTATCTCTTTAAGGTTTTAATAACTGTGGCTGCAGGGGAAAGGGCTAGTTCAGATTGAAACCATAATGCTTGTGATTTCTGCACACCATTTTTTTTTTTTAAAAAAATAACACACACACTGCTAGAGCTGCTGTTTGCCCCAGTAGAGAAAAAAAAATCAAGGTGCCTGTAAATTTTTCAAAGTGCAGTTCTGGAGACACCATTTTATTTGAGGAAACAGCTTTATGGAAAACTTTTAACCTCCCCAACACTGTCCTCCCAATCCAAGTCAGGAGCAACTGCAGCTGTTAGTAATGCAAAGCTGAACAAACGGGGAGAGAAGGTGGCATGATATAGCCTGGTCTTGTCAGATCTTGGAAGCCAAGCATGGTCAGTATTTGGAAGGGAGACTACCATTGACGTCTCTGCAGAGGAAGGCAGTGGGAAACCACCTCTGCTTCTCACTTGCCTTTCGGTCACTGTAAGTTGGCTGTTACTTAATGTTAGTGTACTCACACAAAAAGAAACCAGAGATCTGGTCATGGATCTCCAACATCTTGTCTTGTCATATTTGAAAAAAAAGGAGTTCAAATGTAATCACTGGGTGATCTGAGGAACCATCAGCAGGCCTTTGGGGCTAATAGTACTTTTCTACTTTTAGGTTGTTGTAAGGATCGTTGAGATAGAGGTTTCTAACTATTATTATAAGTTGTCTTGAACTATGAACTATGAGAAAGGGTGGGAGATAATAGATGATAGATGTGAATAGGGAAAGATATTATTTGAATACCATTATTCTATTGGCTCCTCTAGTTCACTACTGCCTCCACTTACTGGAAACAGTTTTTGAAGGTTTCAGAGAGACAAAGATATTTCACAGCACCAGCCTGTTCACAAGTCACAGTGAGCACATGTGCAAACTGTGTACAATATACACTTCATTTCTTTTAAATATGTGTACTGCTGAATATACGACCCAAACCTACATTTATACAGTTATTGGTCCCTGGTTTCAGTTGCAAAGCGAATGTGTGTTGACTCTTTCTTACAAACACATGTACATATTTGATGTGTAAGATATACATCACATATGGACAGGGCTTCAGATTCTTTTAATTGGACATTCCAGGCATTGAACCTGGGACTGTGTGTTCTGTCACTGAGCCTCATTGGCTTATGTAAGTTGAGAGATGACTATCTTCTTTCTTGGGAAACTCGTGGGGAAGAGGACTCAGTTTAATGCAGTGAGCTCAAATCCAGAATTGACACTCATAGCAGGCTGTAAATAAAGATGCCTGCATGTTACATGAGAGAAGATTTAACAACATTGTGCTCAATTTCAAATATTCTTTGTAGATATCTTCATTTGCACCAACTATTTGGTTGATTTCTTAGAAGAGAGAGAGAGCGCAACAATCCGATAACTTCACTCGAGGAAGAGATAGAGCATCTTACTGAAGCATGTATTTATGCCAATTTATTTTAGGAATTATGAGATAGCTTTCATCATTTGATTGTTGTTGATTACAATTAGGAAACTTATAGCTTTGAAATTATCTTTTTTATGACCTTGTGGTACTTTAAAAGCAATACCTCATTGATTAAATAGGTTTTAGTTCATGCTTCCTTTTACTTAATGATCTGAGAACATATTATCCTGATTTACACATAAAATCATGCTGAAAAGCATGTGGCATTCACTAGACTATGTGTGTTTAAGTAGAATTAAATTAGCACTGGAAGTTATTAAAGAAATCTTCCATCCCATTGTCCAGTGGACTGTGATTCATATTGAAATGAATAATAAATGAACCAGCACATAGGAAAAAAGCACTGATATATAGGACATTCTACAATCCATATTTACCTTGCTATTATGCTTTGTTATAATAATTTTGTTTTGAGTGCATTAACACTCATGACCCTAATGCTACATTTTAAATCCAATAGTAACCAGTACATAAAAAAGGAATGTGTCATTATTGTTAGCTTAGCTGAAGGTGATCTGAAGTGCTCCATCCAAAGTTTGAGTATTCATGTATTTGCAGGCACTTTTTTATAAGGAGAAGCAGTCTTCACCCAGGTCTGGTCCAACCTTCATTCAGGTGTGTGTCAGAACAGTCCTGCTGTGACCTGCAGGCCATATTCCATGGTGCCCTCCAAGGCATCTGGACCCAAGTGGCTGCCCAGGGTCTCTACATGGCACATGCCACCCACCTGGTTTTCCTAACATCTGGAGAGGGATTTCTCTCTTTCTCTCTCTGTTCAAATGCTGCCACCACCTGGCCTTTGTAGGAATTGTCTGCTGAGAGGGCTAGGGTTCTCAGCTGCCTTGCCCTGTTCCAAGGACTCACCTTTGTGTCTCCTGCTATCTAGCTTTTGGTTGCCATAGAGACAGCTTACTGCCTTGTGCATCACTGAGAGAATAGACACTCATCAACTTACTGCCCCCACTTCCAGCATTTCTTTTTAAAGTAACATGCCTGGAGAAATTCCTCTGTCCCTCCCTCTGTGCATGCCCTTGCAGATGTCAATCTAAGGCAGCCTTTTTAGCTTAAAAGATTACAACTGCTCTGAAGGGTTCCCATTACCTTGAAGCTCCTGCTCAGGAATGCAGGCCAGTACATGGCAATGGCAGCCTCCTATGGACCTCAGGTAAGAGTTCTGTCTGGCTCCTCCTTGCTCCCAGGTGTTTTATCATCTCTCTTTCTCCTCCTACTGACCAGGTCAGCCTAGCTCAGAGGTTTTTCCTGAAGTCTCCAGGAGACTTTTTTCTGAAGTCTTTCTAGCTCCTTACACCCTCCAGATCTGGGTTCCCGCACACCTGTCTATTGGGTGTGTGTGTGTTGGGGGGTCCCATTGTCTCTTGCTAGACCTATTGGCATTTCTAAAAGGGTGGCTGAGGTGAAGCTGAAAAGCAATTGAATTTACTTCAAGCTCTCCTGCCTGTTCTCTGCCAAAAGAGAGAATTTTTTTACAACTCAAGGTGAAGGTTTTGCTCAGTTCAAATCTCCGAAGATTAATGCATTTCTTCACAAGGTACACTGGTTATTTCAAAGGTGGCAGGTGTGAAAGAGTGCTCGCTGGTAAAGTTAGGAACATTTTCCAGATAAATCACGCAATAATATTCAAGTTGGTTTTTGAAAGAAGAAAGGGTTTGACTACATGATGTAATGAAGAGAAATTATTTTTGTTGTTTGCTGCGCTCTCAGTATAAAACTGTATTAATTAATTTAGAAAACAAAAAGCAGTCTGTTGACATATGCAATAAGAATTCCCATCATGGCTAATTTTGTGCAAAGTGTGAGTTTTCCATTTCCAAGAGCAAAATCCGCCATTTTAAAATAAGTAAATAGTGAATAAGAATTATATTCACAAAAGACCTGTGCTTAAAAATAGAGGGTTAATCAAATCTTTATAAATTGTAACAAATTACTGCTGTTAAAAAGTAATAATTTCACAGTCTGGGCTAGTTCATTTGATTTATATGAAAAGGTATTAAGTAACCCTATTCTTTCAAATATGTTATGCTAGTTATGTTAGGAACTGGAAGAAGCTGAATGCTAAGTATGCTTCATTTATTTAAAATAAGTTTGGTTCTTAAAATCAACACCTTTTAAAAAGTCTCCCCAAAGAATTAATTCCAGTTTTATTTACCCCCTTCTGTCTTCCACTGCTAGTTCAAGAGTTCTTGGAAAAGAATAAAAAAAATAAAAACAGAATCCAAATGTTAATCTATAAATATGAAACTTTGTGCTGACCCTTCCCCTCTAGAGGTCTGGAGTTACTAATGGGGTTAGGGTTTCAGCTCTTAATGGGAATTGGTGCATTAGTGTTTTGTATGCATGGAATTTGCCATTCAGTTTAATAAGTGGTTGACATTGGTGATGTCCCTTAATTTGCTTAAATCTAATTGGCTCTTTTATCAGTCAAACCTGTATGGATTGGCAATTGATCAGAAAGGGTCAGCCATGACTGTGCATGTAGTTAAATGATGGAACCACCAGTTAAACTCACTGTTGCATTATAATAAGCTGAAAGCAGGAAAACAAATGAGCTCAGAGTTGTAAGGCAAAAGAAAACTGGGAAGTTTTGCATGATGTTCAAGTTCAGAACAAAGGCATTATGGAGTGTATAAATTTTAAATACGCTGCATTTTGCCTCAAGACTTAAAGCTTTTTTTTTTTTCTAGATGAACTGAAATCTTGTCTGGAACTGTCTTTGTTACATCAAAGACCTGCATAGAAAGCTAAAAGAGACAGAAGAAGCATAAAAGGGCATAGTTTAAAATGATTAGTGACAAATTTCATACTGCAGAGGTAGAAACAGGGTTTTTTTTCCCTGAGCTTTATATATTTTTTCCTCCAAAATGAATAAATTCATCCCATTAATCTTGTCCTGAAGTATTTCAGGAAGAGGTCTTTTTTTTTTTTTTTTAAGAAAGAAACATATTAATCGAACCTCAGCAGCATAACCAAACACTGACATTCAGGCAGTTTTAAAATTAACATTACTAAATAAATAACAATTGTGGTAGCAATTGCCAAAAAGCCACATGAAATAATATACAAGAATATTAACATTCTATCCACCAAAGTCAATATGGTTGTTCAGTGGAATACATTCTTTTTTCTGGGAGAAAATGAAGGGCAGTGTCAATCTACTGTAGTGGTAAGAGTATTGGTATTTATTTAAGAATTGAGAACTGGGTTCAAATTCCTACTCAACCAGTGAGGATCATCAGGAGACCTTCAATCAGTTGATCACTCAGCCTAACCTACCTCACAAGGTTTTGTGAGAAGAAAATGGTTGAAGGGAGAAGAAGCTATGCTGCCTTAAGCTCCTGGGAAGAAGGATGCAATAGAAATGAAATAGATAAATAGTACAAGTAAGACTATTTCACTTTTTACTACTGTTCTGGGGTATCTCAGTCCAATAAGTAGTACCAGTTGCTTGGATATCAGAATTCACCAGGCCACTTAGGAAATCCAATATAGAAGGAGCACAATAAACTACCCATCCTAGAATCTTGGGACAACAGTCTGGGCCAAGTTCTATTTGCCCCCCCCCCAGTCAGAATAACGAGACAGACAACAGTTTGGAATTAAGCAAGGGCCACTTTATTAACTATTTAACATAACATGACGGCAAGAGACCAGCTAAGTGAGCATGGAACAGGCAAGGCAGGTGTCACTCCCCTGACCAACCTCCTTGTCCTTTTCTCGGGTGGGTCACCCAGCTCTGGTCCAGAGCCATCAGTCTGGCTCATGACCAGCAGCCCAGCAAACTGATCACCACCTAGGAGTGCCTACCCCTGAAGCCTTCCAACTTGCAGAGAGGAGCATACCCTAAGGGGTTTCCAGAGGAGGTGATCACTGTTCCCCACCCTGGACCTCCTTGCCCTTTTCTCGGGTGGGTCATCCAGCTCTGGTCCAGAGCCATTGGTCTGGTTCATGACCAGCAGCCCAGCAAACTGGTCGCTACCTAGGAGCTCCTACCCCTGAAGCCTTCCAACTTGCAGAGTGGAGCATACTCTAAGAGGTTTCCAGAGGAGGTGATCATTCCCCACCCTGGACCATAGAAATCTGAAGGCAGTTCCTGATGACCCCCTGTTCCCTAATGGGGAAAATGTCGTAAGGTGCTCACCGGTTCCGGTTTCTTGCCTGCATCAACCTGCCACAGCCAAGACCAAGCCTCTGCTTTGGTCTTTGCTCCCCACTAAAAGCCCAAGGCTGACCTAATCCCTTGCCGTAAATCCTGCAAAAATAATCCATTGCCCCTTGTCTGAAAGGTGTACCCCATTAGCCCTATATGGGTCAAGGAACTCAACCACCCTCCATGGCCTTCCTCATCTGGTGGGTGGCTTTATGCCTTGCAGGGTCTCCCCATTTGTGCCATACCTGGCGGGGCGGAATAACTGACCCCACTATCTGCACTACTGGGCCACCTTGCTCTTGTCATCGCAAGGCCAGCCTCCAATTGTAACACCAGAGCCTTGCCCTTCATGGTGAGTCCGAATAGTCAAACAGAGTATCTGTACTCTGGGCCACCTTGCTCTTATCATCATAAGATCAGCCTCCACATGTAACATCAGGGCCTTGTCCTTCATGGCGAGGCAGAGTAGCCAACCAGACTGTCTGCACACCAGGCCACCTTGCTCTTATTATTGCAAGGCCAGTCTCCACTCATAGCACCATGTCTTTTTCATTCATGGTGAAGCAGAATAGCTGACCACACTATCTGCAGATCACCTTGCGCTTATCATTGCAAGGTCAGACTCCACTTGTAGCCACATGGCCTTGTCCTTCATGGCGAAGCAGAATAGCCAACCAGACTATCCCCACTCTGGGCCATCTTGCTCTTATCATTGCAAGGTCTGCCTCAGCTCGTAGCAGAAGGGCTTTCACAGCCAGGGTGTCCTCCTGGCCCGGTGGCTGGCCCAAAGGACCATGCTGTGGCCGCAGACATTGACTTTTCGTCTTGCCCCACAGCCAACAGCACCGGAAAGAAAACCTCATTAATAACTTTAAACTTTGTAATTCCATTGTTCGAATGCTAGGCAAAAGCACACCATTAGCTCACTGATCCACAACATCTCCCCCCAAATTGGAGTGCAGTAACCAGACAAAAGTCTTGATCTGAACAAGGTTCCACTGACACCACCACACTGCAAGGGAACCCATAGCCCAGGGCAGCTGCAGTAGAAGCGGCACTGAACCAAGAAAAGTGAGTTCCAAACTTCACCCCGGGAAAGGTCCAACTTGCCCAAAACCTGAGTGCTAAGCATTGCAAAGGGGTGCCTGATCAGAGAAGTTCCATCTGCACGCCTAAAACGGTAACCGTCTTAATAACCTGAATTGCAGCAACACCCCAGGTTGCAAAAATGATCCATTATTTCACTGCCAGATAAATAGGTTGTCTCTGGTCCTCTAGAACTCCCTTTCCCCAATACCTTCAGAGAATGCTGTAGTATTCCACTACATCCACACAGCAATGTCTGCCTTTGCACAGCCATTGTGATCTGCAAGACACTGCATGACGTTCAAGGGCTTATGTGTGCCCTGATCAATTGACATAACTTATTTATAATCCTGTAGCAAATGAAGCCCCTCCCTTTAAAGGATACTAATTCTCAAGTGATATTATTTACCTCCAAGACATGAAAAACTACAGCTGTGCATTTCCATGCACTAAGGCTCAATTAAGCAGACAAGACTCTTTTCCTTCAGATCTTCAGGGAACCCAGCACCCTGAAAGATAGGAAACTGAGGCCTGCAATTGTCACTAGCTAAAGGCTATGTCAGAAGAGAGCATCTCGGATCTACTCCCAGATCCCCTGGATTGTCAAACTGTGGAAACAACACTGGAGGAGATCTGGATCAATTGTCTTAGTGGCTTGGCATTCTTAAAGAACTATTACAAATATTGCAATCAGACCTGAACAGGGAGGCATCCATTGTTTTAAAGGGACTGCCCCAATAAGGTATTTTGAAATGCTTCTAGGAATATGAATTGCTTCATTAACAACCACTAAGAACCAGCCAAGCCAACCAGTGAGTTTGGCTTTAAAAATGTGACGTTGCCAATTTACAATGTAGTGTCACTTTAAAATGCGTATAATTAATTTTGTTTGCATGTTTGGTATTTATTTGTTTTTAAAAAACCTTACCCTGAAGAGTGCACAGTACCTTTCAGTTCTTAATAGAAACTGGGTTCCTATCCTAAAGACCAGGACAAGCACCCAGAAATGTGCATTGGCTCCATCTTACCATCCAATTTATGCACATACGTGCAGGCTGTATGCACACTTGCCATAAGGTGAATATGGCTCCAGTGGCACCTATTTACCTAATGTAAGTAAGGCTGGGCTGCCAGGTCTAGAAATAGTTTCATTCCTCCCAAGTGCGTGGGCAGAACAGCCGTCTGTCCTCCCAAGGTATGCTAATCCACTGATAGGTCCTGCTTAACCCTTGCCCCACTGGAACCTCCTTGAAGCCATCTGCCTCATTTCCTTTGCCGTGGCTGCACCGCCACATCCCATACAGCACTTCCCACAGCCTGTCGTAACCAACGCCACTCATCTAGGCCCTGGCCAATCACTGGACTTCCCCCTAAAGACAAATACACTATGAAACCTGTGAAGAATGCTCATTGGACCAAACCAATGACCTGTAATGATGTGCCAGCTGTCAGATTCCCAGATCATGCATCAGATTGAAAGTCACACCGTATCCCTGCTAAAACAGAAAACATAAAATACTAATAACATATTGCAGTGGATATTATGAATCCTAACATATGACAAATACTAACCCAATTTGCCCACTCAGCAAGCATTCACCCTGTCAAAGTCACCTGTTGCTGATAAGGATTCCTTCACAGAAGGAAACCATTAGAAGTTCAGTTGTTTTCCATTCTGATTACACCTGAATTCATCCCCACACAGTAAGTGCCCAGTTAAGCTACCAAGTTTCAAGTAGCCGTTCCCATTGGCTACACTCCCACACCAAAATAAATAAATTAATAAATTAATTAATTTGTTTCTATTCATAGTTTACAGATAGATACCATCAAAGGCTTTTATGGTATTCAGAGAAGAAGAAGAGACTGGATTTATACCCCACCCTTCGCTCAGAGTGGATTACAATCTCCTTCACTTCCCCTTCCCACAAAAAAAACCCCCATGAGGGAGGCTGGGCCGAGATAGCTCTGACAGAACCGCTCTTGAGAGAACAGCTTCAAGGAAACTGTGACCAACCCAAGGACACCCAGCTGGCTCCATGTGAAGGAATGGGGACTCAAGTCTGGTTCCCCAGACTAGAGTCCACTGCTCTTAACCACTACACTGGAAATATCCCTGTGCTTCAGGGCCAAATATAACAATCTGAAGAATTGGCAATTTATAATATCGTTCTCTGAATAAAACCATAAAATTGCTATTGAATAGAAATCCCTTTGTGCCTTTCATATAAAAAAGGGGGGTGGGACTCACAGTTTAGAGCAATGGCCCATCATGCACACTCATCTTACTGCAGTTACAGAGCAGCAAGCCCTCAATCCTGACTTCAAACTTTGCACCAGCCCTCTGTACCAATCCCTATCTCCTGTTGTATTTATTCTACAGCCATGTATCATGTAGCGATGTATATTCAAAGAAAAAACCTAGATTCACCTCCATGGAAACTGATCACTTATCTGTGCTGTATTACTGAGGAGCCACCTAATTAAAAAACCTACTATGTTATGGACTGGCACCTCTGAATACAGGAGTAAAATAAGAAGAGGGGATTGAATTCATCCCCCACCCTTCACTCGGAGTCTCAGAGTGGCGTACAAAATCCTGTTCCCTTCCCCTCCCTGCAACAAACACCCTGTGAGGTAGGTGGAACTGTTCTTTCTCAAAAACAGCTGTGCCAGAACTATGGCTTGCCCAAGGTCATCCAGCTGCTACAAGTGGAGGAGCATGGAATCAAACCCAGGTCTCCCAGATCAGAATCCCCACACCTAACCACTATACCCGATTGAACAGAGATGGGTGGCCAGAGCATCAACATAGGGAGATACAGTCCCCATTTTCTTGTTCTCACTGAAGAGGGCGACTGAGGTTTCCGCTCCTGTTGCCAAACTCGCAAAGAAACTATTCGTAATATAGAAACACTCAGCCGTTCTGAGGAAGTTTTAAGGGATGCTGTATAAGCCCCCTTCAAAACCCTATCTAAAACGGCCTCATGATGACCACCCTGGAATGTAGACAGGGGCTTCAAGCCCAGTCCACCCCCTGTCAGGTATAACCAGCCACCGCAGGTCTGGTTACAAAATAGCCACCTAGCCTATCAAGTGCCTGGGGCATCAGTGCTCCTTTTTGCCCTCTAAAATAGTTGCCTCTATACAGCCAAATGTCACCTAAAATAGCTGCCCAGCAACCCTTCATAAAATGGCTGCCCCTAAAGAAATTGGGGGGTAGAGGACAGACCCCCACACCCTCCAATAGCCTACTTAGGCTTGATTAGTGGCGGGAAAATGGTGACGGGGGGAGGCTTTGTTAGCGATTACCCATAAGTCGTGCAGACTAACCTTGATGTGGGCGGAACAGGGCAGGAACGGCAGACTAAGCAGCCTTACCAAATGCCACTGCTCCCAGACCGTAAAGGCCCAAGTTACCCCCCCCTTAGGAATCAGGCAAATGAAGCCGCGGGCCAGAGAGAGCCTCCCTGCAGCTGCACCCCCGAAGCTCAGCCAATCTGCTCAGCCCCCCATGTGTGTGTGTTTATGTTTCTTTCTTTCTTTTTTCTTTTTTTAAAACACTGGGGTTGCCCTGAAAGCATCCCTGGGGCCAAATTGCCATCACCAGACCCTGTTGGCACAGTGCAGAAACTGCCGCTGTGCCATACACTGCTGCTGCCTGGAACCTGCCCAAGGTGAAGAGTGCCACCGCCGCCACTACCCAAAGACTGCCACAACAACACAGCCGCCGCCCGGAGCCTTCTAAAGATGAATAGATTCACTGATGCTCTCTGCAGACGGCTGCTGCCGAAGATTGTGCTGCCATCGGGAGACTGTTATCCCACTCCAAAGCCTGAGTCCCTGGCCATCGCTCCCAACATGCTCCCAACGAGCTCTGAGCTGTTACCAGCCCGAGCACAATGGAGCAATGGGGCAGGAGCTGAGCCGGGCTGTTTATCCTAGCCGGCTCCACCCCCCGTCTACGTCACGATGCCAGGCATCGTGACTCTGTTGCTGCCTGGCTTCCTCAGGGTGGCAAAGCAGCCCCCAGTGACCAGCGGCATTGCTGGGTCCCTGGGAGCTGAGTTAGTTGGGTGGGCATATTTATGAACACTTGGGTAGGTCTGTGGATGAAGCACAAATGGTCAGTAGTAGCGGGACACCACAGGTCAAGAAACAGAATTTCCAGCCAGATACTGAGATCTTGTATACTTCAAGAGACAATGGAAAACTTGTTCTGATACTGATAGTGAAATTGAAGAGTGGGCTTGAGCTGCTCATTCATCTATGGGTCTGCATTCTGGAAGTCAGTGTGTTAGAGAGCCAGACAAGGACTATGAAGTTTAACCCCCCACTTGGCCATGACCTCGAACTAGTCACTCCTTCTCAAACTAACCTATTTCAGAGGATTGTTGTGGTTGTAAAATAGAGAAAGGAATAACCACATATGCCACTCTGAGCTTCCTGAAGGGATGGAGGGATGATCATATAATATATTGAAATTGAGATCAGGATGAGGTTAGGACAGTGAGGTTGTAAGTCTGTGATCTATTCTTCAGCAAGATCAACTCAGACTTCTGGAGTATGTGTGATGTTACTTCCCCAGAATCTGTATCCAAGTTACTATTCCCACACCATGATATCTTCTCAGTTGCAGCCCTTTCCCCTCATTCCATTCTTTTACATAAGCCTATCAACATTTCAAGCAGGAACTTACTTGTAGCACTTTGGTTCTGATATACCAGTCTGAGTCTGCTAGGGTTGCCAGATCTTACCTGGCTGCTGGCGGGGCGGGGGGGGGTGTCCAGTCTTGCTCTGGGAAGAGGGAGTGGACTCTAGGGTTGTGGACTCTAGGGTTGCCATCCCCCCAGTGTGGGCAGGGGTCCCCCAATTTTTAGGGACCCAATCTTTCATCGGCCAGCTGGCTGTCAGGGAAACCCCACCCCCAAAGAACCCCATCTCTCCCGACATGCCTAGCACAATAATGTTACCTGGAGGTGACATCATCATGCCAGGCACATTGGGTAAGACACTCTAGCATTTGGAAGGGAAACTCTATGGTCACTATAGAGTTTTTGCTCAAATGCTTGAGCGTCCCCTGCATGATGTGCCTGGCATGATGCCCAGGCACATCAGGCAGGATGGGGCTCTTCAGGGTGGGACTCCCCTGCAGGCCAGCTGGCCAGTGGCAGATTGGGGCCCCTGAAATTGGGGGACCCCCACCCCCATTGGGGGATGGCAACCCTAGAGTCTGCTCTCCCCTCCATATTATTACACATTATTGAATGTTATCCTCTGTCTTCTGTTGCTTGCAATATATATTCCACTGCCTAAAAAATCAATTGAAAAGTGTAATTACTTGACAGTATTTACCAACAGTTCAAAAAACTCATTGCCTGCACAGTAATCTATGGCAGGCTGTATATGTTATGGTGCTTTAATGATCATGTGTATTAACTTGCATTCAGACTAGAAGAGAGATGTATTCACCCTCCATCCAGAGATTTAACTTCTAAGGTTTGTAGGGAGGAGTTGAATCCTGCAAAATTAATACCAGTAGCAATAAACTATTAGCTATTAGCTATAAACCATAAACTATTGACAAGGCAAAATAGGAACAAATCAGTAATAGGGGTTGCCAGAGGCAGTTAGCAGAAAGTCCCTGATAAATATCGCATGTGGAACAAAGGCAAGGAACTGGAAAGAAAACCCTCAGCAGTTACTCAGATTGTAATGTGATCACAAACTGGGAAGCAGCATCCTTGAACCCTCGACAAAACGCTTTTCCTGTGTTGTGGAATGGATCACAAATACATCATGCATTTGCATTTTCATGCTGCTGTTTGGGAACTATGGTTTTTTGGGTGGGGATGTTGCCTAAGCAACTGTTTGCGGGCCCAGCGCCAAGAGGAGGGGTGAGGCGGGCAACCATGCAAGAGTTCCTTAATCATCCCTGGACTAACTATAAACCCCAGAATCTAGTTCACTTGGAATAATACACACTCACACATAGATTTCAGAAAAGTGGGAAAATTGGCCACAACTTTATTGATTACAGCTGTAGTATGCTTTGGCACAGCATGGGTGCCGGATCCAATCCCTCGACTGGCTTCCTGCCAGTCGATAATCCGATGTACACCTGGGGATGACAGGTTTCTGGATACCACAAGGGCAGACACCCAGAGGTGGTCTCCCCTGCCACCTGGGCGTGAGGGTAATCCCTGGCCGTGCCCCCAGGCTGGGCGCTCCACTTGCCCCTCACACCCAAATCCCTTAAGAGGATCCCCAGTCTCAGGAAATGGGCACACAGGCTGGTTTTCCTGAAAATGGATCCAACCCCATGCTGATACCGCCAAGTTGTGACAAAGAATAAATTACATGAAATAAAACACATGCAACAAACCCCTTAACCAAACTACACCTAATTAAAGGGATGGGAGGGTGGGCCAAGATGTCCGAAGCCAAAAATGGCGGGTGGGATGGCGCAGCCCCTTAAGTATTGGCCATGCACTCCCGCCCCCAGGGGGCCCAAGACTGTGCTGATAGGGCCAACGAGGGTCAGGAGAGTCCCAGCTTCCTGCGTCTGATGCTGGCCCACCCCCTCCACCAGCCCACCGTGGATGCCGTCTCCCCTCCCCTCCTCACGGCCCTGCAAACAGTCCCCCGGTTGATTCAGTGGCCCGGCATAATGCTCTCCGTATATTATATGTCACATAACTTTGCCCCATGTTTCTGAGACTGCTCCCACAGTGGCTACCATTGGGCTTTCTAGTATGATGATAAATGCTGTACACCACCAACTGTTCAGTTGCAAATACAGCACATAAAATCTAAATACAGTTTGTTCTAAATAGTACATGCTCTGCTCCTGGCCTTGGTGCATACACAACTTTGTCAGCAATCCACTTAGCTTTGAACCTGTAAGAACAATGGCTACCAGCCCTGCTCCCTAGTGAGATGATAAAAACTGCCTAGGATACACATGCAGAAGCAATACATACCAGTTTGGTTTACATTGCAACCATATCAGCAATTTTCAAGGATCTCAGCATTGCTAAACATGTTTCCTACCACCCAATATAACAAGATGTGAGCTGGAAGCAGCAAATTAATTTTGCCCAGAGAAGCAATGAAACCAATCACGTAGAGTGGATTCAGGGTGAAATTTGCTGTAAATCAGATTGTGTGGCTTGCTGAAAGCACAGTGGGTCTCAAAGCTGTTTTGCACAGTGAGGCCACTTGGTGCTCCAATTTTAAATAGATTGCTCTGTGCCTGTAGATTCTCATGCATGGATGAAGAGGTGGGCAGTACCAAGACGAATGGTGGACAGTACATTGTCAGGCAGTTGATGAGGACATTTACTCACTGATGGTGCCACCTCTTTGTTCCCATACAAGGTGCTGCTTTGAAATATTTCCCACTCACAGCAGCTAGGGTTTAGCAGTATATATTAAGCTCCTCTATTTTAGAAAGTGGAAAGGAGAACCAAAGTACACATGCAGCAGTTAGTTGCTGGTTAGCTACCTGGAACTCAGTGTCTAAAATGTAGAGTTGGCTCCTACAAACCAAAGGGGTTCATAGAACAGGTCTATCTCTTCTTCTTAAAACCTCCTGCACCCTTCAAAAAACTATCCCAGAGGGTAAGGTCCAGAACAGAGTAGGATACAGAATGGGAGTTGAAGCAACAAGGGGAAATTGGCAGAAATCCAATTTCCATACATACCTCTTGAACTGACTTGCAGAAGAGACAATTGGTTTCTTTTCCCTTTAGCAGCAGCCCCCCCCCCCGTGTTGTATCTCCTCCTTCTTTCCTGAGGGTTCCCCATTTTTCAGAAGTGATTCTGAGGAGGAGGCTGCATGAAGAAAGAAGAAGGCGGAGAGGTTTATTCTGTGAGCTTCTTTTGTTTATGGTTCATAGGATCTAACTGATCATAATTTAGTCATGAGATGTATTGCACAGATGATTCCATTGTTAAAGAATTAATAGAATTACTCTTGATTATGTGGTGTTATACATGAGTAGTGCTGGATTGGGGCTAGTGTTGTTTATATGCTAAGGGAAACATCTTCTGTTGGTGGGACTCTACAGAGAATGCATTAAAATCCCTAGTAAATATATACTGATGGCAAGCAACTGACTTTAAAAAAAAGATATAATAATTTTTTAATGTATTTCTGGATATACATTTTGTGTGACAGGGCAGGGACTGAAAGGATAGACTTTTAATGTAGCTGCAATAATATGATTTAAATCTTTTAAAATAAATCCTTGTTTTTATATTTTATTATATTTATTTTTGACAACTGCAACCACCCTGCTTCCTCAATAAAATGTCATTTTAATAAACTGTCAGCAGAGGAAGACATCAGGATTTTTTAAAAAAAACACACACCATACATTTATTTCTTATGCTGCTTGCACTAAGCTTCTAGAATGCAGAGGTTAGTCTCCTGATTAAAAAATATTCAAGCAAAGTGAGCTGGGTATCAGCTTTTGAGGTATGAAATATAGTGGAGGGAGCTTTGAAGTTCCTTGCTTGTAATAGACTCAGCAAGCCTCCAGCAAAGTTGTGCCTCCCTAGCACATCTACGTACTCTCATGTGGGTTATACAGACAAAATAATAATAATAAAAGGGAGTCTCTTAAGTGCATCCTGAGGGCAAGAATAGTGGGGTTTAAGAGGAGAAGAGTGGATCAGTCACTGATTCCCCCCCCATCCTCTTAACCAAGGGATAAATAGCAGGATATTATTCCTTAAATATCAATTCCATAAAAGTGTTCCTGTCCTTTTGCTCCCCCCCCCTTCAAAGGCAGGCTTACTATAACTTGCAGATTAAAACCGAATCCTATTTGGAATGAAGGAAGTTGAAATAATGATGAAAAAGGAAAAAATATATTGAATGTTTGGCATTTATGCATATGTGGCTATTGTAATGCTGAAGTTACACTGTAGCAGCTTTGGAGTAGTTTTGTCATTGAATTATAACCTCATTCTCAATCATAAACTCTCTTGCAGAGTCTTTAGGGGTGGGTAGGAGGGGCTATCTGATCCTCACAATACTTAAAGAGGATCTCTCTCTCTCTCTCTCTCTCTCTCTCTCTCTCTCTCTCTCTCTCTCTCTCTCTCTCTCTCTCTCTCTCTCTCTCTCTCTCTCTCTCTGCCAATATCAGTGCAGGCTTATGCCTCATAGTCAGTGCAAGAATACCCTGGCAGAGAAGCAGCTGATCTTTTCTGGCCTGAGTATCCTTCCCTTCATTGTTCACCACAGCACTAAAACAAGAGAATGTGAAGTTGCAACTTGAGACATGCATTGAGTTAGCTAGCATGTATCATGCACAATTGTTTCTAAGGGGTGAAATAATAACTAGGCCAGCAGAAAGCAAATTTATCTGAGATTTTAAACATGACTGTGCCTTCGTGTGTGTGCAAATATGTTTCAAGCTGCAACAGTTTTGTTTCCACCATTATAACACAAAAGTGAAATTAGTACCCAGCTGTGGACATCAGTGCCTCAAATGATTTTACAAGTCAACTGACTGAGAAGATCATTATTGAATATGAAGAAATATGTTTGCTTATATTGTCTTTGAAAATAAATGGCAGCATAGCTTTTTCCAGGGTCAAAAAAGGTGAACCTGTTGCAAGCCTTACTTTTCCCCAGTGTCAAGGTGTCCAAAAAATCTACAAGAGCATTTGCACACATGCTTTCTGTGTTAGGCATGGGTGGCCTTTTTTTAATTTCTTAAGATCCATCAAGGAGAATTGGAAAGAGGCTTCTGATAATGATACTTCCTTTTCATCTCTTAATGTATCCTCTCTTATGTAATAAGAGTTGGCTATAATGCTTTGTCTTTTCCTTTGACATATAGGACAAATCCAGCCAAGCTGTTCTAAGATGGAACTAAATGACAATGCATCAAAAGTCTTATAATAATGTAGGTTAGCCAATTTTTAGCATCCTTGCAGTCACTAATGCATTTGCAGGTATGCTTTGGGAGGGTTAGCGTTAGAGGCAAGGATGATGGTTATCATCTGAAGACCCTTAATTTAATAAAGTAGGTCACATTTCTTAAAATATGTATACCAATTCAGAATTCAGGGTTTTCAGTGTGGATGCTATTTTAGGGGATGTTTTGATTGCAGAGCTTAAATCAGATTAAAGAAGAAATTATACAGACTGGCAATGCAATTTAACAATACTTCCACCTGTTCAGGTCCATTGAAGTCAAAGGCCTTAAAGCGTATGATTCTTTTCAGGATTACGGTGTGGGTCATACAGTGGCAGACACAGAAACTCAAAAATAAAAGACAAAAACAGAGATTAAAAAGCTTCCTATGTCAGTCTTGAAATCTTCCCTCACTGTGAGCTAGTATGATCTCACAAAAGCCTGCATTTCCTAGCATTCCATCATAGAACTTGTTCCTAGATATAATATTGAATATTTATTACTATGCACAGTCATATGAGGTAATAGACACAGCAGTTAGAAGTGGAAAAATTCTGGTTTACTGTATAATAAAGTATTTATTGTGAAATAGATTGCACTGAAATTTCCAGGTCTTACCTGAAGATCTGATATTCATGAGTCTGCCCTGTGATCATTTGTGCATGCACATAAGAGGAGCCAGAAAAGAGGAAGAGTCCGGCAGCACCTTAAATACTAACAAAATTTGTGGCAGGGTATGAGCTTTCCTGAGTCACTGTTCACTTCTTCAGATAAATGAAGAATATCTGATATCTGAAGAAGTGAGCAGTGACTTGTTAGTTTTTAAGGTGCTACTGGACTCTTACTCTTTTCTACTACTACAGACAAGACTACCATGGCTACCCATCTTGATAGGAGGAGCTAGCCATGCTTCCACCAGGGCCAGTGCCCTAGGCAAGGCTAACTACTTGCACCCCCCCACACACTGCTAACCAATTTTCAAAAACAGATGAATTCTAGAGAAAATTAAAAGCACAAAACTTGACATTGCTATTTTTTTAAAAAAAATTTTGAGAATAAGTAAAATGACAGCCCTTGGTTTTCTTTCTCAAACAGAAAATAGTTTTAGCACACAACTCACCGATCATTTCCAATAATCCTGTGAATTGTGATGTCAAAAATCAAGGCTCTTGAATGCTTCCATTTCAGGCACATCAAAATCTCATTTTGTGTGTCTTTTCCTTTGCAAATTTTGTCACCAATTCCTTCAGGTCAAGTGCAGATGCTTCAGTGTGTTCAACTGATATAACTGCCAAACCAAATAGTCTCTTTTGCAGCAGTAGTTCTACAGTTTTGCAGTTTTGCGATTCTTGATGTCAGATTTGTGTCCATTTACCCTTTGATGTACGGTTTGACCTGTTTGTCCTATGCAGAGAACTGCAATTTACACATCCTACTGTATAGTTTTTCCAGTCTTGCTGTTTTTATTACTCAGTTACTTATTCACCTTGACTCTTATAATCTCTTTCTGACAACTAACTCCCCCTACCTGCATGTATTATTTGAGGAAATCTATTTCAGTGTATGTGAAGAAGTGTGCATATGCTAAGAACGTAAGAGAAGCCAATGTTGGATCAGGCCAATGGCCCATCCAGTCCAACACTCTGTCACACAGTGGTCAAAAATACCAGTCACCATCAGGAGATCCACCCGTGGGGCCAGGATACTAGAAACCCTCCCACTGTTGCACCCCCCCCCCAAGCACCAAGAATACAGAGCATCACTTGCCTCAGACCGAGAGTTCCTTCCTATCTATACCTTGTGGCTAAGAGCCACTGATGGACCTCTGCTCCATATGTTTATCCAATTTCCTCTTGAAGCTGTCCATGCTTGTAGCTGCTTCCACCTCCTGTGGCAGTGAATTCCATGTGTTAATCACTCTTTGGGTGAAGAAAGACTTCCTTTGATCTGTTCTAAGCCTTCTGCTCATTCATTTAAAGGAGTGCCCACAAGTTCTTGTATTGTGAGAAAGGGAGAAAAGTACTTCTTTCTCTGACTGCTGTATCCCATGCCATGCATAATCTTGTAAATCTCTATCATGTCAGCCCTTTGGGGATTTTGAACTTAGACTTCCCAGATAGTAGGCTGATACTGACCACTTAGGCAAACACATAGCCCTCAGTCTGTGTCAGGATGCCTTCTCATGTTCTTGACCAGCACATGAAGCAACTTATGTACAATAGGCTGCAATGCCAAGCCATTTCTTGTTTTCCCCTGGGCCCTAGGCTCAGAACTCTGAGCATGAGATTTCTGTAGTGAATGTCAAAAAATCAAAAGTAGGTTTGCAGCTTACAGATACATGCTTGAACAGTCTCAAGATTGCAACAGCACAGACATTTTGATAAAATAATTCAGAGCAAGGGGTGTCAGTTAAATGAACAAAATATTGCAAGAGTGCTAATGTTTTAAGCATGTTTTAAAGTTAAAACTTAACTTTTTAAGCGGCTGGTTGGAGGGGCGAGAAGGCCATCTGGGGAAGGCTTCTGAGTAAGTTTGTGGCACAGGCTCGGCCCCTTCCACCCTTCCCTCCTTCTCCCCCTCCCTTCAGGCAAAGAGTCCTAGCTCACCTCCTGTGCAGATTAAAAAGTTTCTGTGCAGATCCGCCCCCACCTGCCCTGGTGCCCAAGGCATGCTTCCCGTGCCCAGCCTGGTGTGTAGCTGCTGCTGGCAGGAGCCTTGTTGATGCAGCTCGGCTGCCTGCCCGCCCCTGAACCCAGCGCCAGCCCCAGGCCTGGCACCTCCTTGCCCACTCTCCCAATGGTGGCAGCAGCTCCGGCCGAGGAAGTGGCGCCTGTGCGGGCTCCGGGCTGCACAGAGGATTGGCTGGCTGCATGCTCCCTTCCCCCCATGCTCTGAGCCCAGCAGCTCCTCAGCTGTAAGGAGAGGGGAGGCAGGGGAAAGGCATGCTGGGAAATGTCGTTTGGGAGGGACGCCGCCACTGCCGGGTCGAGCAAAGTCAGCTAAAACCTGCCGGCTCAAGTACTTGCTGGGGGCACCAATAGTCTTGGTGGGGTGGCAGGCCAAGGGCCAACAAAGCTGAGGGGGGGGAAGTGGGTGAGGCAGCAGCAGGCCAGCACAGCACCCTTCTACCTTGGCGCCGTAAGGTGACTGCCTTACTTTGCCTCTATGAACGCACCAGCTCTGGCTTCCACACAGATGCTGTTATCTCAGGATCAAACTAGACATGACAATGTTCTCATGTCTGCCATGGGGACACTACTTCCATTTTAAAGCCTAATGTTGGTGATCAAATAAATGTTGCAGCACAGTGGGACAGTGCTCCCTCCTGCCAGCCTGTGCCTTTTCAAGTGCTAAAAAGACTGAGGAGGGTGTGGCTGTTTCAGTACCTGAAAAGATGGGCAGGTATCTGTTATATAAGAACAAAGCCTGACTTTTCCTTTTGCACATCTGTAATCTCTGCCATGACTATAGTTATACCGATGGGTGACTACAATATTAGTTCTTTGTCCAGACCCATTGCTGTATTAGCATGCATGGGTGCTAACAAAATAAACATGTCAAAAGGGAATACACCCCCAGAATAAGTTGTTTTGCCCTTTGTAATCCTGACTATATTACTTTGTATCTAAATGTAAAGAAAGCTCCTGACAATTGTGATGTATTAAATTATAACTGAGAACTAATTCAAGGATCAAAGATGCTCTTTGGGAGAGATCACTTTACTGGTAGGAAAAATCATTACCTTTTTTCCAGGCTCGTATATTTGTACGGTATGTCTTGGAAATATCATTTTCTGAATCTTGATGTTTAATTTAACACAAGGATCTTTGAGCAGCTCAGTGGGGGGCTTTTGCTGGCAGAGTGTCTTGGAAGAAAATTGAAATGTACATGTTTTTTCTCCTGTATCAAAGAAGTGCAAGAATCTAAACTGACATTTTACATCAAATGAATTATGAACTGTGTACTGTGTACCTAAGGGAACAACAAGCAAATTAGATTTTTGTTAAGGAGGGAGGGGGAGAGAAGCCAAAATAATAAAAAATAGGTTTATCTGAACCTGACATCCAACACTGTATTCTTTGTGCACCAGAGATTATAGATTACTTCAAGTCCCAAGTACTGTGATTTGTTTAGACAGAATGTGAAGGCAACTGAGTTAAGGACTAACATAGCTGTAACATTTACAGTGGAAGCCCTATGCAGAGTTACTCCAGTCCAAACCCACTCAAATCAATGGACATGGACGTGAGTAACTGCATAGGAGTGTTCTGTGAGCTCAGTAACTATTGTGTCTTTATTGGGGTTGACTTATGACTGCAAGCAGATGCTCAAAGTGCAGGACTGCAGTTCATATGCCAGGCTCTTAATTGCTTCAGTCCTGAATCAATTCAAAAGTCAGCTAGGAAGCACCATACTTAGAACTGTGTAACCTTTTGCTCTCCCTCATGGATCACTGCCTTGACATGGCAAGGGGGCTTGCGTGGTTTGATGAGGCTGTGGGCTATGCTGTGGAGGGCCACCCAGGACGGACAGGCCACAGCAGAGAACTCAGACAAAGTGTGATCCCCTGGAGAAGGAAATGGCAACCCACTCCAGTATCTTTGCCAAGAAACCCCATGGACAGTAACCAAAGGCTAAAAGATATGACACCAGAAGATGAGCCCCTCAGGTTGGAAGGGCAGGGGGCAAGTACAAGAAACCCCAGAAAGATTTAAGTGGCTCGGCCAAAGCCGAAAGGATGCTCAGTTGTGGCTGTGCCTGATGGTGAAAGGAAAGTCCGATGCTGCAAGGAACAATACTACATAGGAACCTGGAATGTAAGATCTATGAATCAAGGTAAGTTGGATGTGGGCAAAAATGAGATAACAAGACTGAACATCAACACCTTGGGAATCAGTGAACTAAAGTGGATGGGAATGGGCAAATTTAACTCAGAAGACCATTATATCTACTACTGTGGCCAAGAATCCTGAAGAAAAAATGGTGTGGCCTTTATAATCAACAAGAGAGTGCGAAAGGCAGTAATGGGATACAATCTCAAAAACGACAGAATGATCTCTGTCCGATTCCAAGGCAAACCATTCAATATCACAGTAATCCAAGTCTATGCCCCAACCACTGACGCAGAAGAGGCTGAAGTGAACCGGTTCTATGAAGATCTACACCTCAAAAAAAGATGCCCTCATCATCATGGGGGACTGGAATGCTAAAGTAGGAAGCCAAAAGATAACTGGAATAACAGACAAGTTTGGCCTTGGAGAACAAAATGAAGCCGGGCAAAGGCTAACAGAAGTTTTGTCAAGGGAACATGCTGGTCATAGCGAACACCCTCTTCCAACAACCTAAGAGGCAACTCTACACATGGACATCACCAGATGGGCAACACTGAAATCAGATTTGCAGTCAGTAAAAACAAGACCTGGAGTTGACTGTGGCACAGATCATGAGCTACTCATTGCAAAATTCAGTCTTAAACTGAAGAAAGTTGGGAAAACCCCTAGGCCATTCAGGTTTGACCTAGATCACATCCCTTATGAATTTACAGTGGAGGTGAAGAATAGGTTTAAGGGACTAGATTTGATAGATAGAGTGCCTGAAGAACTATGGTGGGAGGTTCGTGACATTGTACAGGAGGCAGTAATCAGCACCATCCCAAACAAAAGAAATGCAAGAAAGTAAAGTGGCTGTCTGATGAGGCTTTACAAATAGCAGAGGAAAGAAGGAAAGCAAAAGGCAAAGGTGAAAAGGAAACGTTTACCCAACTGAATGCAGATTTCTGGAGAACAGCAAGGAGAGATAAGGAGGCTTTCCTGAATGAACGATGCAAAGTAATAGAGGAAAACAATAGAATGGGAAGGACTAGAGATCTCTTCAAGAAAACTGGAGAAATCAAGGGAACATTCCATACAAAACTGGCCACGATAAAGGACAAAAACGGTAGGGACCTAACAGAAGCAGTAGAGATTAGGAAAGATGGCAAGAATACACAGAAGAACTATACAAGAAGGACCTCAATGTCCCTGACAACCACAACGGTGTGATCACTGAACTTGAGCCAGACATCCTGGAATATGAAGTAAAATGGGCCTGTTAGCCAAGTTGCCTTGAATTATTGATTAAATTAGGGAATTATGATATTACGCAAGGCAATAGGCAAATAAGGGAGCAAGCACCTATGTATACAGGGGTCTCACTTCTTCCAAACAAACCAAAAATAGACGCAGAGACTATAAATGATTTTTTTTCCTAAGAGTTATATCACAAGCATACAACACTTCAAACACACTCACAATTGCACAGGTCTAAGAAAATTAGAGAGAAGCGGATAGCCCGGTTTAGCATAGGGAAAGGAGTATGACAAGGATGTGTACTGTCACCCTGCTTACTTAATTTATATGCAGAGTACATCATGCAAAATGCCGACCTGGATGAATCACAAGCCGGAATTAAGATTGCTGGGAAATACATCAACAACCTCAGATATGCAGACAATACCACTCTAATGGCAGAAAGTGAAGAGGACCTCAAGAGCCTCTTGCTCAAACTGAAAGAGGAGAGCACAAAAGTTGGCTTGAAACTCAACATCAAAAAAACTAAGATCATGGCATCCAGCCCCATCACTCCTTGGTAAATAGAAGGGGAAGTCATGGAAGCAGTGACAGAATTCACATTCTTGGGATCCTAGATCACTGCAGGTGGTTACTGCAGCCATGAAATTAAAAGATGCCTGCTTCTTGGGAGGAAAGCGATGGCAAACCTAGACAGCATAATAAAAAGTAGAGACATCACCCTACCAACAAAAGTCCGTATGGTCAAAGCAATGGTATTCCCAGTAGTAATGTATGGCTGTGAGAGTTGGACCATAAAGAAGGCCGAGTGCTGAAGAATAGATGCTTTTGAATTATGGTGCTGGAGAAGACTCTTGAGAGTCCCTTAGACTGCAAGGAGATCAAGTCAGTCAATTATAAAAGAAATTAACCCTGACTGTTCTCTGGAAGGCCAGATACTGAAGCTGAAGCTCAAATACTTTGGCCACCAAGTGAGAAGGGAGCACTCACTAGAGAAGACCCTGATGCTGGGAAAGATTGAAGGTCAAAGTAGAAGTGGACAGCAAAGGATGAGTGTTATTGATGCAACAAATATGAAATTAAGCTCCTCCGGAGCACAACAGAAGTCAGGAGGGCCTGGCGTGATGTGGTCCATGCGGTTGCAAAGCGTTGGACTAGACTGTGTGACTGAACAACAGCAACAACAACCACCTTTTGCTGGGTATGGAAACATTCTTACTTTCCAGATTGCAACCTTAACTACCTTGCAGGCTTTTGTGTTTTGTGAGGTTCCTGTAGAAGGGCACCCTTGTCTCCCCCCACTTCCCAAATTTATTATTATGTATTTTTTCTGCATCACAGTGCCACTGCATGTCATCAAGCATGTTGTCAAATCCAAAAGAAGCATAGACAGAAGAAAGTCCAGCTTAAGATATTGTATGTTTGTTGACTAATTAAGGGAGAGTTATTCAGAGGATCAAACTATGTGTCAGCATATCACCCATTTAGAAACAGAGGATGAGCAGTTCAGCATTCCAGAGTCACTGAGCTTGAACTTACACCAAAGTGACTGTATAAAAATGAGCATTTGAATCAGAACTCAAGACTAACAGTCCAGTCATGCATCATATAAATGTCTTTCTCGCTCCTATTCCCTGCAGTTCTAAGTCACACACAAAGGAGATCCCCATTGCACCAGCTTCTTTGATGGGTTGTATTTATTTCGGTATCACTTCTGCACTTGTACCCACCTGATTCTGGCATGTGCCTCAGAGAGGGGAGGGGGTTTGAAGTAGGAGTGTGCACACAAAGGAATTTGGTATTTTTTGGTTCAGGTAAACCAAGCCCCAAAATATTGAAATATACTGATATTCCCATATCCCAATATTGGTAAGATATTGGGGTTCATGAAAATTCAGTACTGCCAAATATATTCAGCCATTATACCCTACGGGGAAAGTCCCCATAGAGTATAAGGGCACTGGAGCCTTTCCTTCCCCAGTGCCCTACCTCTAGTTAGCTTCACTTCCTGTAGATCAGCTGGGGAGTGAAATTGACCAGAGGAAGAAGCTGGGAGGTTGTGGAAGGGAAGACTCAGGAGGAAGGCATGTTTAAATGCCCCTCTCCCTTCTCCAGCCTGCCTGCCTCCTCAGATCTGCTTCCCCAGCCACCCTGGAGCTGCTGGGCACCTGGGGAAGCTGAAGGAAGGCAGTTTAAACTGCCTTCTGCTTCCCCAGGCTCCTTGCAGCTGTGAGGCACCTGGGGAAGGGAAGGCAGAGCTGGTCAGTTTCAGTCATCTGAAACTGACCATTGCCTTCCATTCCCAATTTGGGGCCCCAAATAAAAGGCAAATACCAATAAGGCATTTTTCAGGATTTTCTTTTCTTTCCGTCAAATCTGAATGCACACTGCTAGTTTGAAGCACTTATTTTCTCATCCTCATAATGGTTCTCTTCTTCTGCTCTGTTAGCAACTTCCTAACTAAGTCAGTGCTCCAAGAATAAGAACTTTCTGGTGGTTCCCAGCTCGGCCCTGGCCCCCACCTAGTGGAACTTGCTGCTGGAGAATATCCATGCCTTTACTACTTTCTGCAAGGCATGCAAGTCAGAGATGTTCCACCAGGCATTTGGTTAAGGACAGTGACAGGACAGTATAAAATCTGGCACTCTCACACCGCCTCCCTCCCCCCCAGGTGACCTGTGGAAAATAAAATTTCTCTTCTGCCATCTTGGGAAATGTACTGTTTTATTTGTTGACTAGGGAGCAAAGCCCGTTGTGGTGGAAGACAATGGGCCCTAGAAAGGAAGGGAGGGAGGTGGAAGGAAGAGAGGGTTGGAGAAAGGAAGGAAGGAAGGAATAGGGGGAAGAGTGAAAGAAAGGAGAGAGGAAGAAAGAAAAAGGGGGAAAGCAAGGGAAGAGGGGCAGTAAAGAGCTTCTCTGGGCCCAGAGAAGGCCTTTTCTGTCCCCCATACACCATCCCCTGGGCCTTCTATGGGGGCAGTAGGCAGTGTGTGGGGGAAAAGGGGCTTCTCTGGGCCTACTGCCCCCATAGAAGGCCCATAGGATGATGTGAGGGGGACAGAAAATGGCTTCTCTGGGCCTACTGCCCTCATAGAAGGCCCAGGGGATGGTGTATGGGAGGCAGAAAAGGGCTTCTCTGGGCCTAGTGCCTCATAGAAGGCCCAGGGGTTGGTGTGTGGGGGGCAGAAAAGGCTTCTCTGGGCGTAGTGCCCCATAGAAGGCCCAGGGGATGGGGTGTGGGGGCGGAAAAGGGCTTCTCTGGGCCTAGTCCCCTCATAGAAGGCCCAGGGGATGGTGTGGGGGGCGGAAAAGGCCTTCCCGGGGCCTAGTGCCCCATAGAAGGCCCAGGGGATGGCGTGTGGGGGGCAGAAAGGACTTCTCTGGGCCTAGTGCCCCATAGAAGGCCCAGGGGATGGTGTGTGGGGGGTGGAAAAGGGCTTCTCTGGGCCTAGTGCCCCATAGAAGGCCCAGGGGATGGGGTGTGGGGGGCGGAAAAGGGCTTCTCTGGGCCTAGTGCCCCATAGAAGGCCCAGGGGATGGGGTGTGGGGGACAGAAAAGGCCTTCTCTGGGCCTAGTGCCCCATAGAAGGCCCAGGGGATGGGGTGTGGGGGACAGAAAAGGCCTTCTCTGGGCCTAGTGCCCCATAGAAGGCCCAGGGGATGGGGTGTGGGGGACGGAAAAGGGCTTCTCTGGGCCTAGTCCCCTCATAGAAGGCCCAGGGGATGGCATGTGGGAGATGGAAAAGGCCTTCTCTGGGCCTAGTGCCCCATAGAAGGCCCAGGGGATGGTGTGGGGGGGCGGAAAAGGGCTTTTCTCACTTGCCTCAGCCTTGAGGGCCTGTCCCTGCGCTCACACTCCAGACGGTCCTCTCCTGTCGGAGGACTGGAGCAGACTGAGCTGAAAAAACTGACCGGGGCTGACGTGGGCGGGACTTTGTGAAGCAGCCAGTCAGCCCTGGCCAATGTCTTCTGACTGCCAGTTCTTGAGCCGAATCAATTATGCCAAGCATTGAATGTGGTGGAACCAAAATTCAAATATATATAAGGACAGGATATATTATAGGTATTTTAAAGATGGTTTTAACTTGAATTATTTATTGTATTTGCTCTGTTGTGAGCCACCCTGAGCTCTGCTTGCAGAGAAGGGTGGCCTAATAAATCTAAATAAATAAATAGGTTTTAGTATGTACTGTTCAGACTTGTTTTTGCTCTGCCCCCTTTCCAGCATTCTCAGTGGCAGGGATCGAGATTTCTGTCACCGTTGCAACTGTGCTGTCATGTTGAGTTGCCCTTCCTCCCTGCCTGCCAACTGAGGGACAGCAACACTTAGCATAGCTGGCCACACTAGAGGTCTTATTGTGGCACCTGTCTTTTTCTTCTTCTTTTTTATAAAGTTTATCAATTTTCCACAATATACATCAACTTACATATGTTTTCCCTATATACATTTGAGTCTATAATTTCCAAGCCTTATTGACCCATTTGTACACCCGCACCCATCTTTCAATGAAAATATTATCATCCTTCTCTTGAAGTAATAAGCTTAACATCCATTTCTGCTATTTCTAATCATTTATATGCTATTTCTTCTTTTGTGGGTAATTCTTCTTGCTTCCAATACTTGGCCAGTAATATTCTAGCAGTTGTTACAATATATATTAACATATACTTGTAATTCTGTTTATAACACTCCAGGAGCATGTTTAACAAAAATATTTCCGGTGACAAAGCGAGTTTTATATTTGTAATTTCTAATATTATCTTTTGTACCATCTTCCAGTAGCTATAAACCTTTCCGCACCGCCACCACACATGGAAAAAAGTTCCCACATTCATTTTACATTTCCAACAATTTTTAGAAAGCGATGGAAAACACTTAGCTAGCCTATCTGGAGACCAATACCAACGATGAAATACCTTGTAAATATTTTCTTTATAATTTGTAGCTCTCATGTATTTTAGAGATTTCCACGTATTTGCCCATTTATCTATGTCCACACAGTAACCTAAATCCTTCATCCAAGATATCATTGTTGAATTAACTGTTTCATCACGCATATAATCTTCTAACAGAAATGTATAGATTTTCTGTATTGTTTATCACTCGTTGACAGCCAGATCTTATCTAATTGTGTTTTAGACTCTTGAAACCCTATTATTACATCTTTTGAATATCTTGATTGAAGTTGCAAAGTTTCCCACCAAGATAATTTGATCTTATAAAGTGATAGTAAGCTCTCTTCTGATTTCAACTTATTATTCTTATGTAACAGTATCTCATAACTTTCTCTGTCGCACACATTGATAAGGTAAGGGTTTATAAATACTTCTAGTGGGGAAACCCACTTTGGTATCTTACTATAATATCTTTCTTTTAATTCATTCCAAATCTTAACAAGGGCTCCCCTTATAATGTGATGTCTAAAGTTAGCACGTATCTTGTCCTTCCCATACCACACGTACACATGCCATCCCATTCTAAGACCATACCCTTCTAAATTTAAAATTCTAATAAAATTCTAATCTTATCCACTCTGTCATCCAGTTTAAGGCTGTTGCCTGATAATATAACTTCCAGTTGGGTAACCCAAATCTTCCCCTTTTCTTTCTGTCCTGGAGAGTCTTTCATTTAAACCTTGCATGTTTAGGATACCAGATAAACTTTTTAATAGTTTTGTCCATTTCAGTGAAAAATTGAAATTTTTTTAGTATAGGTATATTTTGGGCTAAAAAAGGAACTTCGGCAAAATGATCATTTTAATAGTTGCTATTCTACCCAGCAAGGATAACTGCATATCTTTCCATCTTTGAAGATCTTTTCTAATTTCCTCAAGGAGCTTGTAATAATTATCTTCTATAAGCAAACTATTCCTGTTTGATATTATTATTATTCCTAGATACTTAACTTTCTTCACTATCTCTACTTCTTTAATTTTTTCTATTTCTTGTTTCGTACTATGTATACAGTTTTTTGTTATTATCTTAGTTTTTTTAAGTTCACTTTTAATCCAGCAATATGTCCAAATTCTTGTATCGTTCCTAATTACTGTGTAAGTGATCCTAGCAGATTTTCCATTATAAAGACAATATCTTCTGTGAAGGCCAATAACTTAAATTGTTCTCCTTTCACCTTCAGACCTTGTATATGCACGGATTCTCTAACAGCATAATTCAAAGTTTCAAGTGCAAAGATAAATAATAAGGGTGATAAAGGACAACCCTGTCGCGTACCTTTCTGAATCTCAATATTTTATGACATATCACCATTAAAAATCACATTGGCATATTGCTTCTCATATATTGCTCGAATCATTGTTAAGAATTGAGGTCCACAATCCCAAATGTCAGGTTTCTGAAGTATAAACTCCCATGATATGTTATCAAAGGCCTTCTCCACATCCAAAAATATTAAAGCCATTTGTTTCTCTGAATGGTGTTCATAATACTCTATAAAATTCAAAATATTCTGCATATTACTTTTAATTTGCCTCCTACATAGGAATCCTGCTTGATCTTGGTGGATTTTCTGTGATAATACTTTTTAAAATCTTTTTTCCAGAATATTTGCATATATCTTAAAATCAGAATTCAAAAGTGAAATGGGTCTATAATTTTAAATTTTATCATCCATATTTGGTTTGTGAATTAAGGTAATTACTGCTTGGTACCAGGTAGTTTTCCAGTTATTCCTACTGGAATACTTTGAAAAAGTTCTTTAAATGGTATACTGATCTGGTCTTCAAAGGTTTGGTAGAATTCTATGGGCAGACCATCAGGTCTAGGTGCTTTTTTCTTCTTCTGTTTCTTAATTGCTTCTACTACTTCACAAATTGAGATCCTTTCATTCAGTATGGTTCTATATTTTTCTTCGAGGTTTTTATGAGATCTTTCTTGGAGAAATTTAGTTATTTGATCACTCTCTTGGGGTTCTTGTTTATATAAATTTCTACAGAATTTTTCTATAATTCCTTTTATTTCCTGTATGCCATATTTCAGTTCTCCATTTTCATTTTTTAAAGCAGTTATTACTCGTTTTCATCTTTCTTTCCTAAGCCTATAAGCCAGCCATCTGGTCGGCATATTAGCATTTTCAAAATAGTGTAGTTTTGCATATTCTATATTCCTTGCAACTTCTTGAGTTAGTATCAGATACATTTCATGTTGTAACATCCTTAACTTATCTCTCCCCTCTTTGGATTCTAATTTTTTAAGTTTATCTTCCTCCTTTTTAATTTGCGTCCCTAATTTTGCATAGGTTTCTTTTCTTTCCTTCTTTCTCCACGCCTCCTGACTGATACACCATCCTCTTATAAACACTTTAAAAGCATCCCACACTGTGCCGATGGAAATTCCAGGTTGCAAATCCCTTTTAAAAAATTCTTGGATTTCCAAATTAGTATTTTTTATAAACTCATGATCTCTTAACAAACCTAAATTCATTCTCCAGTGGGTTTTTTCTGTACTTCTTTTAGGGAGAGTAATATGGGATTATGGTCAGCAAATGTTTTGGTAGTATTTCTGCTTCTAATACCCCAACTAACAGACAGCCATGCCATGTCAATTCTCAACCAAGAATTATGCCTGGCCGAGTAATATGTAAAATCTTTTGTTCCTATATTTCTACTTCTCCAGATATCAATTAAATTGTATTCTTCTGCCATATCCAAGAAGATTTTGAGCAATACCTGGCCTATTTTCTTTTTCCTTGGCATGGATTTCCTATCTGCTTCTGGGTCAAAAACCGCATTGAAATCTCCCACAAAGCATATATTTTCAAATTGTTGACTATTTACAGTTTCACATAAGACTTTAAAGAAAGGTTCCTTTGGGTTTGGGGCATATATATTTATTATCAAACTCTCTCCTGTCTTTTTATTTTAATAGCAACAATTCTTTCATCCTCCGTACTGAGTATTAATTCAGAAGGAAGATATTCCTTAGCATAAATCACTACCCCCCTTTTCTTCTTTCTATCCACCACAATGAATTCTTTACCTAGTTTCCTACATTTTAAACATTTTTCATCATCTTCTTTTATATGGGTTTCCTGAAGACAGGTCACGTCTGTTTGAAATCTGGAAAGCTGGTGAAAGGTCTGTCTTCTTTTCTGGGAAAATAGTCCTACTGGCGTCTAGCATTCTTAGACTCCATCGGTTCTTCTTGGTCCCTCTAGCGCTCGGCGTTTTGGACGTCAAGCCTCCTACTGCTCCCTGCTTCAGAGTTTGCTGGGCATTCCAGGGATTAGGCATTTTACCCCTGAAAGCTCACAAATAACCCCCTTGCCTTGCTCTCTCTTCATGAGAGCATTTTGAGGTGCTGAAATCACCTGGGAAGCTATAGGGAAGTGTGTTAGGTCCTAGTGCTCATAGTATGGGAATCATAGAATCATAGAGTTGGAAGGGACCACCAGAGTCATCTAGTCCAACCGTCTGCACAATGCAGGAAATTCACAACTACCTTTCCCCCCACTCCCAGTGACCTGTGCTCTATGCCCAGAAACCTCCAGGATCCCTGGCCAAATGGCCTGGAGGAAATTGTTTCCTGACCCCAAAGTAGTGATTGGCATTTCCTTGGACATGTAAGAAAGGGCCACGAGAACTAAGCACTGATAAAGCCCTTCCTGCCTCCCTCTCATAATTTTCCTAAGTTCACAGAATCAGAATTGCTGTCAGATGGCCATCTAGCTTCTGCTTAAAAACTTCCTTTTTTTTTTTTAAAGGCGCCCCGAGAGAGGCATTTTTATTATTTTTAACACAACAACATAACACAACATAACATACACAAGTACACAAAATACAATACACCAAACACAACCTAAACACTACACACCACACAAAAAATACACCACAACATTCAACATTCACGGGGAGGTACAATTCCCAGAACATATCACCCGACTACAATCCCTCCCACCTTACCGATCTAAATGTTACAATCCTTACTTCTGTATCCACAAATTCTATCATTCTATCTTATCTATTTCTAGTTTCACATGGGTTAATAATATTCAATCATTATTGTTTCTCTCCATCCTTCTCTCTCTGGTCATACCAGTCATAAAAGTGTTGCCATGTATTTATAAAGGCTGATTCATCATGCCCTTTCAGCATCATAGTCAGTTTGTCCATTTCTGCTGCCTCCATAATCTTCTCAATCAGCTCTTGTTTCGTTGGTACCACCGTAGACCGCCAATACTTCGCATATAAAATCCTAGCCGCAGTTGCAATATATATTATCAGATATCTCTCTTCTCTCTGCACCTCCTTTGGGAGTATACCCAGCAATAACACCTCTGGTTTAAACACAAGAGTACCTTTTATAATTCTCAGCATCATTCTATGCACCCATATCTAGTATTTTTTGTAACCTCACATGTCCACCACATGTAGTAAAATGAGCCAGCTTTAGCATTACATTTCCAACACTTATTAGAATATTTCTCTTCATATTTCACCAACTTATCTGGCGTAACATACCACCTGTACAACATTTTATACATGTTTTCTCTGTAGGCAATGATTAAAAACTTCCAAAGAAGGAGAGCCCACCACTTCCCAAGAAAACCTGTTCCACTGAGGAAATGCTCTGTCAAGAAAAATCATATGCATAATATTTAGCCAAAAACTCTTTTAATTTAATTTCAACCTATTGTTTCTGGCTGGACCTTCTGTGGCAACGGAAAACAACAATATACTTGAAGATGCTTATCTATCACCTCTCAGTCATCTCCAGATCCTTCACCATCTTGTTGTTCTCCTCTGGACATGTTCCAGCTTATCTAGATTCTTCTTAAATTGTGGTGCCCAAAACTGAACACAATACGTTAGGTGAGGTCTAACTAGAGCAGAGTAAAGTGGTACCATCACTTTGCATGATCTGGACACTATTCCTCTGTTGATGCAGCCCAAAATTGTATTTGCCTTTTTAGCTCCCACATCACACTGCTGAGTCATGTCCAATGTATGCTCTACTAAGATCCCTAAATACTTTTTGCACATACTATTGTCAAGACAAGTCTTCCCCATCCTATAATTATGCATATGATTTTTCCTACCTAAATGCAGAACTTTACATTAATCCCTGTTGAAATTCATTTTATTTGTTTATGTGAAGTAAAGTGCAAAAGCTCAGTTTTCCAGCCTGTCAAGGACATCCTGTATCCTGACTCTGTCTTCTACCATATTTGCTACCCTTCCCAATTTAGTGTCATATGCAAATTTAATGAGCATCCCCTCGTTTCTTTTATAAAGATGTAGAACAAAATGGGTCCCAGGACAAATTCCTGAGGCACTCCACTTGTCACTTCTCTCCAAGAGGATGAGAAACCATTAGCAAGCACTCTTTGGGTGTGATCTGTCGACCAGTTACAGATTCACCTAACAGTAATAGGATCCAAACTACATTTTACCAACTTGTCAACAAGAGTATTATGTGGAAACTTATCAAAAGCCTTACTGAAATAAAGATGTACTATGCCTACAGCATTGCTCTGATCCAGCAAGGTAGTAACTTTTTTGAAAAAAGGGATAAGGGCCCCATTCACACAGGCCAGATAATACGGGGGGGGGAGGCATGGCTGTTCACCCCGGAGCAAAATAAAGCATGGTAGCCCGATCACACGGTCCCCCGAATTGCCACACTTTGGCTGTTAGCTGCCAATCACACAGCAATGCTGAAGCATGGCAAAGAAGCGGTGCGGCGCAATCACACAAGCCACGCTGCTTTCAGTTTCTTGTTTGTGTGCATGTGCCATTCTGGGGGGTGGGGCTGCTGTCAGTGTCATGTTAGTGTGCATGTGCAGTTTGGTGTTGGTGCGCATCCTATGGAGACTTACAACATTCAGTTTGCAATGGGACGTGTGCGGGCACCGGATGCCACGGGATACTAGCGCTCCCACAATCAGACACCCACCTTTGCCCTGCTTTTACTGGATACTAGTGCACTTTCCTAGGTACTTTTTAACTCTGCATCTTTGGCAGGATGCCATGGGTTGGCCACGGGAGCACTACGCTTCCCAGATGTTGCGGTATGATCATGCCCCAAAAATCCACCTGATATTCGTGCCTTCAGCATGGCAACTTCTCTGTGTGACCGGGACCAAGGTTAGTCTGACATGACTTGTTCTTGAGAAACCCATGCTGACTCTTAGTAATCATAGCCATCCTTTCTAAATGCTAAAGGACTGTTTGATGATTTGTTCTAAAACTTTTCCAGGTATAGGTGATAAGCTGATGGGTCGGTAGTTACCTGGATCCTCCTCTCCCCCCTTCTTGAAGATGGGGACAACATTTGCCCGCCTCCAATCTTCTGGCACCTCACCTGTTCTCCAAGAATTCTCAAAAATAATGGACAGAGGCTCAGAAATTACATCTGCGAGTACTTTTGATACCCTTGGATGCAATTCATCTGGCCCTGAGGACTTAGTTTCATTTAAAGGAACTAGGTGTTTATGTACTACCCATATGTTGATCCTAGGCTGCAACTCCCTTCCCTCATCATGTGTTCTGCTTTTGCCATGTTGAGCACCATTTCCCTTGCAAATGCAGACTGAAGAAAAGTAGGAATTGAGCAGCTCTGCCCTCTCTTCACCACATGTTACAATTTCACTTTCCTGTCCCTGCAGTGGGCCTACCATGTCCTTGCTCTTTTTCTTACTTTGAACATAACCAAAAAACCCTCTTTTTTGATGTTTTTAGAATCTCTTGCTAGCCAAAGCTCATACTGAGCTTTAGCTTTTTAACATTCTCCCTACAAGTATTGTTTATATTCACCCTTGGTTATAATGCCCTTCTTCCATTTCCTAAATGAATCTGTTTTTAGTTCTCAAATCTTTAGAAAGCTGTGTATGTAGTTACCTTGGCTTCTTTAAGCTCCTCCCATTTTTCCTTCTCATAGGAATCATTTGTGATTGTGCTTCCCTTCAATATTTAACTTTTAAGAAACTCCCACCCCTCTTGAACTCTCTTCTCCTTAAGTATTTCTGACCATGGGATTCTACCCAGCATAACTTTAAGTTTGTCAAAATTTGCTTTCTTGAAGTCCAACCGTTATGTCTGACTATGTACAGCTTTTCCCTTCCCTAAAGTTGTAAATTCCAAAAGTACATGATCACTACTACCCAGTGTGCCCACTACTTCCACCTTGTCAACCAGTTCTTCCCTGTTGGCAAGAATCAAGCCCAAGATAGCAAATCCCCTTGTTTCCCTCTCCACTTTCTGGAAAATGAAGTTGTCAGCAAGACAAATCAGGAATTTGACCTTTCATTTTTAGTAGAGTTGTACTTCCAACTTATTTCCAGGTAACTGAAATCTCCCATGACTACTGTGACAGGCGGGGGAGAAGAGTCTTTGAGAACTTTGTAATCTGTTCTAGGAATGTCTCATCCAAGTTCTCTGCCTGTCTTAGTTGTCTATAGCAGAATCCCACCATAATATCACCAGATGAGCTGGAATTCCTGGGCCATGGAGGAGATATAACCGAGTAGGTTGAACTGAGACTTGGTGGAATGACTTCCAGTACTGGATTGTACTCATTGATAGTTATAACTTGTTCAAAAAGGACAGATTTAACGGAAGTAGAGCGTGATTGCATCCTGTGTTCCAATTGTGTATATCTGTGCAGAATTATAAGTGGGTGAACATGGCAACCCTATGGAAAATATCCAGATGAAAGTTCTGTGCAGTCAATCGAGTGTACAGGATAAACACTTTGTGGAAGCAGAAGCTAGATAGCCCCCACTTGCCCTTTGCCTCATTTCAACCCATTGGTAGGTTCTTCTGCACACTGCAAGGTGTATATGCATAGGTTTTCTCACACAATTTGTATGCTGTATTTTTGTGTGGCCTGCATCATTTTTTTGTGCAGAAGAGCTGATTCAATGTATGGAGAATGCAGGGACTGTCGGGCACAATACATTCTATGCATTGATCATTCTAAAGATTTGTTTTCATAGGGTTGCTTGCTCTATGAATGATTAGTATGTAAACAAATGTTTGAGGGGAGGATTTGTGAAAAGACAAATTCAATCATTGTGTGGGAGATGCTGTCTGCCATAAAGACTGCAAATGAATTATGAGTGGTGGTTTACATTGTGTCATAAGACAGTGTGGATCCTACATCAAAATAACCCATGAAGAGAACAGTATTGTTTGGAACAAAGTCTCTGTGAAATTACTTTTTAAGATCTATGGTATGACCTTACTAATCTGTAAACAGCAATTAATAATAAAATTATCCCAGTACAGGGCCTATATTTCAATATGTAAAAAGGTGATTTGTGACAGCAAGTCTTTAAGTATTTTCATTTACTAAAACTATGTTATTTAATTAATACTGAGTGACATGCAGTATAGCACAGTGGCTAAGAAATTATAGGGAGAACCAGGCATGTCTGCTTTAAATAATCTTACCTCTACAATTATCTGACTAGGTGATACATTTTCTTAAGCTCTCATCTGCAATATGGGGATACTAATACTGATTTACTTAGTGCTTCATTGAATTTTCAGGATTTTTTAATGTGAAAGTTGGCTAATGAGCGGTACAACAAGCCCTCTGATTTTTTTTTATCTGTATGGGTAAGGGGTTTTCCCCCCTGGGTTGTTCATCTTTCACTTCATGATCCTAGCCTATCATGGATTGTGTCATCGTTCATGAAGTAAAAGACGCCATAAAACCAGTCAATTTTGCCTATATGATAATTTCACTCAGGGCAAACAAAGTTCTCCCATTTGTTTCATTCTCAAGGAGAGGGAATGCATCCATATTTTTCCATGCAGCCAGGAAACACTCCCTGCCTCACTATGCTGAGCTGATGGTCTGTCTATCAATGCTACACAGTAAGATTTTCACCTGGATCCAGATCTGGTCAATCACAAGTAGGCGTGACTAGTTGAAGCAGCATTTGGATAGGGATGTAACTTGTGGCCAGATGGAGCCCTTGGGATCATCCTTCTACCCAGGAGTTAGCCTCTGGATGACAGCTGGCAGGTAGGGAGACAGGCAGGGGAGAAGAGTCTGGCCAGGCTATGGCATGCCAGACAAGTAAGGGAGGTGGACATACCTGTAGGTCGGGTTTAGCCAGGGACTTGCAATAGGATGTGGCTGGCTGGCAGTGTCAGCAGCCACCAGGGCAGTGCAAGCAGAAATAGGGCCAGAGGGGTGGGGGTTCCAGCTGCTAGGCAGAGCTTTAAAAGTGGTACTAAGACAAGGTTGGGGGTGAACATTGGAAGAGGCAGATGTGGGGAGTCCAGTGAGTGGTGGGAACTAAGCTAGTTTCCCCACACAACCTCAAGATGCACTTACCTGTACTCAAGAGCAGAATAAAGGAGTCGCTGGACAGGCTGAGACACTCCTGCATCTCTGTTAAGTGTATTGGGGATGGAGTCCCACTAAAAGTAATACATGATGGATAATTACATCCAGATATAGACGTTATCCATTTGAACTGCTTTACTTTTAATGGATGAAAGTTTGGATATATATCTGAATACATATTGCCATCACTTGTCTGTTTCAACTGTGCATGTAAAGTATCATCAAGTTGCAGCTGATTTCTGGTGACCTCATAGGGTTTTAAGGCAAGAGATGAATAGAGATGGTTTCCCATTACCTGACTGTGAGTAGCAACCCTGGACTTTCTTGGTGGTCACCCATCCAAGTATTAACCAATGCTGACTCTACTTAGCTTCCAAGACTAATGAGAGGTTAGTCTAGGTCATCCAGATCAGGGCCTGTTTCAACTAGTCAACAGCTATCTGTAGGACATCAATCTGACTGTATATCACCATGATAAGTTGCTTCAATTAATGAAGAACTACCCATTGGATTGGGGGATAGGGATGCTTGAACACCTGCCAGTTTGGCTTACTTCCTGTTCACCATTGCAAATCAAGCAGCCAGTTAATCAATGAGGTGTTCTCATCCTGTTTGCAGACAAGTAACTTGCATACATGAGAAGCCAATTCTCAGCAGATGAAGGATCAGATTTCTCCGGCTGAGAAAATAAGAACATAAGAACATAAGAAGTACATTACATAAGAACATAAGAGAACCAATGCTGGATCAGGCCAATGGCCCATCTTGTCCAACACTCTGTCACACAGCGGCCAAAATATACCAGGTGCCATCAGAAGGTCCAGCAGTGGGGCCAGAACACTAGAAGCCCTCCTACTGTTGCCCTCCCCCAAGCACCAAGAATACAGAGCATCACTTGCCCAGCCTGAGAGTTCCTATCTATACTTTGTGGCTAATAGCCACTTTCTGCTCCATATGCTTATCTAATACCTTCTTGAAGCTGTCCATGCTTGTAGCTGCCACCACCTCCTGTGGCAGTAAATTCTATGTGTTAATCACTCTTTGGGTGAAGAAGTACTTCCTTTTATCTGTTCTAACCCGACTGCTCAGCAATTTTATTGAGTGCCCACGAGTTCTTGTATTGTGAGAAAGGGAGAAAAGTACTTCTTTCTCTATTTGCTCTGTCCCATAAATAATCTTATGAACCTCGATCATGTCACCCCTCAGCCATCATTTCTCCAAGCTGAAGAGCCCCAAGCACTTTAACCTTTCTTCATAGGGAAAGTGTTCCAACCCTTTTATCATTCTAGTTGCCTTTTTCTGCACTTTTTCCAATGCTAGAATATCCTTTTGAGATGTGATGACCAGAACTGTACACAGTACTCCAAATGAGGTTGCACCATTGATTTATACAGGGGCATTATGATACTGGCTGAATTGTTTTCAATTCCCTTCGTAATAATTCCCAGCATAGTGTTGGCCTTTTTTATTGCAGTTGCACACTGTTTTGACATTTGCAGTGAGTTATCTGCTATGACTCCAAGATCTCTCTCTTGGTCAGTCTCTGCCAATTCGGATCCCATCAATGTGCATTTATAGTGAGGATTTTTGGCTCCAGTGTGCATCACTTTGCACTTGGCCACATTGAATCCCATTTGCCACGTTGACACCCACTCACCCATCCTCGACAGATTCCTTTGGAGTGCCTCAGAATCCGCCCTGATTTTCACCACCCTGAACAACTTCATGTCATCTGCAAATTTAGCCACTTCACTGCTTACTCCCAACTCCAAATCATTAATGAACAAGTTAAAAAGCATTGGACTGATTCCTGTGGTACCCCACTGCTCACCACCCTCCATTGAGAAAATTGCCCATTTATACTCACTCTCTGTTTCCTATTAATTAGCCAGTTTTTGATCCACAAGAGGACTTGTCCTTTTATCCCATGACTATTGAGCTTACTTAGGAGCCTTTGATGAGGAACTGTATCAAAAGCTTTCTGGAAGTCAAGGTAAATAATATCTATTTGGTCCCCCCTGTCCACATGTTTGTTCATTCCCTCAAAAACACTAACAGATCGAGAACAATGCGCACGCGCTAACGATTTAGACACCTGGTCCCCGCTCTCCAAGGAAAACAAAGTTAAAGAGCCTTAAAAGAATGTAAATTGCTAGTGGGAGCTGCAGAAATTGACTTACGGACATCCAGAATAACAAGAAGCAGTTTGAGAAGGACTTGGTGAGAAAACAATTAAATTTCTTCAGCATTTAAGACAAGGGAGGTTGGGCCTAGCTCGAGATAACATGGCGGTCACAGTGAAGAACTTATCAAAACAGATGGCGCAATTCCAAGCTTTAGTGCTTGACTCCCAGACCAAAATACAAAACACTTTGAGTGAATTAGCAACAGAAATGAAAAACCTGGGCTCAGAGATAAAAATAGCAATGGGAGTTGCCTCTGAGGCTAAGACTATGGCGAATGAAAATAGAAAGGAGATTGATTTATTGAAAAAACAACAAACAGAGTTTTCTGACAGGAACAGAAGAGGGAATATTATTCTATTTGGCATTTCAGAAGAAGTATCAAGAGCTGATTTAGAGCAAACTTTGTGGAATGGCTATCAGTACAAGGGCTGGAAATACAAGCAGGCGACATTGAGTGGGCCCATAGACTGCAGATAAAAAGAATGGGAGGAGAACCATGTCCGGTAATTATGAAGCTGGCGAGAGAGAAATTGCAGCAGAGAATATTCAAAACCCTCAAGAAAAATAAAGACATGACATTCAAAGGCAGAAGGGTCTTCGTGAAGGAAGACTTCTGCAAGGAGACCCTTTACCAAAGGAGCCAGATGAAGCCCTTTGCACAGAAGCTTCACCAAAGCAACATTAAATTCAGCTGGGGATACCCAGCGTCATTGGTCATTTACCAAGGAGGGAAGAGGCTCTGTGCAAGGAACCCGGAAGAGGCACGGGAATTACTAGAAACCCTGAGGGTGGAGATAAGGAATGCTGAAATGACACCAATGGATTAATCTCATCAAGCCCAGGCAGAATAAGGAGAATGGCCATCTACTCGCCAGGAGAAGAGGCCAAGGATGTCTCGAGACTAGAATATATCAAGGGAAGTATACAAATAGAACTAATAGGTAAAATGATTATTAGCATAACTTGGGGAGTGGAGGGTGCGCTTGTTCCAGACGTGTAGAGAAGGGATGAGCAGTCATCCCCAAGTGGGGGCTCTACACAAAGGGAGGGAGGAGGGGGGAAGGGGAAGGGGAGGGTAGATAATATAAAAAGGAACAAGAAACTTAATAGCTGGCCAGGGGAACGAAGGGAGAGTAAATTCAGGTTTGAATATGGGTAAAATACTACAGATGCTGACACTGAATGTCAATGGTTTGGGTTCAGATTTAAAAAGGTACAAACTTTCCAGATTTCTTAAACAACAGAACATAGATATAGCATGGTTCCAGGAAATGCACAAGGCAAAAAAAGATAAAAAACCTTTGATCAGAGATCCTAACTGGGCGACCTTGGCAGAAGCACGGGGAACAGCAAAGGCAAGGCGTGTGGCAATATTGGCCCATAAAAGAAATGATATAAAAATAACAGAAGTAATAAGAGATGTTGAAGGGAGATATTTAATTATTAAGTGCCTGACTGAAAATAGATTAACAACACTGATAAATATATATGCTCCAAATACAGGACAGAAAACGTTTTTGTTAAAAGTACTAAAGAAGGCACGTAACTTCTACGAAGAAGAGGTGATATTAGCGGGAGATCTAAACAAGGATCTTAACAAGGACAACATAATCAACTGGAAACAATGGGATTTGATAGAAGCACATGAAGCGCATGGACTAGTGCCTAAACCCACATATTTCTCAACTAGACATAAAACAACCTCTTGTCTAGACTATGTATTCATTAATAGGGCAGGCACCTGGGAAGTAAAGAAAATAACTACTCACCCAATATGGATCTCTGATCATGCCCCAATAAGTGTTGAAATCATACTAACACATAAACAAATTAATAGACCATGGAGATATAACAATTTGATAATGGACAAGGAAGAGAATACACGACATATTAAGGAGCAAATAAAACTGTACTTTCAAGAGAATAAGGGGACAGTGAAAACAAATGTACTATGGGATGCAGCCAAAGCGGTAATTAGAGGGCAATGTATCATGAAAGAGAAGGAGATAAAGAAAAAATGGTACGCTGATAGAAAAGAGAGACTACAGGAGTTGGGCAAGCTGCAGAGTGAGCAAGTACAGAAATTCTGCCCCAACAGACACAGGTTAATTAAGGAATTACGGCAGAAGTTAGATGTTTTCGATTCCAGGGGATTATGGAAAAACAGGTGATGGTGAAAAATGAATACCAGAGAAACACTCTCAAGTCGGTTAAAAGTTTAGCAAACTATTTGAAAAAGAGAAAAGAGAGGCAAAGGGTGAGGAGTATTAGGATAGATAAAAAAGTGACGCAGAACCCAGAAGAGATAAAGGGAGCATTTGAAAAATTTTATAAGAAACTATATGAGGGGAAAAAAGTAAAGGAGTTTGAGGAGAAAATAGAGATAAGGTTAACAGAAAATGAAAGAGGGGATCTTGAAAAGAATATAATGAGAAAGGAGATTGAGCAGGTGATAGTCTAAAGACAGGTAGGTCCCCAGGGCTGGATGGCTTCTCAGCGGAATTTTACAGGGAAATAAAAGAGGTTCTGGCCCCAGAATTACAGGAAGTGTTCAACAATATATTGGAAGGAGGAAAAGCCCCCAACACATGGAGAAAGGCAGAAATAATAGTAATTCCAAAACCCAGGAAAGATCTCCAAGAAATGGGCTCATACAGACCAATCAGTCTATTGAACCAAGATTACAATTTTTTTGCCAAAATAATGGCAAACAGATTTAAGAATATTATTCCAAAAATAATAAAAGAAGATCAATATGGGTTTGTAGAAGGCAGGAATATTGCACAACCAATAAGGAATTTAATTAATGTTTTGTGCCACAATAAATCCAGGAAACTAGCATTGTTGAAATTAGATGTTTATAAAGCTTTCGACACACTTTCACATCAATTTTTATGGACAGTTATGGCTAAATATGGGATCAGTCAACCAATTATACAGATAATACAAGAGATATATAGAGGAGGAACAGCGGTAGTTAATGGGGAGCATACCTCACAATTCTCAATTCAGAGAGGGGTTAGGCAAGGATGCCCGCTTTCCCCATCCCTTTTCATTATGGCTATAGAACAACTGGCCCAACGTATTAGGAATTCTGGAAGAATAGAGGGATGCCATTTAGGTAAGGAAGAAGTTAGACTAAACCTGTTTGCAGATGATATGTTCATAGTTTTATCTAACCTGAAAGAAGGGATTAAAGAAATAAAAGTCATATTGGAAGACTTCAAATTAAACTCAGGATTAAAAATTAATATAACAAAATCAGAAATAATGTATATCAATGTAAAAATGGAGGAAAGAAGAGACATACATAAGTGGACAGGAATAGGCATAGGCGTTAAGAAATTCAGATATCTAGGACTAGATATAATTAAAAATATTAATAAGATGGTAGAGAAGAATTACAGTCGAGTATGGAATGCAATACTGAAAGAAATGAAGAGATGGGGAAGGAAGATGTTAAGCATAACAGCCAAGATTAATACGGTGAAAATGTTTTGGGTTTCAAAACTCTTATATCTGTTTCAAACGATCCCTTTAGAGATTCATAGACAAAGAATTAACAGTTGGAATGCAAAAATAAAAGAGTGGGTTTTTGGTAGTAAGAAAACCAGGGTCTCCCGGCATTTTATTTATGCTAAGGTTTCAGATATGGGATGGGGACTCCCAGAATTAGGTAATTATTATGAGACATTTCAGATAAAAGGATTAATGGAAACAGGGGAGGAAAGGGAACAAAAATGGATCAGAGTTGAGAATGAAGCAAATAAAGGGGTGGGAAGATTTGGAGTATTTACGAGAGATAAATTCAAATATGAAAAACTAGAAAGGGGACCGAGAAGAACTGCATTAACGATTTGGAGGAAATGGCAAATGAAGTGGTTAAAAGGGATATCGAGGTACGCTCCATTAGAGGGTCTAGATGAAGAGGACGAGGATGTGAAATGGTGGTCATTACTTAAACAGAAAGGGTATACTAGGCTACGAGATATAATGCGCGGGCAGATAATTAAACCATTACCAATACTACATGAGGAAATAGGAGGGAAACACTGGTTGAAGATTACAGGTTTATATAATAGGCTTAAAAAGATGATCGAAAACAAAACTTTGGCGATCGGAGAGCCAATAGAGGACTTGTTAAGATCAATGACAAATACAAAAAGAGGACTAGTAGGCAGAATATATAGGAAAATGGTGATTGACAAGGATCAAATAAGAACCCTTATACAGGGGAAATGGAGTGCAGAAACTCGCTTAGCAGATCAAATAGTTAATAGAATTATAGAAGATATTCAGGAGATAAAAGTACATAAATTTAGAGAACTGGAATTGAAATTTTATACTAAATGGTACAGGACACTGGCCACACTAGCCAATATGTTCCCACAACTAAGCTCAAACTGTTGGCACTGCAGGAGTGGGAGAGGGTGGTACTCCCATATGTGGTGGGAGTGCAGAGAAGTCCAGAGTTTTTGGGAGAAAGTTATAGAACAGCTTTATAAGATCTTCACAATAAGGCCAAAGATAGATTTGAAATTGATGCTAAGCAGCAATTTAGGTAACCAAGGTACTGGAAAAGGAGGACAGGACTTATTTAAATCAATGGTGTTAGCGGGAAAAGCCGTAATAGCATTTGGATGGAAAGACAAAACTAAATGGACAGTAGCAAATTGGCAGAATTATCTATTTGAATACATTCAATCGGATATAATAACCATTCTTAACCAAGAAGAACAATGGGAAGCAAAAACAGGGAAGATTAAGAAAAAGTAGCATTTGTATTTGAAATGGAAGGGCAAAGGTCTGACGTTCAGTGGAAGCTCCTAAGTTTGTGCCCCTGGCTAGAAAGGTTAAGTAGTTAAAGGGGGGGGCAGAAAATTAGAAAGCACAGATGAAATAATACGTGAGAAAAATAACCATCCAAGTTATACTAAAACTCCCCACCTCTGATTATAGGACAGGAATAACCTTCGGCCACGAAATTAAAGAGAAAAAGAAAGAAGAAAAGCATGAAGGACGAGAGGAAATAGAGGAAGCAAGAAGGACAGAAGGAGGATTTATGAAAAGGACTACTGCCGAAAATACAGAAACAGCTATAAACTGGAGGAGGGAGGAGGGAGGGTAGAGTATATAAGATGTATGCGAACAGGGATGTGTTTGATTGTAACATGGAAAAAATACAAAATAAAATAAAAAAAAACACTAACAGATCTTCCCTTACAGAACCCATGCTGAGTCTGCCTCAATAGTTTTTGTTCATCAATGTGCCTACGAATTCTTTCCTTAATAAGAGTTTCCACCAATTTACCTGGTATCGATATCAGACTGACTGGCCTGTAGTTTCCCAGATCTCCTCTGGAACCATTTTTAAACATGGGAGTGACATTAGCTACCTTCCAGTCCTCAGGAATGGAGGCAAATTTTAATGAAAGATTACATATTTTTGTAAGGAGATCCACAAGTTCACATTTGAGTTCTTTCAGAACTCTCAAATGTATGCCATCTGGGCCTGATGATTTCTCAGTTTTTAAGTTGTCTATCAGTCGTAGGACCTCCTCTCTCATCACCTCAATCTGACTCAGGTCTTTCAACACCCCTCCCAAAATCAGTAGTTCTGGAGTGGGCAAGCACTTCTCCTCTTCCACAGTGAAGACAGAGGCAAAAAATGCATTCAGCTTCTCAGCCATTTCCCTATCATCCTTCCCGATCATCTTTCTCCTCTCCCTTTTGCAATGGGGATACCAAAAGCATTCTTCTGTTTTCCAGATTCATTATACAGCTGCTTTTTTTCTGAGAGGGGATGAGTGGTAAGCCCAGGCTCTGTGCAGAACATATGTATGGAGTCTGGAAGGTGAGTCACTGGTACAACCTCATTCTCTCTCCATGCCCATGTTTTCACTGCCTGCAAAGGACTTGCAACTCTGTATTTGGGAACAAAATTATGGTGCATCAGTCCAGAGAAATGTGCAGTGAGACCGTTCAACATACACATAACTGCATGACAAAACCTGTGATTTTTAAAGAAATAAACTTGTTACGGAAATATTACAAAATCCCTTAGGTTAGCACACTTGTCATTTTATCTACTCTTTTACTGTCCTGATAAGCTTCCAGAATTATGAAAATAAATATCTACATATAACATATGAATTGCACCTGCAAGTATGTCTGAATTATTTCTGATGCTTTGCTCCTTGGTAGGAGGTCTAGAATACAAGGCTGTGGGAAATAGCCATAAGAAAACAACCCTAAGAACTGAAAGCTGCTACAAGGAATTCATTTAACTGTAGGTTTAGAATAGGTTGATAGCCAGTGTAGTTGAACAGTTGTTCCCCCCGCCCGCCCATTTTGATAGCTCATTATTCTATGACAGTTATTGGCTGGGTATCTTTTTTAAACAGCATGACATATAATTGGTTTTCCTGGACAGTTATAAATTCCATCCAGTGTCTCTCTGACAGGTATTTATAATCATTAATCAGTCAACTAATTGCTTATTGGCATTCTTTTATTCTACGCACAGTTTGAGCTGAAGTTTAACTTGACTAGCAATGATAAACTTGTAAACAGGCTGGCAAAGAAGGGATCTTCCTAAATCACTCTCTAAAATCTCTCATACTTTTTGTGATGTTAACACATAATTAGTGGATAACACAGCAAATCCAGGAAACATCTGGTTAACAGCCATGTTGATATATGGCACTGATTCCCAACCTCTCTGCTAGCATTCAATCATATGGTGAATTGGGTGTAGACTGGAATATCTCTGCATAGGATTATGTTATAGGTGTGTGGCATGGCTGAAGTTATTTTTAGTTTTTTTAAAAAAAAATTACTTTGCCTTTATTTGTGGATTAAGTTAGAAGGAGTAGAGGGGTCTGGAATGAGTGATGGCAGGAATAGATGGATTCTTTGCAGATCTTGGACAGCATGTACTCTAGCTTTCTTTAACAGATGAAAATCATGAAACATGCAGAAATTTGATTTTTGAGGTTACTTATCAATTGAATGGCAGATTTTGAAACAAAATATTACTTGTGTCAATTTATACAAATGTCCTCTGCTTAATCCCCAAGTGTCAACACTAATCAGTTCAACAGGTAGGATATCAATTAAACACATTATAAGATGGGGATGGAATTCAGGATTGTAATTCTTTTCAGCCTCTGCACTTTTTCTTCATAATTACAGCATGCCATTTTCCCATGTTGGACAAGATGTGTTGATTCAGTAAGTTACTGGTGAAGTGGTTGTCCCTAGAGGACCATATTAAACCTTGAATGGAGCATTTTGAGTAACATTGCTTGTTAGAGATAATATATCACTCCAATAGTACATGGCTGTTCCGTTAAGAATGTGGCAGGGAAATTACTCCTAATTACTGTTTGGACTAAAGAGAGACAACAGGAAAATATTTCCTAAAATCACTTCCATTTATTAAAGGTTTGTGAAATACTTCATTTATTGTGGATAATCAGTAGACATTGGATCTGTAGCTGAAGGTGATCTGTTGTTTGGGAAGCATTTGATGGTTTTAATGATCACCATGTGCCCAATTTTATAGAACACCTTTCTGGTTATTGCCCGATAGAGACTACACCGAAGTGCTTTGTTCCTTTAGAGTGCAATTTTGTGTTCTCTCTGTGCACTTCCAGAAATTATGTTCAGGCAACCTTTAATGCAGTGGTAATATCCTATATTGGCCAGCATGTACCAAAAAAAGTGATTTCTGCTGGACTGACATGAAAGAAACGTACTCCCAATTGCTGACCTTTATTTTGAAATTGAAATATTTGAGTGATTTTTTTTTACTCTAGTTACTAGATATGTGTTGTCAAGGTATGAAAGAATGTTGATTATTAAAACAAAAGACCACTGGCAACTTAAAGACTAACAACATTAATTCCAGCATCAAGTTTTGGGCTCATTATTTTTATTAGACAGCGACTATGGTGACGCTTCAATGTCCACATCAAGGAATTCTGTTCATTTTCTTCCATAACTTTCACATAACTTTTAGAGGAAAGAAAAATATATAACAGAAAACTCAATCAGAGAGGAATCAATATCAAATGTAGTATAATTATTAGAGCATAGAAATCCAACTCTGCTGATGTACCTGTGCAGGCTGTGAAAAAATTATGTTGGGCTCTTGTGATTTGTCTATATACTCTCAAAAAATACTCTCTAAACTGGGTTCCTACCCATGAAATGGGAACCCTGATGAAATCAGTGAAGGTTAGTGTCAGATGAAAACTAACCCTTCATTACAAATATATGTTATAGAATTGCTGAAATCTTATCCATTTAGTATATAAGAATTTCAGTGTTTACAGGAAAAAACACAGAGATGGAATTATTGTAAGGATGTAAGACAGAAGAGAAGAGAGAAGAGATTGGATTTATACCCCACCCTTTACTGGGAGTCTGAGAGCGACTTACAAACTCCTTTCCCTTCCCCTCCCCACAACAGACACCCTGTGAGGTAGGTGGGGCTGAGAGAGCTCTGAGAGAACTGCCCTTTCAAAGACAGCTCTGACAGAACTATGGCTTGCCCAAGGTCATCCAGCAGGTGCAAGTGGAGGAGTGGGGAATCAAACCCAGTTCTCCCAGATTAGAGTCCATGCACTTAAACACTACACCAGACTGGCTATGGTATTTATATACAAAGTGATAGATGGAGGAGAGATGGCTGAGATTCATGTCCACACTCAAAACACTTAATGCAACCAGCAGAGTTTTCCAAGTTTTTTGTTTCAATTGCTTCTCCTCCTGTTTGCTTCTCAGACTATTCCCAGAGGTTGCCCATATTTCAAAAGAGGCTGTTGATTGGCATAAATGTCTGAATCTCTCCTTATAATAATTATCTTTTGATTTTGTAAGATTCCATGCACTCCCATTGGCTGTAAAATGCCCTCCCTCAGCCATTGGCCCATCAGCCACCACTCAAGAGTACTCGCGTGCCATTGGCCGGGTGCTGGGTCTGCTCCTCTTCCCTACCCACTCCCCTTTCAGACAGATTTGCATGTCAGATTTACTGGCAGACAGCTCTCTCTCCTGAGGAAGACAGTTCTCTTGACTCCTGTGAGGGACTGTCCCCTCAGTGGCTGTTGGTAGGCAACCAAACTTGGTTCTGCGAGTAAAAAAACAAAGGACTTTCAGCATAACCCCCTCCCCCGCCCATAACCCCCTCCCCAGTGGCCACTTTCATGTCAGAATAAATGGAAAAAGGTTCTTTCTCCCGCTTAGCTTCAGCATGGCTGGCTGGCTAACAAGGTGGGCCAGCGACCATCAAACCATTTTCTTCAACTTCCTGCTGTGTGGCTGACTTTCCTCTAGGGTTGCCAATCTCCAGGTGGGACCTGGAGATCTCCCACTGTTACAATTGACCTCCAGATGACAGAGATCAGTTCCCCGAGAGAAAATGGTTGCTTTGGAGGGTAGACTCTATGGCATTATACCCTGCTGAGTCCTTCCACACACACCCCAAATGCTGGCCTCCACAGGATCCACCCCCCCCAAATCTCCAGGTATTTCCCTAATCAGTTGGCACCTGTACTTTCTCCTCTGTCAGTAAAAGGCCCTTTCGACACCTATGTTGGCCTTTGGGAGAAAACTCATTGAGCCCAGTCCTGATCAGGTTGCCAACTCCAGGTGGGCAATTCCTGGAGATTTGAGGGATGGAGCCTGGAGAGGGTGAGGTTTGAAGAGGGGTGGCACCTCAGACAGGTACGATGCCATAGACTCCACCCTCCAATCCAGCCATTCCCTGATGGGGAACCATTGTTGCCAATCTCCAGGTAGGGGCTGGAGATCACTCAAAATTACAACTGCTCTCTAGGAGGGAGGGGGGAGGAGATGGAAAACTAAAGGTAGGTTGATGGTTGGCTGGGAGGGAGATAGGGTTATCAATTCCAGGTTGGGAAATTCCTGGAAATTTGAGGGGTCAAACCTGGAGAGGGTGAGTGTTGAGGAGGGGTGGGACCTCAGACAGGTACAATGCCATAGACTCCACCCTCCAAACCAGCCACTCCCTCCTGTTACCAATCTTGGGAGTGGGCTGGAGATCACTCAAAATTACTACTGCTCTTCAGGTAGCAAAGATTAGTTCCTCTGGAGAAAATGGTGGACTCTGTCCTTATACCCTGCTGAGATTGTCACAGCAAATTGTCACTGAGTGCCCAAAGCCGGGGCACTCTCCCAGAGCCTCTTTCTAGAGACTTTTGTATTTATTTCCACAACGGGCCTTATTCCTAGTTCCAAATAAAGAAATGTAGAGCTCTACTGACCTGGATAGCCCAGACTAGCCTGATCTTATCAGATCTCAGAAGCTAAGCAGAGGTGCCCTGGCTAATATTTGGATGGGAGACCACCAAGGAATACTGTTATAGCAAACTACGTCTGAACATCTCTTGCCTTGGAAACCCGATGGGATCGCCGTAGGTCAGCTGTGACTTGAGGGCACTTTCTACCACCATTGTGTGAACAGAAGCTGCCCATCTGGTCCCTTGGGCCTTGAACCATATGTGAACTCCTCCTGATTACAAAGGCACACATTAAATGTAGTACTTTTACAAATATCTTATAGTAAAAAAGACACAGCTTATAAGGTTTGATTCAATGGTGATTTCTCCTTCCCCTGTAGACCTCCATATTGCTCCCAGTGCTATCTTTTGGGTCCCTTGAATCCTAGGGGAAGAATGAGAGCACTGTAGGCTACAGTGAGAGGAAGAAGATGGGAAACTGCCATTACTTTGGATGCAAGGCATTGTCTTAATTTGAACCATGTAACAATTCTAACTTTAGGGGGATAGTCACCATGTAGCTGAAACCCATGCATAACCACACCTGATGGTTAAAGTTTAGCTAAGAATGACAAACCTAGAAGGTTAAATGAACCCAAATTAGAGGGTCCAATATTAGAATAGCTGAATGTAGGACATAATATATCAGTTATACAAAAATATGGTTACAGGCCCCAATATAGCCTCAATTCAAATTAAAATCATACAGTAATCTCAAACATAGAATTTATGTGACCATGACTAAACACATTTTGGCCTAATGTCCTTCTTCAGTAGTCAAGCATAGTTATTACACATTTGCTCCAGACATTGCAATAATATTACAATAAATAGTCAATATAGGACCCAATTGGGGTTGTGTACTAATCAATATCCATGACTCAAGGCAGTCATGTACTTAAGAGGCTTCATTTGAAATCACCTCCTGCCCTAGTCAGGTACACACTCTTAATTCATTCTTTTGGGTTTTCTCCCCACCCCCTTGTCCTTTTTAGGTTAAAGTTTAGCTTACAGTTGTTGACTACATCACAAATGGTAATCTGTTCTTCTTTCTTGCCTGGGAGCACTTATCTATTGCATTGTCTTATGTCAGATAGTAGTCATCAGGGCTTTTTTTGTAGAAAAAGCCCAGCAGGAACTTATTAGCATAATATGCCACACCCAACAGCAGAAACTCATAGCATATTAGGCCACACCCCTGACAGCGCAGCTCCCTCCCAGGATCGGCTTCCCCAGGCACCCCACAGTTGCAGGGCACCTGAGGAACCCAAGGAGGGGAGGCATTTTAAACTGCTTTGCCTCCCTGGATCAACTTGGCTTCCCCAGGTGCCCTGCGGCTTGCAAGGTGCCTAGGGAACCCATGAGGGGGGAGGCTGTAGATGTCACCAACTTGGAAGCCAGCTAGAACTCTGTTCTTGTGCGTTCCTGCCCAAAAATAGCCCTGGTAGTCGTAGTAAGTGTGGGACAGTCAGTCACAATTTCAAATACTCAGGTGGATAGCAGAGCAAGTTTAAGAACTCTGAAATAATTTTTGTGTCAGGGGAGACAGTTCAGAACAGACATACGATGATAATGGCATTGCAATGGAAAGTACATAGCACAATAGAGCTATAATGCAAAAGATGTTGAATTAAATGGACCATGCTTACATTGCTGTTGATCTTCAGGAACAGTTTTTCCAGTGTATGGAGCATTTTCATTCCATCCAGCATATGTTCTCCACATTTTTCTCTGCTCTAATTCATCCATTTTTTCCCCCGACAGCTCCAGATGGCATGTTGCCTCCAAGGCTTTCATCTGCCACGCCGACCAGTCTTCAGGTTGTCTGGTCTACACCAGTTCGGAACAATGCTCCAGGCTTACCCAGCTACCGACTCCAACTGAGACCCAAGCACTCCCCAGAAGACATTCTGGAGTATGCAGATAATATACTCTATACTAATTGTGCAGACACATAAAATGATATGGAAGATGGCTTAACTCAAGGGTGGCATTTCTGTGCATGTATAACCTTCCTCCCTTGTTTTTAAATTATTTTAATTCATATTTTGTTTTAGGTTGCTTTCCAAACCTTCAGCTTCTTTAAGCCACCTAGTCATGGATCTGCAGCCATACACTACATATGAGATGAGGGTGATTGCCTACAATAAATATGGTGATGCATACAGTGAATGGATTTCAGTGCTTACGGCAGAAGACAGTAAGTTGTTTGTGGATGTAAACAGTGTACTTCTATTACTTAAATATCCACACACATGATTTCCAGCATTGCCATCCCTGGTAGTTAATAACAGTAGTATTTCTCAGGGATATCCATAATGCTACTCTGAATCCAATAGAATTCCTGAACAGATTAAGGCTGCATTTCTAAACACACATAACAAGAAGTAAGCCCTGCCAAGTTCAGTGGGATTGACTTTTGAGTAAATATACCTGGGATCATACAGTCATGCATCTCCTGAATACAGCTAAATTTAAAGCCTTGAATATGAGGCAGAATACATTTTAACCTATACCCTGGTCATGTTTTTATTTCATGTCTAGTTGCTTTCAGACCATGGATATCATGGGCTTAATTTAGTGGTCAGTTAGGGTTTGCTTTGATAGACCTCTCACCTACCATTAGAGATGTTGCTCTGATCTGCCAGGGGCAAAACTGAATGGTGAATTTGTGGTTCTGCTTGTGGAATAATGAGTGGATTATTTGTTTTATTTACTTTATTTGTATCCTACCTTTCTCCCCAATGGGGACCCAAAGCAGCTTCCATCATTTTCCTCTCCTCCGTTTTATCCTCACAGCAACCCTCTGAGGTAGGTTAGGCTGAGGGTGTGACTGGTCCATGGTCACCCAGCAAGCTTCCTCGGCATGACTGGGGATTTGAACCTGGATTTCTCAGATCCTAGCCTGGCACTTTATCCATCACACTGGCTCTCCCATGGAGTTACTGAAATCATTCTGCAGCCTCCATTATTAAAGAACACCCCTGCTCATGTACAGAGGAAAGAGGGTTTGTGATGGGTATTAAATCCACTTATGGGCATTAAATCCAAAACTAGAATGAAGAATCTGGAATCCAATTTGGATTTTGGTGGATAATTTAGAAGTCTGATTGAATCCAAAAGGGAAAATAAGGACCCATCCAATTTAATTTGCTAAATTTAATCAGGAGTCTTTGGTGAAGAACTTCGTAAAAAAAAAAATGGAAATCCAAGTATATTTGTTACTACCTTTGATGAACTGTACAAGGTTGTTATGATGTGTCTTCCCTTTGCAGGCCATGCTATTCCTTCCTCAGTAGTACTTTTTCTTCCAAAGTCTTGTGAGGAAACCCTGTGAGATGCTGGCTTGTTAAAACTCTTGATTTGTTTTCTCCCACTCCAGCTTATTGTTTTATTACTTAGGATTTTTCTGCAAACCTGGGGTTTTCCCTAAATTTGTAGGATGATCATCCTCTTCTGTATGTGGCCCTAATCCAGGATTTTAACAATCCAGAATAGATTTGATGTCCAGAACTAGATGTAATGATATTGTGGCTTTCCAGAAGGGATGCTTATAGTAACAATTTGCATATTATCATTAGGAGATCAACAATTTCACATTTGAGTTAAGAAATATTTGGGTATATGCAGGGCCGGCCCCAGATTTTTTTTGAACACTAGGCGAGGCTACCTTATGGTGCCCCCCCCATGCCAGCCCCCGTGCCCCCAAAGGCAGGCTCCCTGAGAGAAGAAAGTGAGCCAGGCCGGCGCTGCATGATCGCCCCTACAGCCCCACCTTTCCCTCAAGGATGCCACTGGAGTTTTCTTTTATTTTGCTCTGTGACGATGAACTGTATCTCATGGTTTCAGCTTTTGGCTTGACTCAAAACCTTCTGTAATGGAAAGCCCTCATCGGTTTTCAGCCACCAGACCAAGAGCGAGAAGAGCATGTCTGTGTACCCCAAGAAAGGTTGAGTCAGCAGCAGCTCCACAGCTTCACCTTTTGTCATTTCCTGCCCTTCTCTTGTCACCTCCTCCCAGATCCCTGTCTGTTCCCTTCAGACTGGCCAACGTGAAGGTGGGGAACAAGTCCATACACACACCCTCCCTTCTCCGCCTCTGCGTTTCACTTCAGCATGCCAGCCCACTGCAAGGCCAAACAGGAGGCGAGGCGAGGCAGTCTGCGCTTTCCCACCCACTGCATATAATTGCTCTGGCTGGCAGCTTTCGCCTCCGGCACGGCGGTCCCCAAGTCCCACCCCTCTCATCTCGGAGAGAACATAAGAACATAAGAGAACATAAGAGAAGCCAATGTTGAATCAGGCCAATGGCCCATCTAATCCAACACTCTGTCACACAGCGGCCAAAATATACCAGGTGCCATCAGAAGGTCCAGCAGTGGGGCCAGGGCACCAGAAGCCCTCCCACTGCTGCCCCCTCCAGCACTAAGAATAGAGTGCATCACCTGCCCGAGACTGAGAGTTCCCATCTATACCCTGTGGCTAATAGCCACTGGTGGACTTCTGCTCCATATGTTTATCTAATTCCCTCTTGAAACTGTCCATGCTTGCAGCTGCCACCACCTCCTGTGGCAGTGAATTCCATATGTTAATCACTCTTTGGGTGAAGAAGTATTTCCTTTTATCTGTTCTAACCCGACTGCTCAGCAATTTCATAGAGTGCCCACGAGTTCTTGTATTGTGAGAAAGGGAGAAAAGTACTTCTTTCTCAACCTGCTCAATCCCATTCATAATCTTATAAACCTCGATCATGTCACCTCTCAGCCGTCGTTTCTCCAAGCTAAAGAGCCCCAAGCATTTTAACCTTTCTTCATAGGGAAGGTGTTCCAACCCTTTTATCATTCTAGTTGCCCTTCTCTGCACTTTTTCCAATGCTATAATATCCTTTTTGAGATGTGGTGACCAGAACTGTACACAGTATTCCAAATGAGGTCGCACCAATGATTTATACAGGGGCATGATGATACTGGCTGATTTGTTATCAATTCCCTTCCTAATAATTCCCAGCATAGCGTTGGCCTTCTTTATTGCAGCTACACACTGTCTAGACATTTTCAGCGAGTTATCCACTAGGACTCCAAGATCTCTCTCTTGGTCCATCTCTGCCAGTTCAGACCCCATCAACGTGTATTTATATTTAGGATTTTTGGCTCCAATGTGCATCACTTTGCACTTGGCCACATTGAACCCCATTTGCCACGTTGACGCCCACTCACCCATCCTCAACAGATCCCTTTGGAGTGCCTCACACTCCTCCCTGGTTTTCACCACCCTGAACAACTTCGTGTCATCTGCAAATTTAGCCACATCACTGCTTACAATTCCAAATCGTTAATAAACAAGTTAAAAAGCATCGGACCGAATACTGATCCCTGTGGTACCCCACTGCTTACCACCCTCCACTGAGAAAGTTTCCCATTTATACTCACTCTCTGTTTCCTATTTATAAGCCAGTTTTTGATCCACAAGAGGACTTGTCCTTTTATCCCATGACTATTGAGCTTACTTAGGAGCCTTTGATGAGGAACTGTATCAAAAGCTTTCCGGAAGTCAAGGTAAATAATATCTATTGGGTCCCCCTTGTCCACATGTTTGTTCACTCCCTCAAAAAACACTAACAGGTTAGTGAGACAAGATCTTCCCTTACAGAACCCATGCTGAGTCTGCCTCAATAGTTTTTGTTCATCAATGTGCCTACTAATTCTTTCCTTAATAACAGTTTCCACCAACTTACCCGGTATCGATGTCAGACTGACTGGCCTGTAATTTCCCGGATCTCCCCTGGAGCCCTTTTTAAAGATGGGAGTGACATTAGCTACCTTCCAGTCCTCAGGAATAGAGGCAGATTTTAAAGAAAGATTACATATTTTTGTCAGGAGATCCACAAGTTCACATTTGAGTTCTTTCAGAACTCTCAGATGAATGCCATCCAGGCCTGGTGATTTATTAGTTTTTAAATTGTCCATCAGTCGGAGGACTTCCTCTCTTGTTACCGCAATCTGATTCAGGTCTTTCAAACCCCCTCCCGAAATCGGTGCTTCTGGAGTGGGCAAACACTTTTCCTCTTCCACAGTGAAGACAGAGGCAAAAAATGCATTCAGCTTCTCAGCCATTTCCCTATCATCCTTCACTACTCCTTTTATCCCTTGGTCATCCAAGGGCCCCACTGCCTCCCTGGCTGGCTTCCTACTTCTAATGTATTTGAAGAAAGTTTTATTGTTGGTCTTTATGTTTTTTGCGATATGCTCCTCATATTCCCTTTTTGCTTGCCTGATCACAGACTTCCATTTTATTTGCCATAGTCTGTGTTCCCTTTTATCAACCTCACTAAGACTACCTTTCCACCGCTTAAAGGAATCCTTCTTACCTTTTACAGCTTCCATTACTTTATTTGTTAACCATGCAGGCTTTTTTCTATACCTATTTGTACCTTTCCTAACCTGCGGTATATATTTTTTCTGAGCTTCTAGGATTGTCTTTTTAAATAGTCTCCAAGCTTCCCCAATGGTTTTGACCTTCTCCACTCTTCCTTTCAATTTCTTCCTCACATGTCCCCTCATACCAGAGAAGTTACCCCTTTTAAAGTTAAAAGTGGTTGCGTCAGTCTTTTTGGGCAACTCCCTATCTGTACAAATGTTAAACTTAATGACATTATGGTCACTGTTCCCAAGTGTTGCAATCACTTTTACATCTCTCACCAGGTCTTGGGTGTTACTTAGGACCAAATCCAGGATCGCCTCTCCCCTGGTAGGATCTGTGACCATCTGTTCCACAGCACAGTCATTGAGAGTGTCTAAGAATGCAATCTCTTTTTCCCGACTAGAACTCATATTGACCCAATCAATGTGTGGGTAGTTAAAGTTGCCTATTACAACACAGTTATTTCGTCTAGTGGCCCCAGAGAGCCGCTTCAATAAAGTCAGAAAGTGCTGAGGAGAAAAAAAGTGTGACTTTTCTCTCTGAAGAAGAGGCAGCTGGTCTCCACTGCGTGCTTGTGTGCTGTGGGGAGCCCGAGGTGGAGCAGCGTGGCTCTGGGGAGAAGCTCGTCTCATGCCCAGACTCACCACTGATGTTGACACTGAATGCATTGCTTGCCCTGCACACTGCCTCCTCAGTGGCTGGCGAGGGAGGTGGGAAGTGGTGGCTGGGAGAGAGGGCATGATGGAGCAGTGTTTGGATGCACGAGACTGTGGCACTGAGGCTCTCCACCCTGGCCAAGGGACGCACCTGGCCACTGGTGACACACAGTCCTTCCCAAGCAGCCTCAGGGCATCGCAGAGGATGTGCGAGTGGGCGAATGAAGGCACAAGTGGAGTGACAAATAGGGAAGGCGGGGGGAGATCATGCGCTGGGCAAGGGGGCTGCCCAGCCAAAGGGACGTAGTAATAAGCTCGGCGCTGACCAATGGCATGCACGGCTCAGCAGCATGCGGAGTGGAGAGCCCTGGTAAGCGATGGTGGTAACAGGAGAGGGCGCCGCGTGGCACTCTCGCCACAGATGGCGCCTACGATGACCCTCGGCAAAGCAACTTTGAGTCATAGAGGAGGAATGGGGGAGACTGGCCGCTAGGGCAGCATGCGCTTTTGATGAGGGGGGCGGGCTGGGTGCAGTTTGGCACCCTAAGGGCCGGCCCACCCTAGGTGAATGCCTAGTTCACCTAGTGAGTGAGCCGGCCCTGGTCTCAGGCAGAGGTCCTTCCTATGGCTAGAGACTGATTGCCCACAATGGAGTGGAGAGGAGCCCTTCATCAGGTTGTCATTCCAATGAAATTACGTATGGTTGTTGCCAACCCAGTTTGGTGTAGTAAGAACATAAGAGAAGCCAATGTTGGATCAGTCCAGTGGCCCATCCAGTCCAACACTCTGTCACACAGTGGCCAGAAATACCAGGTGCCATCAGGACGTCCACCAGTGGTGGTTAGGAGTGGTTAGTGGTTAGGAGTGTGGACTCTAATCTGGGAGAACCAGGTTTGATTCCCCACTCCTCCACTTGCAGGTGCTGGTGTGACATTGGGTCAGTCACAAGTTCTCTTGGAGCTGTGCTCTCAAGTGTTAGCCCTGAATAGAGGAAATATCATTGTACAAGAAGAAATCAAGATGCCAAACAACAGTAACATCAGAACACTGGGTTTTAAAGAAAACTACAAATATCTTGGAATCTTGGAAGCTGACAACATCAAATTCACCCTTGTTAAGAAAAAATACAACCAAGAATATTACCAAAGAGTTAGAAAGATATTGCAAACAAGATTAAATGGGTCAGTCACAAGTTCTCTTGGAGCTGTTCTCTCAAGAGCAATCCTTGAAAGAGCTCTCTCACCCCCACTTACCTCACAGGGTGTCTGGTGTGGGGAGGGGAGGGGATAGGATATTTTAAGCTGCTCTGAGACTTTGAGTGAAGGGTGAGGTATAAATCCAATCTCTTCTTCTTTTGGACAGCTGCTGCAGCCTCTGTGTTTAGCTCCTCTTCAGGTTTATCTTTTTAGAGATTTGTACTACAAATTGAGCTGCGGTGGCTCAAGTGTTAAGACACTGAACTGCAGGCTGTGGAAGGTCAGTAGTTCAGCAGTTCGAGACCCGAGAGTGCCACATGATGGAGTGAGCTCCCATCTCTAGTTCAAGCTCCTGCCAACCTAGCAGTTTGAAAGCAAGACATTGCAAGTAGATAAATAGGTACCGCTTCGGTGGGAAGGTAACAGCGTTCTGTGTGCCTTGATGTTTAGTCATGCCGGTCACATGACCACAGAAATGTATTCGGAAAGCGCTGGCTCTTTGGCTTTGAAACGGAGATGAGCACTGCAACCCTAGAGTCAGATTCAACTGGCTTTCGAGCAAGGGAACCTTTACCTTTTACTACAAATTATTATTTCCCTAGACATATTTATATATATGCTGAGATCCACTGCTCTTCTGACAGGTATGTTTGGGAGAAGAGAATGATATGGGGGATGTTAGCTGTCTCAGAGGCAAGTCTCACTATGTGTGTAAGGCCAAATTGGAAGGTTTTAAGTTCACCTTGCAATGGGGAAACTTTTTTTGAGCTGGAGGAATTGGCATCACTATACATCCTCCCCCCCACTTAAAGCTGTGCATTGCTAGGCAACATCATTGTTTGTATCAAAGATATATTTCACAAATGGTTTGTCATTACTGATTTTGTAACTGATGAGAACAAAGGCCATTTAAACAGAATTTGAAACTACTGACCTACAGTGAAAATGTAGTCACTGCTGTTAGTGTGCACCTGAACTGCTTTGTTTATAGGCCAATGGATGGGACCTGTGTGCCCCAAATGTTCAAGTTGCTTCGATTTGAGCAGTGGGTGGTAGGACTCATCCTTTCTGGCTCTGAAGAGGCTAAGCTTTGTATCTGTCGTAGGTATGCTCAGTTTGATCTATAATAAGGCTGCATTATACTTTCATGTAGAACTAAAGGATGGTATTATTGGTGGTAAGGAAGTGTCAAACTCTGCTTAGTTTGCCATAGTTACAGGGGAGAGGGAAATTCCTACGGGGGGGTGAATGGCTGAGTGTGTGAACTGCTCTATCCTAGGCATCATAAGTCTTCCTTAAGATACCTTCCTCCTAGAGGAATGTCCTTGAGACTGAAGCTGTGCCAGCTTGCTATTGTAGATAATGGTATCATACATTTCTGGGGGGGTTGTGAATGCAAGAGCTAGGTGGCTGGATGAGACATGTGATTGGTTAGGTTAGAGGGGCCTTAGTTTGAACTGTCTATATCTTTTCCCGCCTGGACCTCAGTCCCAACACGGTACTGTTTTAGCCTGGATCATATCGATATCTCAATAAACAAATCACTGACAAAGAGAGTGTTGTTGGGAGTCTCTTGACCTGGAGTCTGACAGGAAGTTTGGTTTGAAATAATTTGTTTGATTGCTTAATGACCCTGCTCGATGCATTTATGGTTGAGCTTATGCCAATGTCTTCATTTTTAGTCTCTTGAACATTGACACATTGCTGTTAGATCTTGATTTGCCTTGTACAGAAATACATTTTGTTTCTACTTCTTCAAGATTATCAATTGTTATTGCTCTGTTAGAGTACAACATGCATGCCAATCAATTTATGAGTTAAATGTTGTTAATTGAACAGTCAATTGACCATCATGGTCAAATATTGTCAAATATTTCCTGAAGGCAAGAATGTGTCATTTATTTAATTATGGTGTCTTTCGTTAGCAAAGAAAGAAAGGAGGGATTCCTGCCACCACCACTCCAGTCATGAACTAACCTAGCAGCATATCACAGATTTTCCCGCTGACCACCTTGCATAACTGCAAATGTCTTTAAAAATACTTTTTTAAAAAACCTAGGTGCCATTATCTTTTTTTTTAACATATGAGTACATGATGGTGCATTATACTGACTCAGGCAATTGGTCAGAGTCCCTATGGTCTACTAGGAGAGGCAGAGGCTGAGTTCAGACTGGCAGTTTGAAGCGGGAGCCAGTCGTGGCAAAAAAGCCCAGGAACAAACTGTTCTGGGTTTTCCCAGTCACACTGCACCAACTGATGAGGGAGCATACCAGGAGGAGGCGCGGCTGTAAATGGCTTTTTCCTGGCAAATTGGCTATGTGTGTATGAGCGCATATGTGCTCATGCACTCATGTGCTCATACACACATACACACATACACACATACACACATAGCCGATTTGGATCCCGTTGCACTGACATTGCATTGGGCAGTAGAGTGGAGCACAGCCGATCATATCGCTACTGCCTTAGGTGCAACGCGGGTTGCTCCCAGCTTTTCGGCTGAGCGTTCACACTACCCAGAAGCGGAATGCAGCAGGATAAAGGCACTCTCCAGGATTTGCTGCCACTTTCAACAGGTATCTTTTAATCCTGGGAGCGAAGTGGAACAGCACGGGTTGACTACGGGTGGAGAACGCCAGGCAGATGTGCCTGTGTGAATGCCCCCTTTAATCCACTTGGGAAATGTGGCTGAAACATGGCTATAGCGGGGTAAATTGCCAGTCTGAACTCAGCCAGAGATTCTCCACATCACCTTATATTTTTAACTGGAAAAGCCAAGGATTGAACTAGGGGTCTCCTGGGTAGGATGATGAATAGAATCCCCTGGTCAAAAATACTAAAGGAGAAAGGAGTTCAAGAGGGGTGGGAGTTTCTTAAAAGCAAAATACTGAATGCGCAATCACAAACAATTCCTATGAGAAGGAAAAATGGGAGGAGCCTAAAGAAGCCAAGGTGGCTCCATAAACAGCTTTCTAAAGGTTTGAGAAATAAAAAAGACTCATTTAGGAAATGGAAGAAGGGCCTTATAACCAAAGATGAATATAAAGAAATAACCAGTACTTGTAGGGAGAGTGTTAGAAAAACTAAAGCTCAGTACGAGCTTAGGCTAGTGAGAGATGCTAAAAACAACAAAAAAGAGTTCTTTGGTTATGTTCAAAGTAAGAAAAAGAACAAGGAGATGGTAAGCCCATTGCAGGGACAGAAAATGGTAATTGTAGCAGGTGAAGAGAGGGCAGAACTGCTCAGTCCTACTTTTCCTCAGTCTTCTCTTGTGAGGGAAATGGTGCTCAACATGGCAAAAGCAGAACAAATGATGAGGGAAGGAAGTTGCAGCCTAGGATTGGTATATGGATAGTACATACCCAGTTCCTTATATGAAGCCCTCGAGGCCAGATGAATTGCATCCAAGGGTATTAAAAGAACTCACAAATGTAATTTTGATCGTATGTCCATTATTTTTGAGAATTCTTGGAGAACAGGTGAGGTGCCAGAAGATTGGAGGCAGGCAAATGTTGTCCCCATCTTCAAAAAGGGGGAAAAGGAAAATCTGACATCTATATCTGGAAAAGTTTTAGAACAAATCATCAAACAGTCAGTCCTTGAGCATTTAGAAAGGATGGCTGCGATTACTAAAAGCCAGTTTCTCAAGAACAAGTCATACCAGATTAACCTTATCTCTTTTTTTGAGAAACTTACTGGATCAGAACAGTGCTGTAGACATAGTATATCTTGATTTCAGTAAGACTTCTGATAAGTTTCCACATAATATTCTTGTTGACAAGTTGGTAAAATGAGGTTTGGATCCTATTATTGTTAGGCGGATATGTACGTAGTTGACAGATCATACCCAAAGAGTACTCATTAATGGTTCCTCATCCTTGAAAAGGAGTAACAAGTGGAGTGCCTCAGGGATCTGTCCTGGGACCTGTTATGTTCAACATCTTTATAAATGATTTGGATGAAAGAATAGAGGGAACAAGAAACTTGCGGGATGGTTATCTCATTCGTCACACCTTTGCTTCCTCTGCTCACCCCCTACCTCTCTCACACTATTTCTCCCCTCTGCCCCCTTTTCTTACTCTATTTCTGCTCCATGCATGTGATTTCCTCTCTCTTTCTGATCTGTCATCTTTCTCTTTGTTTTTCTGCCTCCCCACTTCATCACTCTTTCTCTCTCTTTCTGCCCCCCACCCCATCATTCTTTCTTTCTGCCCCCAGCCTCCTGGTTGCTTTCTGCCCCCAGCCTCTCTCCCAGCCTCCTGCCTGCTTCTTCCCCCACTCCACAGAGCAGCAGTAGCAGTGGTGGCAGTGCTCTCAGCCACCCACCTGCTTTCTCCCCCCCCACAGCAGCAGTGGCAGCACTCTGGGAATCACAATGGATCTCCCAGCTACAGAGATCAATTCACCTTAGGGTTGCCAGCTCCAGGTTGGGAATTTCCTGGAGATTTGGGGGTGGAGCCTTAGGACAGTGAGGCTTGGGGAGGCAAGCAGCCTCAGCAGGGTATGATGCCATAGACTCAACCCGCCAAAACAGCCATTTTATCCAGGGGAACTGATTTCTGTCTTCTGGACAACAGTTGTAATTCTGGGTGATCTCCAGTCCTCACCCAGAGGTTGGCAATGGTGGTTCTCATGGAGGAAATGGCTGGAGGGTGGAGTCTATGGCATTACACCAGTCCAAAGTTCCTCCCCTCCTTAAATCCCACCCTCTCCAGGCTTCACCCCTCAAATGTCCAGGGATTTCCCAACCTGGAGTTGGCAACCCTATTTCCTTCCCAACCAACAGCCAACCTACCTTTATCTGCCTCTCTGTCTCCTGTTTTCCATCTCCACCCCCCAGCCTCTACCTAGGAAAATTACAGTCTTTCTCCACAGTGAGGGCCAAAGCAGCTTTCATTATTCCCTCCTCCTTTTTATCTGCACAACAACCCTGTGAGGTTGGTTAGGCTGAAATATGTGACTGGTCCAAAATTCACGCAGTCACCTTCCACTGCAAGATGGGGATCTGAACCTGGGTCTTGCAGACCCTACTTTGAAGCTCTAACTGCTGCACCTCACTGGCTTTCATAGGGTGGCTGCTGATGAATGGTAGCAAGCAGCCGAGGCTAGGTGAGTCATACAAATCAGGGGGACCTGGCAACCCTAGACTACTGCCAGGCCTAGAGTGGCCAACCTGCAAATGTGAATTACAACTGGACTCTAGACAGCAGAGGTGATGAAGTGGGGAGGCCCCCAGAATTACAACTGGACTCTAGACAGCAGAGGTCTGTCTCCCTGCAGAAAATGGCTGCTTTGGAGGGTGGACACTGTGGCATTATACCCAGCTGAGGCCTCTCCCTTCCCAAACCCAGCCCTCCTCCTTAGAGTCCACCACAAAATCTCTAGAAATCCCCCAGCCTGGCCCTGGCAACTTTTGTGAGGCCTGGCCCCAAGGCTCCCTCCCGACAGAGCCAGTTAGAAGCCCTCCCCCCCGCAACGTTCTAATCTCTCACCGTTGCTGCCTGGAGTTAGGTCCCTGCAGAGGCCATTTCAAAAGGATTTTTGGGGAATTCAAGAGTTCCTGAAGGGATTTCTTCACTTTTCGGATTTTTCTACAAACCCAGGAAGTCTACTGACTATGCAGGAAAAGCTGTTGGGGGAGAGGGAGGCCCCTGTTAGTGGGAATAGGTATCCGCACTTTTTGGCTATTAGAATAAGGACAAGTGGAGACCCGCAAGAAACTTGCGGGATGGTCATCCCATTCCTCACACCTTTGCTTCCTCCCCTCTACCCTTACCTATCTCACACTCTTTCTCCCTTCTGGGGGTGGAGCCATAGACTCAACCCTCCAAAGCAGCCATTTTATCCAGGGGAACTGATCTCTGTCACCCGGACAACAGTTGTAATTCTGGGTGATCTCCAGCCCTCACCCAGAGGCTGGCAATGGTAGTTCTCATGGAGGAAATGACTGATTTGGAGGGTGGAGTCTATGGCATTATACTGGTCTGAAGTTCCTCCCCTCCTCAAACCCCACCATCCCCAGGATCCACCCCTTAAATGTCCAGGAATTTCCCAATCCAGAGTTGGCAACCCTATTTCCTTCCCACCCAACAGCCAACTTAACCTTTATCTGCCTTTATCTGTCTTCAGCTTTTTGTCTCCACCCCCCTCCCCCACAGTTTCTACCAAGGAAAATTATAGTCTTTCTCCACAGTGGGGACCAAAGCAGCTTACATTATTCTCACCTCCTTTTTATCTGCACAACAACCCTGTGAGGTTGGTTAGGCTGAAAGTATGTGACTGGTCCAAAATCACCCAGTCAGCTTCCACCGCAATATGGGGATCTGAACCTGGGTCTTGCAGACCCTGCTCTGAGGCTCTAACTGCTGCATCACTGCTGGCTTTCATAGGGTGGCTGCTGAACAGCAGCAAGCAGCCAGGCCAAGTTGAGTCATGCAAATTAGGTGGTATCAAGTCACCCAGAGAGTGCTGCCTAGGGATGCCAGCCTCCAGGTGGGATCTGGGGATCCCCTGGAATTACTGCTTAGCTCCAGACTACTGAGATAACTTCCCCTGGAGAAAATTGATGCTTTGGAGGGTGGACTCTAGGGCATTGTACCCCACTGAGGTCCCTGTCCTCCCCAGGCTCCATCCCCAAATCTCCAGGAGTTTCCAGACCTGGAGCTGGCAACCCCACTACCCCATCCCCTGCCAGTGCCCATGGGGGGACCTGGCAACCCTAGACTGCTGCCAGGCCTAGGGTTGGCAACCTCCAAGTGGGGCCTGGAGAGTGAACTTCAGAGATCTGTGAACAACAGAGATCTGTCTCCCTGGAGAAAATGGCTGCTTTGGAGGGTGGATTCTGCGGCATGATACCCAGCTGAGGCCTCTCCCTTCCCCAAATCCTGCCCTCCTTGCACTCCACCCCAAAACCTCTAGGAATCCCCCAGCCTGGCCCCAAGGCTCCCTCCCTCCCTCCACCCCTCCCTCCAAGGCCAAAAGAGGCCTGGAAAGAAAGGGCCCTTCCCCCCACCCTTGACTGACAGAGCCAGTCAGAAGCCTCCCCCCCCCAACATTCTAATCTCTCACCACCGTTGCTGCCTGGAGTCAGGTCCCTGCAGAGGCCATTTCAAAAGGCTTTTGGGGGGAATTCAACTGTCCCTGAAGGGATTTCCTCACTGTTTGGATTTTTCTACAAACCCAGGAAGTCTACTGACTATGTAGGAAAAGCTGTTGGGGGAGAGTGAGGCCCCTGTTGGAGGGAATAGGTATCCGCACAGAAAAAAAAAAGTCTGGAATTAGAATAAGGATGCTTATTGAATTTGCAGGCAATACTAAATTGGGAGCAAATACGGTAGAAGACAGAGTCAGGATACAGGATGTTCTTGACAGGCTGGAAAACTGAGCGAAAACAGATAAAATGAATTTCAGTGGGGATAAATATAAAGTTCTGCATTTAAGTAGGAGAAATCCAGGGCTCTTTTTGTAGCAGGAACTCCTCTGCATATTAGGTGACACACCCCTAATGTAGCCAATCCTCCAAGAGCTTACAGAGCTCTTCTTACAGGGGCTACTGAAAGCTCTTGGAGGATTGGCTACATTAGGGGTGTGTCACCTAATATGCAAAGGAGTTCCTGATACAAAAAGAGCACTGGAGAAATCAAATGCATAATCGTAGGATGAGGGAGACTTGTCTCGGCAGTAGTATGTGCAAAAAGGATGTAGGGGTCATAGTAGACCATATACATGAGTCAGCAGTGTGATGCGGGAGCTAAAAAGGCAAATGTGATTTTGGGCTGTATCATCAGAAGTATAGTGTCCCGATCATGCGAAGTGGTGGTATCACTTGACTCTGCTTGGGTTAGAGCTCACCTAGAGTATTATGTTCAGTTTTGGGCACCACAATTTAAGAAGAACATAGACAAGCTGGAACATGTCCAGTTGGTGAGGGGTCTGAAGGCCAAGTCCTATGGGGAAAGATTGAAGGAGCTGGTAATGTTTAGCCTGGAGAGGAAACAACTGAGAAGTGATATGATAACCATCTTCAAGTACTTGAAGGGCTGTCAAATAGAGGATGGTGCAGAGTTATTTTCTGTTGCCCCAGAAGGTTGAACCAGAACCAATGGGGTGAAATTAAATCAAAAGCATTTTCAGCTAAACATAAGGAGAAACTTCCTGACAGAGCAGTTCCTCAATGGAACAAGCTTCCTCGGGAGGTGGTAGGTTCTCTTTCTTTGAAGGTTTTTAAGCAGAGGCTTGATGGCCATCTGACAGTAATGCTGATTATGTAAATTTAGGCAGATTATGAGATGGAGGCATGAAGGGTTGCATCAGTGTTTAGTTCTTGTGGCCCTTTCTCATATGCCCAAGGAAATGCTGATCACCACTTTGAGGTCAGGAAGCAATTTTCTCCAGGCCAGTTTGGCCAGGGATCCTGGAGTTGTTGCTTTTGTCAACTTCTGGGCATGGAGCAGGGGTCACTGAGGGTGTGAGGGGAAGGTATTTGTAAATTTCCTGAATTGTGCAGGGGGTTGGACCAGATGACCCTGGTGTCCCTTCCAATTCTGTGATTCTATGATCTGCATGCAAAGCAGATGTTCTACCAATGACCCAAAGCCCCAGTTTCATTGTTTTAATCAACATTATAATTGTAGCTGGCCCTGGTGTTCCAAGCTGAAAGTCAAAGAGAAGAACAGTTTAGTAATTTGTTCATATTTACAGAATCTTTACCTAAAATTTTAATTTGTATAATCAAGCTGCCATGAGAAGGATTCTGGAGAGAACTTTTCAGGACTCTGGGTATATCATAAATGTCCTGGGTAAATATAACAAATAACAGTTACAAAGAAGTACCAGACTTAATGATTAAAATGTTTGTCGTTCTAAACAAATTAATATAGATTTTTTAAAAACTTTACCATCATTTGACCCTATTTGATCAACTTGTCCACACAGTAAACTGTTCAACTCTGTCAAATTATTTAATATGATTGCTACTCATTTTTTCCCATTCACATCTGTGTTATAGTTAAAAATTCAATACACAGCAACATGACACTACAGTAAAGGGAAAATCTTCATCAGTTTATTCAACTCCCTACTGGCAGATTATGTTACTTACTGGAAACCTAATAAAAACTCTGGTAGAAGAAAAGATCACAACCTCACTGTGATGCATGTGATCTTAAATCATCATCATCATCATCATCATCATCATCATCATCATCGTCGTCATAATCAAATATTTAACTGGTGGATGGTGTTCTGCAGTTTGAGATCTAGCCAAGTTCTTGGGAATTGCTGTGGCATCTTTGCAGGATTCTTGCTGTTCCAAGCATCATTGTCTTCTGGAGCTGAGCTGATGTTATTTGCTCAATGCCCAGAATGCCCAAGTGTTTCTTGAGACTTCTAGACACAGCTCCAATGGCTCCAATGACAACTGGCATGATGATAACCTTCTTCTCCCAGAGGTTTATGGTCTCAGTATTTATTTGGTCTTCTCCTGTTCTTTCTTTTCTATTCTGCTGTCTCCTGGGATTGTAATGTGATCTTTTAAGTCAAGCAGGACAATGTTAGTTGATTTGTATGTGTATATACCTATGTACAATGTCAATGATCAAAACCCTATTTCTGATTTTTTTTTCTTCCATTGTGATACCAGATGTTTATCTGTTTGAAATCAGAAATCCCAATGAACCCTTGTTTCATCATTCTCTGTGATCTTGTCTCATTTGGGCTCCCATGAATTTCTGGCTGATGGTAAGCTGGACTTTTTGCAAAGACTCCAGTGCAACATAGCTGGAACTCTTGAGTTTTTTTATAGTCAGTTTGAACAATTTAGTGCAGGTGCTGACCATATGGTCAACTGTCTTCTGATCTTCTGAATCTTGGCTTTCACACTATTTGTTTTGAGTGGCTGCTCTTGTGCAGCTAGATTGAGTCCTTCCGTTTCTTTCTTCAAGTGCCCATTTTGGAACCAGGGATTTTCACTGTTGACTTTATTGTCTATGTCTTTCAAATATTGCCCATGCAAGTGCTTTTCCTTCCAGTTGTCAAAGTGAGTTTTGACTGCATACTTTTTGCAGTCTTCTTTGGTTTCTGTAATGTGAAATAAGTCTTTCTTGTACACTTCAACTAGAAGCTTATCTTTGTTTTTCTTGGTATAGTAAGAACATAACAACATAAGAAGACCCCTACTGGTTCAGACCAATGGTCCATCTAGTTCAGAGTCTTGTCTCACACAGTCGCCAACCAGTTCCTCTGGAGGGCCACCAATAGGGCATAGAGGCTGAGGCCTTCCCTGGTGTTGCCTCCTGGCTCTGGGATTCAGAGGTTTAGTGCCTCTGAATGATCAAATAGGGTCAAATGATGGTAAAGGTTTTAAAAAATCTATATTAATTCATTTAGAACAACAAGCATTCAGTGCTAGTTTGTCTTCCTCAATTTGGTGTAGCGGTTAAGTGCACGGACTCTAATCTGGGAGAACCAGGTTTGATTCCCCACTCCTCCACTTGCACCTGCTGATGTGACCTTGGGTCAGTCACATGCTCTGGCACAGCTGTTCTTGAAAAAGAGCAGTTTGTGTTAGAGTTCTTTCAGTCCCATCTACCTCACAGGGTGTCTGTTGTGGGGAGGGGAAGGGAAAGGAGTTTGTAAGCTGCTCTGAGACTACTTTGGGTAGTGAAGGGTGGGGTATAAATCCAATCTCTTCTCTTCTTCTTCTCATCTGCTTGCTTAACTTTCAGGAGGCCTCTTCCTCCTAATTTTCATGGTAAGTAAAGATGATCAACATCACTTCTAAGGTGCAGTGAGTGAGTGAGTGAGTGTACTGGATTGAGGGAATGCTGCCGATGTTGTTTCTAACAGGATTCCCCATGATGTTCTGACAGGTAAACTAGAGGGCTGTGGACTGAATTCTAGGATAGATAGATGGATAGGGAACTGGTTGGAGAAGTGCACTCAGACAGTAGTTGTCAATGGCATTTCATCTGAATGGAGGGAGGTGTACAGTGGGGTGCCACAGGGCTTGGTTCTGTGACTAGTACTTTTCAATATTTTTATCAGTGATTTGAATGAGGGTGTGCAGGGGCTACTCATTAAATTTGGAGATGACACCAAATTGAAGGAGCAGAAAACACACCCGAAGATAGAGATAGAATTCAGTGATATCTGAACACATGGAAAAGTGGGTGGATATGACCAACATACAATTTAACAAGGATAAGTGCTGAGTTCTACATCTGGGTAACAAAAATGAGGAACATGCATACTGGGTACATACACTTCTGGATAGCAGTGTGTGTGAACAATATCTTGGGGTATGGGTGGACTGTAAGTTAAATATGAGCAGCCAGTGTGATGCGGTGACAAAAAAGGCTAAAGCTATCTTGGGGCATATCAACAGAGGCATAACATCCAAATTGCAAGATGTCATAGTCCTGCTGTACACCGCATTGGTCAGACCACACCTGGAGTATTGCGTGCAGTTCTGGAGGCCTCATTTCAAAAAGGATTTGGACAGAATAGAGTGGGTGCAGAGGAAATGATTGGGGGCCTGAAGACCAAGCCGTATGAGGAAAGGCTGAGAGACTTGGGAATGTTCAGTCTGGAGAAGAGGAGGTTGAGGGGGGACATGATTGCTCTCTTTAAATATTTGAATGGCTTTCTCTCGTGGATCGCTTCCTTGATGTGGCAAGGGGGCTTGTGTGGTTCAATGAGGCTGCGGGCTATGCCATGGAGGGCCACCCAGGATGGACAGGCCACAGCAGAGAACTCAGACAAAATGTGATCCACTGGAAAAGGAAATGGCAACCCACTCCAGTATCTTTGCCAAGAAACCCCATGGACAGTAACAAAAGGCTAAAAGATATGACACCAGAAGATGAGTCCCTCAGGTCAGAAGGTGTCCAATATGCCACTGGGGAAGAGCAGAGGGCAAGTGCAAGTAACCCAAGAAAGAATGAAGCAGCTGGGCCAAAGCCAAAAGACACTCAGCTGTGGATGTGTCTGATGGTGAAAGGAAAGTCCGATGCTGTAAGGAACAATACTGCATAGGAACCTGGAATGTAAGATCTATGAATCAAGGTAAGCTGGATGTGGACAAAAATGAGATGGCAAGACTGAACATTGACACCTAGGGAATCAGTGAACTAAAGTAGATGGGAATGGGCAAATTTAACTCAGAAGACCATTATATCTACTACTGTAGCCAAGAATCCCACAGAAAAAATGGTGTAGCCTTTATAGTCAATAAGAGTGTGAGAAAGGCAGTAATGGGATGCAGTCTCAAAAATGACAGAATGATCTCTGTCCGATTCCAAGACAAACCATTCAACATCACAGTAATCCAAGTCTATGCCCCAACCACTGACACAGAGGAGGCTGAAATGGATCAGTTTTATGAAGACCTACAACACCTCCTAGAACTAACACCAAAAAAAGATGTCCTCCTCATCATAGGGGACTGGAATGCTAAAGTAGGAAGCCAAATGGTAACCAGAATAACAGACAAGTTTGGCCTTGAAGAACAAAATGAAGCCAGGCAAAGGCTAACAGAAGTTTTGTCAAGGGAACATGCTGCTCATAGTGAACACCCTCTTCTAACAACTTAAGAAGTGACTTTACACGTGGATATCACCAGATGGACAACACCAAAATCAGATTGATTATATCACTTGCAGTCAAAGATGGAAAAGCTCTATACAGTCAGTAAAAATAAGACCTGGAGCTAACTGTGGCTCAGATCATGAGCTACTCATTGCAAAATTAAGCCTTAAACTGAAGATAGTTGGGAAAAACCCTAGGCCATTTAGGTTTGACCTAGATCACATCCCTTATGAATATACAGTGGAGGTGAAGAATAGGTTTAAGGGACTAGATTTGAAAGACAGAGTGCCTGAAGAACTATTGATGAAGGTTCGTGACGTTGTACAGGAGGCAGCAATCAGCAATCCCAAAGAAAAAGAAATGCAAGAAAGCAAAGTGGCTGTCTGATGAGGCTTTACAAATAGTAGAGGAAAGAAGGAAAGCAAAAGGCAAAGGTGAGAAGGAAAGATTTACCCAACTGAATGCAGATTCCCAGAGAACAGCAAGGTGAGATGAGACTTTCCTGAATGAACAATGCAAAGTAATAGAGGAAAACAATAGAATGGGAAGGACTAGAGATCTCTTCAACAGAATTGAGTTCCATGCAAAGCTGGCCATGATAAAGAATGAGAACAGTAGGGACCCAACAGAAGCAGAAAAGATTAGGAAGAGATGACAACAATACACAGAAGAACTATACAAGAAGGACATCCATGTCTTTGACAACCATGATGATGTGATCACTGACCTTGAGCCAGACATCCTGGAGTGCGAAGTCAAATGGGTCTTAGAAAGCATTACTAACAACAAAGCTAGCAGAGGTGATGGTATCCCAGCTGAGCTGTTCAGAGTCTTGAAAGATAATGCTGTTAAAGTGCTGTACTCCATATGCCAGCAAATTTGGAAAATGCAACAGTGGCCACAGGATTGGAAAAGGTCAGTTTACATTCCAATCCCAAAGAAGTGCAATGCCAGGGAATGTTCAAACTGTTGCACAATTGCACTCATTTCACATGCTGGCAACGTCATGCTAAAGATCCTACAAGCTAGGCTTTAGCTGTATGTGGATAGGAAACTGCCAGAAGTACAAGCTGGGTTTCGAAGAGGTAGAGGAACTAGAGATCAAATTGCCAACATTCACTGGATTATGGAGATAGCAAGGGAGTACCAGAAAAACATCTGTTTCATTGACTACGCTAAAGCCTTTGATTGTGGCAAGTCCTTAAAGAGATGGGAGTACCAGACTACCTCACATGTCTCCTGAGAAACCTGTGTGAGGGTCAAGAAGTGAAGGTTAGAACCAAATATAGAAGAACTGATTGGTTTAGCATAGGAAAAGGAGTACGACGATGTATATTATCACCCTGCTTAGTTAATTTATATGCAAAGTACATAATGTGAAATGCCGGCCTGGATGAATCACAAGCTGGAATTAAGATTGCTGGGAAATACATCAACAACCTCAGATATGCAGATGATACCACTCTAATGGCAGAAAGTGAAGAGGACCTCAAGAGCCTCTTGCTCAAACTGAAAGAGGAGAGCACAAAAGTTGGCTTGAAACTCAACATTAAAAAATACTAAGATCATGGCATCCAGCCCCATCACTCTTTGGCAAATAGAAGGGGAAGTCATGGAAGCAGTGACAGAATTCACATTCCTGGGATCCTAAATCACTGCAGGTGGTGACTGCAGCCATGAAATTAAAAGATGCCTGCTTCTTGGGAGGAAAGCGATGGCAAACCTAGACAGCATAATAAAAAGTAGAGACATCACCCTGCCAACAAAAGTCCGTATGGTCAAAGCAATGGTATTCTCATTAGTAATGTATGGCTGCGAGAGTTGGACCATAAGGAAGGCCGAGTGCTGAAGAATAGATGCTTTTGAATTATGGTGCTGGAAGAGACTCTTGAGAGTCCCTTAGACTGCAAGGAGATCAAGTCAGTCAATCCTAAAAGAAATCAACCCTGACTGTTCCCTGGAAGGCCAGTTGCTGAAGTTCAAATACTTCAGCCACCAAATGAGAAGGGAGCATTTACTGGAGAAGACCCTGATGCTGGGAAAGATTGAAGGTAAAGAAGAAGGGGACAGCAAAGGATGAGATGGTTAGACAGTGTTATTGTTGCAACGAACATGAAACTGAGCAAACTCTGGAGGATGGCGGAAGACAAGAGGGCCTGGTGTGATGTGGTCCATGGGGTTGTGAAGAGTCGGACTTGACTGTGCGACTGAAGAGCAACAAACTACTTAGAGAAGGGCAGGGAGCTGTTCTTGGTGGCAGCAGAGGATAGGACTCACAATCATGGGTTTCAATTAAGGTCAGGAAGGTACCAGCAGGATATTAGGAAAAAATTTTTTACAGTAAGAGTTGTGCAACAGTGGAATCAGCTGCCTAGAGTGGTGGTGAGCTCCTCCTCACTGGCAGTCTTTAATCAGTATCTGGACAAACACTTGTCAGGCATACTGTAGGCTGACCCTGCACTGAGCAGAGGGTTGGACTAGATGGCCTGTATGGCCCCTTCCAACTCTGTGATTCTATGATTCTATGCATTGGTACAGGCATTTATTACGGCAACAAGCCATAGAAAGCACATGCTTAAATGCATTATCATTATCTTGTGAGTTTTGCAGTCTATTGTTTCTAATTCTGCTTGTGTTCAATCAATAATGCCAGCTATGTATCTTAGACCTGGTACTGCTCATGTGCTAATTGTCCTTACCATGTTGTCTCCATTTAATCTTGTTTGTAATATCTTTCTAACTCTTTGGTGATATTCTTGGTCGTAGTTTTTCTTAACAAGGGTATATTTGACACTGTCAGCTTCCAAGATTCCAAGATATTTGTAGTTTTCTTCAAAGCCCAGTGTTCTGATGTTATTGTTGTTTGGCATCTTGATTTCTTCTTGTTCAATGACCTTTCCTCTGTTCAGTGCTAACACTGCCTGTTTGTCAAGGCCAAATCCCATCGCTGTATCTTTGCTGAATATTTGAACTATGGAGACTCCAAGTTTGAATTCCTGTTCTGCCATGGAAGCTCACTGGGTGACCTTGAGCCAGTCATGCAGTCTCAGCCAAAATGACCTCACAGGGTTGTTGTGAGGATAAAATGGAGGAGAGGAGAATTATGTAAGCTGCTCTGGGCCTCCACTGGGGAGAAAGGAAGGGTATAAATTAAGTAAATACAATAAATAAGTAAATGACTAAAGAAATATATTTATCTTTAGTAGCATGTCCACTCCTTACTCCTCCCCAAAATATGTAAACCTTATTGCCTTTGTTTTTGTTGCCCACTCTGCGCATTGGTAGGCTCTATTAGTCTTTTACATATCCATAAGGAAGTAATAAACCACCACCTCTTCACCCAGTCTGTACTGGCAAGTAAATAAACACTAAGTCTATCTTGCTGGGTAGAAAAGATTAATGATAATTTTGTACCTTCATTTTAAGTAGACTGAACTTTTGAAGCAGATGAGCAAAATAGCCTGCCATAAAAGATAATTTCATTTGTGAAAATGAAACTACCTTCCAGTATTAATGCTATAATGAAATAGCTTGAAATATGAATCAAAGACATTAAGGGACGGGACGTGCCCCTCCCCTTGCCTTCACCATAATCTGGAGTTAGCTCTATAAACAATGTCTCCTAAGTAAAAAAAGGAGTTTATTATTTTATTTTCAACATTGGCAGGCTAAGCTGTGTTGCTGTCATCCTCTGTAGTCTTCCCCTCCAGTGACAACCCCATTGACAACATGTTATATTCCACATTGATTTTACAGTTAAGGAGTTGGTTGTGATATATAGAGATTTTAAGAATTCAGCTGAGAGGCTGACTTTTGCCTTTTATCATTCCATTAAAATTTTATAACCATCTTTTTCATGTCATTTCACCCATGAATTCTTACTTTAGCAAGTGATAGCTACTGCTGTGAGCATAACTTTGCTCATGTTCAGAGCTTTTTATTGTATTAGCAAACTACCCCAATTATAGTTAGGAGCTATGCTTTACATAATTGTAGTGACCCTTTCAGCCAAGCAGGACAACGTTAGTTGATTGTATGTGTATATACATATGTACAATTAGATGCTTCTTCTTGTCCCTTTAAATGGGCACTGTTCTACAAGAATCATGGGGACCGTGATTTAATACTTCTCCATTTAGAAGGGCCAATTAAACAGCTCTCCAAAGGCATCTTTGAACTGAGTAGGTTTTAAAAGTCTATTTCTTAAAGGGACGGCAGAAAGGATATGTAGAAAGACATCTAGTTTTTTAAAATGTGGGGTGGGGTGGGGTTAGAAAATACAAGTTAAGCTTCTCTTTTCATATGTTAGACTGGATAATGTTACAAGGGCTATGTCTAAACTCTGCAGGGGTTTGTAACACTAGTTCATCTCATTATCCCAAATGTTTCACCTATGCCAGCCATGCACTTGGTACAGATGAAAGGCTTATTCCTCTTATCACAGGAGAGAACAAACGGCTTATTTTCCTCCTGCAAGATAGTCAGAGTCTGATGGGTCAGATACAGGTATAATTAGAAAAACTTCTGACCAGCCTTATAAAAACATATCTTCAAAAAGCTTCCATTTTGTTTGTCCAAAAGGCAGTATCATCTTCCTTATTCCTTAAACCTGAACAAGAGATTTTTCCCTTTGTAGATGTGATCATTACCTTAAAAATACTTTTAAAAATTCAAAGATACTAAAATATATATTGCTTTGCCTACAAATTTATTGCTTTGCCTACAAATTTGCTTTACAAATTCATGGGAGGCCCTTTTCCTCCTAAAGTACAATATAAGTATTCAAAGTTTGTTTTTAATTACCTGAGTACTATGACAGGTTAAAGCACAATTTCAGACAGTATCTGGCAATCATTATGTGTATCCTGTAATTCATCTGTAATAACCTGAAAGGAAACTAAAATAAACTGTCACATTTTCAAAATGAAGCTTTATGGCACCTTATTTCCACATAATGGAATTAATATCACTGCATGTACAAATACAGTAGGAAAAATAAAAATGAGAATAATATTAGACAGCTTGTTACAACTTTATAATTTGACTTTTAAAATGCTCCTCTTTTGTCCTAAATATTTGTACTTTTGGGGAGGGGACAAAGATCCAAAATTACTTTTTGATCTTTGTATCATATTGAGCAGTATTGTGTTTGAATTTTTGGCTGGCAGTAAATTGCTTAAATCATTTCACATGGCATAATTCCTGTTTTAATATGGTACAGAATTTAACACAAAGTCATGAACATGGTTGAATTTAAAAATGTGAAACCTTTTGGTTCCCTGAAACTTTAAAAAAAGCCCTCAAAAAACCCAAAGCTGTTTTAAACAATTACTATACCCAAGTATATATATATTTTAAAGATTTTCAATAAAATCTAATGTTCACAGAAAATCTCATAAATGTCAAAATTGCTGTGGGCAGAATAGGGGGAGATAGTATTTTCTTGATCTGCTGTAGCAATTTATAGATTTCAGGATGTGGTTTATAAGAATGCTAAATGTTCTGGAATTACAGCTGTTACTGATCAGTGATTGAGCCAGATTTGTGTTATTGCACCATGTTCTTGCTTGTACCTAGAGAGCAGTAAAGCCTCAATATAATAAAAAGCACCTGCATTTTAAATGAAATTTCAATTGAAAAACTTAACAGCCCTTCAAATTGCAGAATTTAACGCAGCCCAGTAAAGCTTAAATAACACTTTGCCTCCACAGGCTGAGGGTTTTTGCATTCAAGGTGACTTGATTGTGTCGCCTGGCGAAATTATTTACAATTAAGGGATTTCTCTGGAGGGGGCTGCTGAGTATTTGCTGTTCTACGATACCTATGCAGGCATATGGTCGGTCTTTTTCAGTATTCATGGAGGCTCCTGAACCTTTATGATAATTGAATCAGTTAGAGTGCTGAGTGGAGCAAGCATAAAACCTGTTAACCTAAAGGTCAGATCTGTGCATTGTTTATTTATCAGTAGGTGAAAGAGCTAAATCGGCAGCTTCTGTCACAGTCACAGTAAAAAATCACCTGTAATATTAACAGGGAGTAGATAAATTGCAAAAAATGGATTAGAATGATAAACAGAACAGAGCAAAATATTGCATATATAATGAGAGGTGCAGCAGTGGGTTTTACTGGTCTGTAAAAGACAGAACCTTCTTATGACAGCCCCGGGAGGGGAAAGTAATTAGGACCATACTCAGGAAAATGGCAACTAAAAACTAGAACCATGGTTCTAAGTATATGTTCCAGCTTGGTAATTTCTTTTACAAGGAACTCATTTTCAGTACAGTGTCCCTGCACTAGCACTGATGCTTTTCAGAGTCATGCTTTGAGTAGTGTGTAGAGTAGGTGGATGGGAGAGTCCATTCCCTGACTGGCTTCTGTGAAGCTTACTTGGAACAAGTGACTGACTCTTAGCCAAGGGTGAATAATTGTTCCTGAGGTACCTTCTTTTAATACTCATTTATACTTTTGTCAATAATTGTGGTTCTCTACTTTTTACTGTTTGTTTTGTCTGTTTGCTTGTACTGTTTTTGTGGGTTCAGCGCCAAGGTGAAGGGCCGAGGTGAGCACCCAGGTCTAAAGTACTGCTAAAACCCACAAATTCTAGTCTAATTTAAAGTTTTTCCCAGTTGAAATAACACACATATAGATATTTTTCAGAAAGAGTGGAATAAAATTGGCCACAACTTTATTGCTTACAGCTGTAGTAAGCCTTGGCACAGCATGGGATAAGGATCCTGCTCATCAAAATGATCTGGCCATCAGTCAATGCTCTGTTGGTCACCTTGGAATGACAGGTTTTGGATCCCACTAGGGTGGAAGCCCAGAGGTGGTCTCCCCTGCCACCTGAGTATGAGGGTAATTCCCCAGACATGCCCCTGGACTGGGCATATCAATGGCCCCACACACCAAAACCCCTTAAAGGGATCCCCACACTCAGGAAATGGACAGGCAGGCCATTTTTCCTGAGAACAAATCCAGCCTCATGCTGACACCACCAAGTGGCAAGAAATCAAGTATACAGAACTGCATGCAACACCTGCAAAATACCTAACTAAAGGGCTGGGAGGGTGGGCCAATCTGTCCAGCGGCTAAAGATAGTGAGCCAAGGTGGCGTGGTGCCCTAAATAGCCATCAGGCTCCCCTGCTCCCCGAGTCCCCTCCAAGACAGCTCAGAGGGCCAGTGCTGGATCAGCCAGGCTCCAGCTTCCCATGCTTGACTCAGGCCTGCCCCCTCTGCCTGGCAAAGGAGGGGAGGGGGATCCATGGCTGCTCCCTGCTCTTACCGTTCCCCACGGCTCTGCAGACAGGACCCGGGTGAGTCTGAGTCCTGGCTTTTAGTACACAATCTGTACTGTAAGCATTGATACAATATACATTATTTATATGCATAAGATACCCATACACATGGTACGTAATACTGCTGTATCAATGCACAAATAACAGTGAAAAATACACACGTGTTATGGGGAGAATTTAGCAAGAGATTTTTTTAAAAAAGCTGTGAAAAATGAAGAAAAAGTATGACAGTGCAGCCTGAAGCAGAGTTATGCACTTCTAAGCCCACTGTCTTCAGTGGACTCAAAAGGATGTAACTTTACTTATGGTTGCCCTGTCATTCACACAAGGGAGAAGCAGGGATTTTGGGGTCAAAACAGGAGGGATTAGATGTTTGACATTACCCCATTTTAGTCTATCCTACTTCACAGGATTATTGTGACGTTAAAACGGAGTGACCCCTGACCTTTTTGGTGGAAAAGTACAATACAAGTGTGATTAATGAAATATATATACATTTAATACTAATGTATATGGAAGTTTGATAGTGGGGGTGTTAGCTTGCTGAAGTAGAATAGGAAATTCCCCCTCTTGTTATCATGTGATAGCAGATCAATATACCCACTCAAATCTTGAGGTCTGCATGCATACATGTACCCATGTGGCCAGATACATTCACTACACTAGGAAAGGAAGCCCTTGTGGGAGTATACCTTTCTGTTAATTCAAAGGGAAAGAAGCACTTGCAAGTGGAAGAGCTTCACATGTTCATTGGAAACCATGCACCAAAAGGGGATGACACCCCGGAACAGCAGCTTCTTTTTATTAATCAATTGCTTTCCCCTTCTTTATATGTTACAGAGCCAGGTCCTATGGACCCACCACTCATGTTGGATATTAAACCCAGAACTGCAACAATATCCTGGCAGAATCCATCAAAACGAAATGGCATTATAACCCACTACAATATTTTGGTAAATGGCCAACTGCATACTACCATTCCAGGCAACAGATCCAAATGGACTGTACAGAATTTGCATCCTTACACAGTGTACCAGTTTCAAGTAGAAGGCTGCACCATAAAAGGATGTTCCGTTTCTCCTGAGAGCCTGCCCATACAGACTCTTCCAGATGCACCTGAAGGCATCCTTGCCCCAGTGCTATATTCTGACACACCAACATCTGTTCTAATATCATGGCAGCCTCCGCTTCATCCAAATGGATTGGTGGAAAACTATACAATAGAGAGAAGAGTGAAAGGAACAGAACAAATATCCACTGTTGCTTCCTTGCCCTTCAACCATTCTACAAGATACCTTGACCAAAGTCCCGCTCTTAGCCCTTGGAAGAAATATGAGTACAGAATATTGGCAGGTACTCTTAAAGGGGGCGTTAACAGCAGTGCTTGGACAGAAGCCACCACCAAGCCCTCAAGACCTGCAGGTGTTCAGCCTCCTGAGGTGAAAGCATTAGGACCAGATACTGCACAGGTTTGCTTGGCTTTGTTTTAATTCATGCTAGATTGCATTTTCCCTGAAATTACTAGTTTTTAATGAAGGCGTATTCAAGGCCAAGCTAAAGAGTTCACTATTCTATAGATATTGCCTCCTAAGGACTATGTCAGTTTAGACTGTAGTTGAGGGGAGGTACAATTTTTGAATGTGCCCGTCAAAAGATTATGCAAAGAAAAACAAAAATTTAGGGTGTCACAAAAAGAGAGAGACTGTCTCTGGAACTAGTTTTACAGAGCAGCCGCATTTGTCTGCAGTAGAAGAGCTAGATTCCAGTCTAGCAGCACCTTAGCAACCAACATGATTTTGGGGGGTCTAAGTTTTTGACAGTCTGACAAAGGGAACTTTAACTCTTAAAAGCTTATAACCTGAAAATCGTGGTGGGTAGCTGTGTTGGTCTGAAGCAGTAGAACAAAGTTTGAATTCAGTGGCACCTTTAAGACCAGTAAAGTTTTTATTCAAGGTATGAGCTTTCATGTGCATGCACACTTCTTCAGGTGCATTGAAATGGAAGGTAACAGTTCACTGATATATGTAGAAGGTGAACAGCAAATCAGCACACAAACACAATGATGATGTTTTAACAGATGCAAAAACTAAACAGGAATAATAAGTTAAGTTTACATGCTCACCATTTGTTTGAATTCAGTTATGGGGAAAACACAGTAAATTTGTCAAAATGGAATACTGATTGTGTAAAAGTATCCTTCTAAATACTGCTGGACCTCCTGATGGCACCTGGTATTTTTGGCCATTGTGTGACAGAGTGTTGGACTAGATGGGCCATTGGCCCGATCCAACATTGGCTTCTCTTATGTTCTTATGTTCTTAACCAAGACCATGCCTCCACGCTCCACTTGTCTCCTCCCAAGCATGGAGGTAATTAACAGCATCCTTTTCTTTGAAAATCATGTTGGTTTTAAGGACTGGAATCTAGCTCTCTGAAGCTACTTTTCTTCTTGCATGAGGGGAGCATGCAACCTGAAGTATTTTATCATTTTAGCTTGCTGTCATCTAACCCTTATATCATTCTCCTATGTGTGTAGACCTCATCTCAGACTGACACTGTACCCTGGCTTGCACCCTATCTGTTTTTTGTTTAACGTTTAGTTATATGTTGATGGTCAAAGTGTGCCCCAAACATTCTTCTGGTTCCCATGCTTCACAGATTCCCCACCTTCCATAACATGGGCTAGTTAGTGATTGCCTCAGACAACTGTACCAATCTGACATCATAAAGATACCTTCCCCACTCACCCTCATAAGACCCCAGACATACTTGCATGTTCATTCAAGATATATCCCCTATGGTATCCACTGTGGTATCCACTTTAGACCTCCTGTCGACCAAGAGTCTATTTAGGCTCAGTTTAGACCCAGGCAATTCTGGATGTGCTACAGACTTTAGGGATTTAATTAGGAAGGAATGTCTGGCTAGAATCAGGGTGGAATTTAGTCAGAGAAAGTACCATAGATTATTATCCCACATTATGTCTCAAGGTCCTTTTCATGAGCAACTTCAGTTCCTAATAGGGTTGCCAGGTCTGGATTGGAAAATACCTGGAGACTTTGGGAGTAGATCCAGGAGACAGTGGGATTTCGGGAGGGGAGGGGCCTCAACATAGTACAATGCCATAGAGTCCACCCTTCAAAGCAGCCATTTTCTCCAGGGGAGCTGATCTCTGTCAGCTAGAGATCAGTTGTAAAAGCAGAAGATCCCCAGGCCCTACTTGGAGGCTGGCAACCCTAGTTCCTAATAGTTGCAAGCCATATAAAACCTCTGGATTGGCTAGACATAGTATAAATATTAGAAACGTGTCCCTTCATCTTTTGCCTCCTCAGCCTTCTGCCTGTTGTACTTCTAGCTTGGTCTTTATTTACTCCATTTATACTTTGCCTTTCTCTCCAGTGGGGATTCAAAGCAACTTAACATGGATCTCCTCTCCTCCATTTTATCCACACAATAACCCTGTGATATAGGTTATCTTGAACTTGTATGACAGGCCGAGTACCAGTCAGCAAGCTTCCAGAGAGGTTCAAACCTGGATCTCCCAAATCCTACCCAGCATTCTAATCACTGCATCATACTTTAGCATTCCCCAGTGTTTGGGTTTTCCCTGAGCCAGAAAATGCACTCTTATGGTCTATATTCAGAGATGGCCCTCTTTGGTCTACTAGGAATATCTACAAGTCCATCATATACAGCAGCCTTTCCCAAATTTCTAAAGCCGCCTCTCCTAGGGTTGCCAGGTCTGGGTTGGAAAATACCTGTAGACTTTGGGGGTGGAGCCTGGAGAGGGTGTGGTTTGGGGAGGGGAGAAGCCTCAGCATGGTACAATGCCATAGAGTCCACCCTTCAAAGCAGCCATTTTCTCCAGGGGAGCTGATCTCTGTCAGCTGGAGATCAGTTGTAAAAGCAGGAAATTCCCCAGGCCCCACCTGGAGGCTGGCAACCCTAGCCTCTCCACTACCAATAGCTTAAGAGCTGTAGCAACTAGTTTGTACTACCAAATCAATGTAAGTAAAACATCAGTTCTCCTTGCCCATTTCTAATATCTTTCTCTATGTTATTCTGAAATGTTTCCAGTTCTCTCATACACCTGAAATACTCTTCTAGACTTTATTAAAATGCAAATAGTTATGAGCTATAAATGTTGTATGTTTTCATATGAACATCAAAATATCTGTTTTGTTGTGGTCTCCGATGAAGCTGAAATTGATGCATAAATTGACTGAGTAAGGAAAAAAACAGTCTTAGAGGACTACCCAGGAAATTTTCAATTATTCACATCATTCATTTGGGAATGAACTCCAGAGGACAGGATAACTACCATTGTTTTGGCTGGCATACAAACTTCATTCAAGGGAAATTAGTGTAACCAAACAAGAGGGATTTTTGTAGCTTAGAAGCCTCTTTTGTGTAAACATGCACATGCTTCCATGGATTCAGTCTTGTACTAATGCCAAAAGGCACTGGTACAGTAGCTTGCTCGCTAGAGCACAAAACAAAGGACATTTGCATAAGGCTGGAGATCATCCACAAAAATTATTGTTGCTATTATTGATATGGTTATTTCACTTGCCTACTTGGATGTCTGGATGCTCAGCCTGTATGCAGTAATCTGTGGATATGGATGTAAAACAAACTGAATGATAATATTTGGAGCCATAATCTGAAATACTCACATGGCAATATAAAGTTTAAAGGGTGGAAATCGTGCAGGTTCTATGAATTATAAATTACACCCACATAAATGCCCAAATGAGCAAAACCTATGGCTGCAATAGTTAGTATCATATTTAATAATTATAGGTCAGGGTTCATGATGATGTATGAGCAGAATATTTACTTCATAAGGGAGGAGACTCAGGATATAGCAGAACTGTTAGCCATCACATTTTATGCAAAATTAGGAAATTCAATATACAGGACTGAAAGCCATAATCACTGCAGTTATATATCAGCCTATGTGTGCATGTCCATCACCGAGCTGGCTACATGAGCACATTTTTACTATGTGTTGGGGGGTTGGAGGATGATTACAATTATCTTATTTAAGAATAAGTTAATTACACGGAAGAGATCCTTTTAAATAAGGAAGAACAATATTAGAACAATGTGATTTGGTATTACTCAGAGAAAGTACAATAGTATTTTATTTATTTATTTTTGTACTTTTAGAAGTGTGAAAATTGAGTGCTATGAGGAGTCAAGTCTTAAAAAAAACTGCTTGAAAACATAGACTTCCCTTCCATTTATTGCTAGTTATGAATGAAAATAGTTTGGGGTGAAAGAAACCAAGTATTTGAACTACTTCCCAGTTTTTTAAATGTGTGTTTTAGTCTCACAAAGGCAAGTAAAATACAGAACTGTGTTTCTGTGCATAGTTTAGCCTTGTGGACCTGCATGCAGAGAACAGAGGTATGCAAAAAGCAACTATATACAGCAGCTATGGAGATCTGTATATAGGATTTCTGTACTGAGCAGTGGGCAGCCTTCCTACTTAGCTTTGGCTGTGTTCACATGAGCAATTTGCTGCAAAATAGTAGTGTTACCTTTGCAGATTTAAAGAGCATGATCATACAGCAACATCTACCTTCCATGCCTCAGTTGTTGGCACCCTGTGTTGCCCTGCTTTGGAAGCGGAGTAATCAGGCACAGGGGAATGTCCAGTGTTCACAGATGCCAGCACTTCCACTTCGCTTTCCGTACATCTGAACTCTCCCACCATGAAAGGAACCCAGAAGGGAAGTCTGAACCCGCAGATCCATTTCCTCCACTTGGGTTTTTTTGGTGTTGTTGCCTATATATGCATATGTGCATGAGCGCATAAATGTTCCCTCTAAGCTATGAAGCCTTCTGAGCAAAAATTCTGCTTTGTGAGCTACTGGCGTTAAAATCATGAGCAAGTAACTTGGCTACTGCATAAATTGAGGAATTCACTGCCACTGGTTATGGTGACCACCCTTTAAAAGAGGCTTAGACAGGTCCAGGTCCAGACCATCCTGGTCTCTCAGCCAATCCCTGAACCCCTGAGATGTATGTAAATGTGTATAGTTTTCAGCCAATGAGAGGCCATGGATCCTCTGTGGAAGAGATAGGGGAGATTGTGAGAGGAGGGGTTAGAGGATGAGGAAGAGAGCCAAATTGTCAGGGCTTATACATGCAGAATAAATCTATTAATGACTACTACTGACTGAAGGGAAACTCCCCATTCAGACGCAGTAAAAAAATTGAGTGCTAGGAGACATCATCAGGCCTTTTCCTCTATTCCTTGTTTGTTGGCCCTCCAGGGCAACTGTGTGAAAGAGGATACTGGACTCAGTGGGCCATTGGTCTGATACATCAGGGCACTTAGGTGCAACTGGATGGGTAGAGGAAAATTCTGCACTTGCCCACATCCCAAACACAAAGCAGTGTCTTCCATACTGTCATGCTGTCTCCTCTCCGTAATGTGTATGTACTGCAGTCATTAACAATAATAAGATCTCTCAGCATCCTTAGTTTTCCTTAAAAGCAGGTAGAGGACAAGGTGATTGGATGAAGGAATTAATCCTTTTTCTCTTCTCCACCATTTCCCTGATAAAAACTATGCCCTCTGCTCATATTAGCCCCATTTTTGTTAGTTTACATGAAAGGCCAAACTAGATATGACAAGACAAATCTTGATGTATTTAAATGAGTCTGCTCATCGTCACACAAAGAAATCAGGGGATGGTGGGGCTGCCAGTTTCCTGCCCGAAGTGGGAATCCTCCTGCCCCCACCTGCTGCTGAGAATTTGAATGGAGGGAGAAACTGGGGCAGGGTGCAATGGACAGCTTCCAGTTCCATCATCCAAGTCTCTCAGTCAGTCCCTGATACTCTGGGGTTTATGTAGATCAAAGGTGTCGAACTCATTTGTTACAAGGGCCAGATCTGACATAAATATCACTTCGTTGGGCCGGGCCATGTGTGCCATAAAATGTAACACAAAATACCAGAGATATAAACTTTATAAAGATGATTTCAGATGCCAAATCGCAATTGCAGGCATGATTGGACTAGGTGTGATATGCAGAGGGGTGGAGATACCAGCATTGGTGTGATATACAGAGGTGTGGAGACAGCAGCATTGGTAATGAGACAGGAAATCTGGTACAGAAGGATTCAGTCCAGGAGGATGCAAAGAATAAATGGAAATAAGTCTGAAGATGTGAGCAGTGACTCACAAAAGCACATACCCTACCACAATTTTTTTAGTCTTTGAAGGTGCTACTGGACTCTTACTCTTTCTACCACTATTAGAAACCACAACATTCAAAAACCAGTTTGGGGGGGACATTTTAACCTTCTAGGGCATTCAGTTGTTGATCTAAGAGTAGAAGTTCTCTGACAAAGGAATTTCAAAGGGATATTAGAAAGAAAGACTGCTGAATTGCAACTGATCATGAAACTCAACCAGGGCTCTTTTTGTAGCAGGAACTCCTTTGCATATTAGGCGACACACCTGTAATATACTGAGTTCCAAGTTATAGCATAGTGATCAGCTCAGGTTTGTTTGGTAGCAGGAATTAAGATACAGACAAGCCGGACTGAAGCCTGGCTTAAATCCCCATTGCAAGACACAACCCACACCCGTGATAGGTTTATATACAGTGCACCCATTTCCCATAGGTTCCTACTAGGATCCAGACAGCCCGATAGGTCCGTTCTAGGATCCATACTTGCTATTGTTTAAGGAAGCGAAGCTTTGTTCATTCACATGACCATGTGCAAAGGTGACCGCATGTGTGGTCCCTTTTGGTACACAACAACACCCCTAATGTAGCCAATCCTCCAAGAGCTTACAAAGCTCTTCTTACAGGGGCTACTGTAAGCTCTTGGAGGATTGGCTACATTAGGAGTGTGTCGCCTAATATGTAAAGGAGTTCCTGCTACAAAAAGAGCCCTGCTCAAGACAATGCAAATTCCTGGACTGAATTGAGACCTAAGTAGTCATTAAGGTGCTGCTGTACTCTTCCTCCCTTTCACTAATAAGGAATGTGAGCTGTGCTGTTACATTCCCCCCTATCTGTTAGAAATGGAAAGTGGAATCTCTCCAAGTGCCATGGGATGAACACTCTCTCTCTTAAACCTGGAATAAAATGATTTTTTGGTCTGAAACACAGGACTCCCCCCCCCCCATACCTGGAATAAAATGTTTTTGGGTCTAAACACAGCTCTCTCTCTCTCTCTCTCTCTCTCTCTCTCTCTCTCTCTCTCTCTCTCTCTCTCTCTCTCTCAAAAGTGTCCTTATACCTGGGATCAAACATTGCTGGTCTTCTGAAAAGTCCCATGAGACACCATTTTGCCCCCATCTCTGTGTCTTTCTTCCTCCCCCTCCCTCCCCAGAGGGGGCGGGTGGAGGAGCCCTCAGCCAATGGAGGGAAGGCTTTCTTTCTCTTCTCTTGAAGCAGGAAATGGGAGAGACTGAGGAAAAGGAGCTGTGACATTACAAACAGGAACCAGGCAGCAGCACAGAGTCAGCTGCTCTCAGGCCAGATTGCAGCCCTGCGTGGACTGCATCCAGCCCATGAGCCATATCTTTCATACCCCTGATGTATAGTTTCCAGCCAATGAGAGGCCAAGGATCTTCTGAGGAAGAGAGGGGGGAAGTTGTGAGAGGAGGGGCTAGAAGTTGAGGAAGGGAGTCAAGTCAGGGCTAGGGCAGTTAGATAGGGATAGCACTAGGTGTTCTGTGTTAGGCAGGTTAGGGAAGCAGAAGGTTATGGATGCATGAGAGGACCGAGGGAGACTCCTGAGACACTAGCTAACCTTCACTTCAGGGTCTGAGTCAAGGGGTGACAAAACTGGGGAAGTGTAGGAACTGAATTGATATACTTCCAGTATCTCTTATCAGTGTGGCCAAAGCAGTAGTGAAAGGATCAGAGATCTTAGTGTTTACAGAGGTTTTCCCAGATAAAATCACACCATCTGTTTCACCAGGAGAAACAGCGTGTCAGTTCTGTGACCCTGAGCATGAGTGTGGCTTTGTAATGATTCTTAAGAAAACTGTGGCTCAGCTTTACTGTGAAAACCATTACACTTCTACAAGGTCTTACTTATAAACCAAATAAGCCATTTAGCCCTTCTGTGGAACATGTAAACTCATTATTGTATGGTTAAAATAAGAGGTGAGTCAAAAGAAAGCGGGGGGGGGGGAGTATAAATCACCCCCTGAAAACTGGGAAACTTAGTGTCATCCACAAACTTAGCCACTTCACTGCTTACTCCCAACTCCAGATCATTAATGAACAAATTAAAAAGTGCCAGACCTAGCACCAAGCCCTGCAGTACCCCACTGTTTACCACCCTTTAAACAAAAAGTCTTCCTGCACCTTACCTTGCTGCACTTCTGTACTCTTTCTCCTAGCCCATCTCTGCTATCAGATGTGAGCCAGGCAGGGAAAATAATTCTGAAGGTAATGGAGCTCAGAGAGAAGGCATGAGAAGGAGCGGACTTATCTTCCTTTTCCTGCATGATTCTTTTTTAAAAAATAGACCTCTACTTGCTTCCTGTCTTTTTTATTTATCAGCAAGAGGACTGGTCCTAATACATTAGGACCCCCTATTGATTACTCTGTCCTACTTATGTAGACTGCCTGCTTTCTTGGGTTGCCAAAATGCTCAGTGAATCCACTCTACAAATAAGACTTGTAATTGCCTATTTTGGATACTCTCTCCTATCTGTCTGAAATTTGGAAGGGGGGATGGGAATTCCTAAGGCAACAAAGAGTATCCTTGAGAGTTTAATTGTAACCAGCAGGGGTCCAACAGCTCAGGAGCCAAGCCCCACCCCCAGCCGGCCTCTCCTGAGTCTTTCAGGCAGCCGAATGTCAATTTCAGCTCCATTATATCCTATGGGCCATTGTGGGGAGAGGCTCCCGAAGCTACCCTGAAAATTTGGAGCCTCTCCCTCAAACCCCTCCCCCCAGAGCTACTAACAGCACCGTGGGGAAAAAGTTACTTTTTCCCCCACCATAGAGAACAATGGAGGGAATGGGGGAAACCTGTTTGGGGACCCATAGAATTGGACCCCCTGGTCCAATGTTCTTGAAACTTGGTAGGTATCTTGGGGAGAGGATCCATCAGCTACTCTGTGCATTTGGAGCCTCTTCCTCAAACCCCTCCCCTCCAGCCCCCAGAATATACCCTATGTTTTCACCATTGACTTCAATGGCCCATAGGATATAATGGGGCCAAATTGCCGCCGAATTTCTTTCATTCCCTCCTTTCCTTCTCTCCTTTTCCTCTTTCCTTTCTTCTTCCCTTCTCTCTTTTTTTCTTTCCCACCTTCTTCTCTTCTCTTTTTTCCTCCTTTCCCTCTTTCCCTCCTCCTTCCCTCTCTTTCTTTCCCTCCTTCTTTTCTTCTCTTTCTTTCCCTCTTTCCTTCCTTCTTTCCTTCTCTCTACTCTCTCTCTTTCCTTCCCTCTTGCCTCCTTCTGTGGCCCAACTCTAGTGAGAAGGAGTTTAAACTTTAAACCCCTTCTCTCTTAGTTCCCCCACCCAGGCCAGCTGGGGAAGGGAAGGGGAGGCTTTTGAAGATGCCTCCCCCACTTTTGCTTCCCCTTCTGACATCACTTCCGGTGATGTCAGGGGGCGTGGCATATGCTAATAGCCTAATAGCTCATTAGCATACCATATGCTAATGAGCTCCTGTAGCTCTTTTTCTACGAAAAAACTCCTGGTAATTAGGATGGAAAGGGGGGAAAGTTATCCATCGAAATCAATGGACACAAAACACAGTTAGCTTTAATAACTAATTGAATGAAAAAACCTTTTTAAATGAAAAGAAAATGTATTCCTATTCATTAAACTAAAGGAACAATTAAGCTGCTTTCTTCTCTAAAACAAATAGGGAACTCCACTTGTGCAGGAGCTCTATGTGGGCTGCTAAATAGCAGTGCTTTCCTCCAGTGCAAGGAATTTTCCTGATGGTGCAATACATTCATAACATTCAAAGTTAAGCACTGTAGCATATGTGGAGCTCTGAGCTTGCATATGGATCTTTGAGTTACTTTTCAGAAGTCTATGCTAGTTATTGAACTGCCTTTATCCACCCATGTGTGCATGGCACCCAGAGCCCCCTCCCTTTTCTGTTTTCTGACCCCAGATACATTGCCCTTGAGAGTCACAGGATCCTCACAGAGGAGTAGCCATGTCTGTGGGGGGTATATGCAATAAATGCAGACGATCAGGGAGCTGAGCAGGAAGGAAATATAGAAGGAATTATTTCACCCTCTTCCTGCTTACTGCAGTGCCATAACCTGCATGGTTATATCTTTTGGTGTATTCAGTGGCCCCATGAATGATCTTCCCAGGTTCAGGAGGAGCAATGTCACCCTTTCCTCTTTACTGCAATGTCTTGCCCCACACAGCTATTCCTTTGGGTGGGTCTCATGACCCCATGCATAACCTTTCTGGGGTTTATTTGTTTTATTTATTTGTTAGATTTTTATCCCACCCTCCCAGCCTAGACTGGCTCACGGTGGCTTACAAACAGAATTCAGAATGAGAACGGAAAGAAACATGTGACATCAGCATTCCATGAATGCATTGACTGAATTCAGGTCAATGAATTTAGATGAATTTAGATGTGTATTTGCTATGTTCTGGTGCAGATTCCTGCAGCTCCTTTAGTCTTAATAATTTTGGGTTTTAAAAAACATTCATGAACTGAAACGTTTTAAACCTAAATATTTTGACACCTGAAAATGTTGGCTTCAAAATATACTATCTACATGTAGTTCTTCCCTCCCTCCCCTCCCCTTCCTTTTCTTTTCTTTTCTTTTCTTTTCTTTTCTTTTCTTTTCTTTTCTTTTCTTTTCTTTTCTTTTCTTTTCTTTTCTTTTCTTTTCTTTTCTTTTCTTTTCTTTTCTTTTCTTTCTTTCTCTCTCTCTTCCCCCTCCCTCCTTCCTCTGACCTACAGGTCTTGAGTAGTATCAATCAATCCCAACTAGGAATAAGGGGAAGAAAGGAAGAATTCAAGCCAGAGATGCCCAGTTATACCATATTAGAGAAGATTCCTTCTTACAGGCTGCTGGAACTCTCATGGCATGATCAAGGAATTTAGCTCAAAAAAGAATATTTGCTGGCCTAGAGCTCAGTGATAGACCATATCTACATGGCATGTAGAATGTTCCATCCCTGGCACCTCCAGCTAAAAGGATCAGTTGGTAGGTGATGTGAAAAATTTCTACCTGAGACCCTGGACAGTAGACAATTTGAGTAGACAACACTAACCATGATGGACCCATAATAGTCTGATTCAGTATAAGGCATGTGATATGTCATCTGATAGGAGATGTGTCATGTGCGTAGCCTAAGTTCTAGCCTAAGAATCTGCACCCATCAAACTGCATTCCTGAAACTGATGCAGTCTGCAATATGGGGATAATAATGTTGACCTACCTTGTTGGGCTCCTGTAAGGATTACCAGATAATAAGCATGATGCACTACAAAACGTGAAAGTATTATTATTTTGAAACTTCCTACATACCTCTGTAGCAGCTATTCTATTTTGGTACTGATGCAGTCATTATTAGACAGATTCATGCCTGCTGTGGATATAGGGGAAAAAGGCAAGATATACATATGCCTAAGTTCCCTGCTGTGCTTGAACACCATATGTCACAGGTGTAAAAGGTGTTGGACAAACTGTGGATTGGGATCCTGGAGGGGATAACGACTGTACTTGGATACACATGCTGCTGTTAAGTGCCTTTTGAAAAGCAGCATCAAGAGATTTTTCTCACAGGCATTATACTTTCTACATTTAAATAACTGCAGAGTGGATCTATCAGCACATCTGGCTAACACCTGTTCTGGCTTCACAACAGCTGATATGTGCTGCATATATCCTGAAGGGCATGAGATGCTCTATGAGCAGGGCATGTATTCATTTCTTTCTTTCACTGCCCTCTCTCTATGTCAAGAGAGCCCATGTGAGATGGAGCAGGGTTTGAGCTCATGTCCAAGGTGTGTCATAGACTCACCTGAATTTTTGTGACACATTTCACAAGAGACAGAAGGTAGGGTAAAGTATTTTGTGTATCATAGTGAATGCTCCACAAATGATAGCATTACACTGCGGGCTGGTGCACAGTCAATCTCATTTTAGTAGTGATGAAATGAGATTTTTGAAATGAGGGATTTAGAATCTGATTTTCCCCAGATCCCCTTTCTCCAGCCATTTTTTTTGTACTGGCATGTGAATTTGGCTACTGCATTCATACCCCTGATAGCATATTGAGAATTAGGATTTTTGTAGTAAGCACAAAAGGGTTCCTACCTTTTCTTGATAGGGAACTACTTAGGAGTGTGTGTGTAAAATGCCTTCAAGTTGCAGCCGACTTATGGCAACCCCATGGGGCTTTCAAGGCAAGAGACTAACAGAGGTGGTTTGCCATTGCCTTCCTCTGCCTATATGCCCCTTAATGTTTGTTCTGAAAATGACTTCAACTTGATAGCATTAGACTGAGTGCAAATCCCCAGTGAGCTGTGCTGACAGTCTCTAGTTTGTACTGTGCAGCTACAGAAGCTTTATAAATATTGGACATCTGTCTAGAGAAGAAGTGGAACCCTCTTTGTGCCATGCCACATGTTCGTCATGTTAATATCTACAATAACAATTCTTATTTGGAGACTAGTAAATAAGCAGTAGCTTTAGGGACAGGCCAATGTGAGACTTTAATTAGTTTGTACCCTTGTGAGAGCTGTCGTTGCAGGTTACAGCTGAAGGTGCAGGAAGGGCACCGTGTGGGTGAAAATTACTTTCATACCAAGCTAGAGATACAAATCAATAGAAGTTTCAGTGTCATTGCAACCAGTCCTCAAACCTTGACTCCCAATAATTCCTTAAACTGGAAAAGGCAGAATTTATTATGAACAATAACTGTTTGTTTGTTTTTTATTTAGGCATAAAATCAATCTGAATGATTTTTGTTCTGTAGCATTGGTTCATCATAGGACATTCTGAAAGTAATTGAGGTGTCTCCTGTTCGGCATAGGCTTGCACTCCCCCCTAAAGGAGCAGGTTCACAGCCTGGGAACGCTGCTGCACTCAGGCCTCCTGTTGGAGAAGCAGCTGGCAATGGTGGACAGGGAAGCCTTTCAGTGGCTTTGGCTAGTGAGCCAGCTGTGGCCTTTCCTGGGTAGGGGTGGACATGAACCAGATCACAAACTAAACTTCATGGCAAATTTTGATGCACTTGTGGTTCGGAACTGAAGTTTGTGGCAGGTCAACCAGCATGAACTTTCCACAAACTTTCAAGCAGTTTGTGATGGTTTGTGAATGGATACATTTCCATACAGACTGTCTTCACTCAAACAAAATGTTTACGAAACTTCAAAGCTACAAAACAACTTCAAAGCAACTGGGGTGGTGAAATTCTCCAGCCTTGGAAACACTAGTTGGTTCCCAATGCATTTTATGTTTGTAGCTTGCACTTTTGAACCTGCACCTGACATTTCCCCCAAAAGCTCTTTCCTGGGTGCATCTTCTTTGGGGGGGCATAATTTGCACCCCCTGAATCCAATCTGCGTATAACTTGGAGGGCATATGGAAAAGCATCAGGTGGAGGTCCCCTGCAAGTTTGATGTCTCTCACTTGCCCAGGGTCTATTCTATAGACTTTTGTTTTCCCAGTTTGTGCCCATCCCTATTCCTAGGCAAGAAAGATCTTATCGCTATGGTGCATGCTCTGGTATTTATCCATATTAGATTACTTCAGATGTCAGGAAGCTACAACTGGTACAGAATGCTGTGGCCGGAATGCTAACTGGAGTGGGTGATAGGTACCATATGTAGTTTAAAGCTGATTTTAATGTTTTTGATTGTTCACTGCCTTATGGCTGTAAACTGTGTGGGAAAGCATCATAAAAGTGAAAAAAGTATACCATATAGATGAGGAAATGGTCCTCATTTTGTTGTTATATACTTGTTTATATTTCTTGTTAGGGATTTTGATTCTTTGCTTTTCCCTGTTAGTGTTTGTACATTTGTTGATATTGGTGGTATGGATTTCCTGCTCAGGAGAAATTGTATTTATACATGCAATGACCATCATGTATATTTTTAACACACTGATTTTATTTTTATTTATTTACTTAATTTCTACTCAGCCTTTCTAATAAATTCAGCTCATGCAAACAGGGAAAGAACATGAAAACAAAGAATTACAATTTCAGAAGTGAAATGGGAATTTTCAGATTGAAATTTACAAGGTTGTGGAATTCTCAATCATATATGTGCATATATATGTATGTGTGTGTATGTGTATATATGCATAGAATATATATATGTATTATGTATGTGTGTACTTGCATGACCATGTGCGTACACATACATGCACACATGATGTTCCATTTGGGAATGGGTAAAAACAATAGTACAGCAGGCCACTCTGCCATAAAATTTTCATTCTCCTAAAATGTCAGGTTAGGAGGCTAGAATTTGCTCAGTTAGCACCACATTTTAAAGACCTCCTTTAGAGCTCTCTGTGTCCTCATTTGGCCACCAAATGAGAGGGGAGCACTCACTGGAGAAGACCCTGATGCTGGGAAAGATTGAAGGTAAAAGAAGAAGGGGACAACAAAAGATGAGATGGTTAGACAGTGTTATTGATGCGACGAACATGAAGTTGAGCAAACTCTGGAGGATGACAGAGGACAGGAGGGCCTGGCGTGATATGGTCCATGGGGTTGCAAAGAGTTGGACTCAGCTGTGCAACTGAACAACAACAAATGTCCTCATTATATCCCACAGTGCATCCATTTTGTATCAACATAAGAACATAAGAGCAGAAGAGAAGCCAACACTGGATCAGGCCAATGGCCCATCCAGTCCAACACTCTGTCACACAGTGGCTAAAAATACCAGGTGCCATCAGGAGGTCCATCAGTGGGGCCAGGACATCATCAGGATGAAGAAAATGGCCACCAGAATTCTTCCTCCTACAAAATCATCTGCTCTCCCCCCTAAATTACTTGGGGCAGAGGAATTCCCATTGTAGTATTCATTGCTGAAAAACAACTGTTGTTTGTGAACAAGGAGAACAAGAAGTTTTGGACTTAAATTGTTTTTGGATATTTTTTACATAATAGTCCTGGTCCTGTGAATTAATTCTTTGCCATTTTCTCATGAAATATTACTCATACTCAAATAGAAAGGTTTTGACTGTGTCAAAAAGAAATGCCTCCCAAGATTATAGATGTTTAATGTGGGGGGGATAGCTAATTTCTGTCCCTTTAAATTTTGTGGTGAAGAAAATAAGGTGCTTTGATCTTTTAAATGACAGCTTCCTGAATCATTATAGTAAATTAGTTAATCTCTCCCAGTAGCTGCCCTATTCTAGCTTCCTCTTGGGCACCCTCTTTCTTAGCTTTGCACTGAGCTTCAAATCAGTAAAGAAACTGCTGCTGTTTTCAACACAAAACCATTCAGTGCGCTGTCTCACTTTCACACATTGCTAAACTCTTACCATAAAGGTCATTCAACTTCATTTTTGAATGAGCAGTTTAGTGTTAGAACATGTGTTTGGGAGAGTCTGGATTCACAGAGCTACTTTCATTATACAGGCCATCTCTTGTCCCACACAGATTTAGAGGCTCCTGTTTATCTAACATGGAGACTAGTTGGATATGCATAAATAAAAGGCCTGGAGAAAAGAGAATAGGTGGTAGCACAGGTCCAGGAGGCACCACTGGGTGCAAGTTATGGTTATTGTCTTCTCCCATTCACTGGGATCAGCTGGAAGTAAGGCAAGCCCCAGAGATGCTGTGTGCACCTCAGTGGCTTACCTGGGATCCATCCAGCAGTAGTGCATGTCCATGAGGGAACAGTGGACATAACTTACTCCTTTTGCCGGTTCCTGTGTATCAGCACTGCTGGGAACAAACTGACTCTCAGTGGTACTGGAAATGCCATGGGCTCACTACAGACCCAGCCAGCAGTTGCATGGATGTCAGAGGCATGAGTGGTGCAAGTCAAGGTGGCTGTGAAGGGAAAATGGGGAAGAGAATGGTTTAAACTACTTTGGGTTCCCCTTGGAGAGAAAGATGAGGTATAAACAAGGTAAATAAATAAGTCATACCTGTTTCCTCCTCTCACATTGCTGCTGGCCAGGAGGAAGCTGAGCACCAGTGGCAAGTTGGTGACTTCATGTCATTGTGGCTTCCCAAGCTTGGGTTGCTTGAGTTAAGAATTTGCCATGCCTGGAGATCTGTGACTGGCTTGGCTTTTTGAAAGCTATATTGTAACTGTGCACAGCCACAGAGGTAATGGAAAGATGTTAGCACGCACGCACACACACACACACTTTTCCCTGTCAAATCTATCCTCCAGGTATTGTTATTCAACTTTTAAAAAATCCTGCTTTTTCTGTCACCCATTGTTATGAGTTGCAGCACACATGTGATCAAAAGGTCCAGAGCCAGCAGAAAGGTTGAGCTAGTTGTAGCCACCCATCCTTAGGTTGACATTGAAAAACAAACCAAATGTGTATAATGAACACTTCGGAAAACCAAAGGGAATTCCAAGTGATATAATAATTATGAAAAATTATATTGTAACATCTATACATAGCTGAAAGAGAAAATATAGTCACATTTCATTGGAAAGGAGTATGGATTTTAAAACAGTCAGCATTCTCAATAGCAGTAGAACATTGCTCTCTGCAATGCAGGAATATTCAGTTCAACAGAATAGACAGTATAATCATACCTACTGGCCCTAATCTTAAACATGGTGCTTTGATCAGGTCTTCTGTACAGAGATTATGCACAGTGGCTCTGCCCATGTATATTTTGCATGGTACAGATTGCATGAACAATTTGCATTTAGTTTAGGTTCTGTGCATAGGGTCGCCAAGTCTGGCTTGGAAAATTCCTGGAGAATTGGAGATAGAGCCTGGGGAAGGGGGGGTTTAGGGAGCAGAGGTTCCTCAGCAGGGTATCATGCCATAGAGTCTATACTCCAAAGCAGCCATTTTCTCCAGGGGTCGTGATCTCTATTACCTGGAGATCAGTTGTAGTGCTGAGAGTTCTCCAGGCCCCATTTGAAGGTTTGGCAAACCTATCTGTGGAAAAAATTCAGTCAACGTAAGTAGGTTAGAAGTAAGGATGAACACGAACTGGGAAAATGGAGGTTCATTTCAGTTTGTAGTTTGTGGGTGTCCCGCCACGAGCCTCAGCAGCCCCGTTGTGGGCTGTCTCAGCGGCCCACCAGGTGGGACAGGGAGGCAAGAGAGGGCTGTGGAAAGCAGCGACAACTCGCCTCCCAAACTTGTTGCTGACAGCAGCCCCAACCCCTCACCACCGGAGCCCGGTCGCCCCGACAACCAACCATCCAGCTCAGCCTTTGGGCTGGCAAAGGCCACACCAAACAACAGGACATGGGCATGCTGACTTGCTACGGACCCGCAGAGGGTGGCTGGCCGAGCACCAGAGGTGGTGATAGCAAGAGAGCAGCCCGTACCCAACTCATGTCATTCAGGAGAATGTGGGCCGAAGAAGGTGCCACCCGGACAGGCCCAGTGGCAGCCCCGAGGATGGCGTCGCAATCCCCAGCAGTTCCCGATGTCGAAGCTCAACTCACCTCACTCCAGGAAGGTGGAAGAGAAGCAGAGGGACCCCACAAAGACACCAGCAGGGCTCCCTGAGCATTGAGGGGCGGGGTTTCCCACCTGAGCCTAAAGGAGGGGAGCCATTAGCCAATGGGAGGGACAGCCCGGAGAGACAAGCAGGCAAAGCAGCCTGTGGGATTGGAAAGGGATTGCAGGGATGGGCCAGGCGTTGGTGGAAGGGAATAAAAAAAGGGTGGAGGCCAGAACCAGGGAGGAGACGAAGGAGATGAGAGGAGGAGGCCTGTCTGCCAAGAGAGACTTGGAAGGCACCCCTTTGAACACGCTCCTGGAGAGTTGGTGACCAGTGGTGATGTAACCCTGGGCCCTTTCCTATATCTGAGGTTCCTGGCTATACCTCTCCGGAAGCCCCTTCGACCATCTGGGCTCGGGCAAGACTCATTCCGCTCCCCAGGCTGGACATGGTGTGTGACAGTGGGGCCATATCAACCACAAACCTTCATGAACCTTCCCGTTTGCTGAGCCAGTTCATTTTTTGAAGTTTGTGATGCAGTAGAATGCCCCCCCCCCTTGGGCTAGAGATATCTAGCATGCTGTCAACTGAACCCTGCTAGCTGAAAAGACAGATTTCCTCACAATGGATGCTTGGTGCAATTATATGGGGGTGTCTCACTGCAGCTTCCTCCACTTTGTTGCACTTACTTTACTTCCCTCCCCCAAGCTGAGGAACCCAGCAGCTAAGCCCCTCTTCTCAGTTTGACTTGATATGTGATTTGATGGTGAGTTTCGGGTAGCCCAACGCAAAAACCCTGAGGATCCATTAGGATTCGTGCTTTGGAATCATGTTTTTGTGCCATGGTGTCACCACAAAGTTGTGAATCCATGATTTTTGTAGTGCAAGCTGTGCCCATGGACATGATATGTGATTTGATGGTGAGTCTGGGGTGACCCAATGCAAAAACCCTGAGAATCCATTAGAATCCGTGCTTCAGAATCATGTTTTTGCACCATGGTGTCACCACAAAGCCATAGATCCATGATTTTTGTGGTGCAAGCTGAGCCATGGACATGATATGTGATTTGCTAGTGAGTGTGGGGACAAGATAATGCAAAAACCCTGAAGGTCTGATGGTGGGTTTGGGGTGAACTAGTCCATCCTCCTGTTGTATGGATGATCAGTTGATTGACACCAACATGTCTGCTGACACGAACCTCCCACAAACCTCAGAAAAACACTTGACAGTTTGTGGGAGGTTTGTGGCAGGTGAGATTGCATGAATCTTGGCTCATGAATCACGAACCAGGTGATTTTGATTATGAATTTAGGTTCGTGCCCATCCCTAGTTACGATGCAACTAGCAACACAGTTGCTCTGTAATGCTGATTACTCCTAGATATCTTACCATCTATCCAAAGTCACTAGTATTTCCACAGCATAGAAATGATGAGGAAGGATACTTCCAAGGCACTGGTAGCAATGGAGGTATAGGTCAGAAGGGACCCAATATACTCTTATGTGAATTTTGTTTGAGCAATGCAGAAGCATGGTCATATGTACTGACTGTAAACATTTTCTTTGGGAGTAAGATTTTTCTTTCTTTTTTTCTTTTTAATTTAGAGAATGGCACTTTGTGCTACTATGTGCATCATGCTACTTGCTAATGCCAAGTCTGTGACAAGTTCCCTTGCCTAACAATCACTTGCTCTTTGATAAGCATGGAACAGCTTCCTTGCTGGATCTTGGGCATTTGCCCTAGAAATATGGAATTACTGCAAGGCATTCCAGTAGGATGATTAATAAAGCTTTGTTTTAAACAGCTCTCCTCAAGGTTCTGGCCAAAGGTGGTTACCTAATAGAAGTGGATGTGTAAGAAAGAGCATTCTCATATATCATAAAAATAGCTTCTTTGATAGATGCTAGAAAATAGCAAAGCAGCAGATCACAGAAAGGCTGTAACCAAATCATTAATGCTCCTTTTTAATGAATGGGGTTTGACATCGCAGGACACTTGGCAAAGCCTATGAAGACAAGGGGGAATATACATCTTGTTAATGGTTTCTTGCAGTTCCCACCAGAGGATGAGGAAAATGTTGAGGCCTTTGTATTTTAACAAGTAAATTTCACCAAAATCCAATAAAGCCAAATTAAAGGGGTTAATTGACATGACAAAGTTGTAGGTGAGCTACTTCCAAAGGGTCTGCTGTGTTGCAGCAAAAGCAACATAGACTGGTAGAAACTTTTGAAACTAACAAATATATTGTGGCATAGGTTTATGTGGGCCGGAACCCACTTCATCGGATAGTTGCCTAAATAGTATTATGAACATTAAGAATGCAAGAACATAAGAAAAGACTTCCTGGATCAGACCAATGGTCCATCTGGTCCAGCATCCTGTCTCGCACAGTAGCCAATCAGTTCCTCTGGACAGCCAACAACAGGGCACAGAGGCTGAGGTCTTCCACTGCTGTTGCCTCCTAGCTCTGGAATTCAGAGGATTAGTGCCTCTGAATGTGGAGGTTCCCCTCAATCACCATGGCTAGTAGCCATTGATAGACATCCTCCCTGACTTTATCTAATCCCCTTTTAAAGCTATTTATTCCTGGGGCCATCACTACATCCTCTGGCAGTGAATTTCACATTTTAATCACTCTCTGTATAAAGTAATACTTCCATTTGTCCATCCTGAACCTACTGTCCATCACCTTCATTGGATGCTCTTGAGTTCTAGTATCCTGGGAGAGGGAGAAAAAATTCTCTTTGTCCACTCTCTCTACTTCATGTGTAATTTTATAAACTTCTGTCATGTCATCTTTTTTCTAAACCGAAAAGTCCCAGTCTTTTCAGCCTTTTCTCATAGGGAAGGTGCTCCAACCCCCTACTCATCTTGGTTGCCCTCCTCCATACTTATTCCAGCTCTGCAATGTCCTTTTGGAGATACAGTGAACAGAACTGTACACAGTATTCCAAATGAAGCTGTATCATAGATATATACAGTATCTATACCATATAGAGTAGAAAACAAAAATTGTATAGTGATGCCAAAAGGCCAAGCATGGTGTGGACTCACCAAGGCACCATTTTCACTACCACCCACCCCTTTCTGTGGCTTTACACTTTGGTTGTTGTGGGTATGTTGTGATGATTTTGTATCCTGCTTTTGCTTTGCCACGGCTTAGGCAGTTTATGCATTGGGACAGATCCATTTAAGGGGAGGCTGGGCCTGCATGTCTGCCTCACCTGATTTGGGAACTCTCTTAAGGGGTCTTGGTGGTTGAGCCACTCAGCTAAATGCCCAGTTCAGGGGTTGCCGGCTGGTTTCCACCACCAGGTGGCAAGGGGACCATACAGTGGATGGCACCCAAATGGATCCCAGGGTCTTGCCACTCCATAGTGTCACCCCCCAGCAGGTGGACTGGGGCAGTGTGGTGACTGGGTGGCAGGCAGGTCACCTGATGCTAGATCTGTCCCCATGCTGCGCCAATGCTTCTTTGGCTACATTCAGTAAAAAGCTGCGGCCATGTTTTTACCAAGTCTTGGGGTCTGTATGTTTTCCTTCTGCTACATTGCTCCTTATCCCCCCTGAGCCTGCAAATTAAGACTTTTTAAAAACTCCAGGAACAAACTATTGTTAAATTGTTTTTGAAACTGTGACCCTTTATATTCAGCTGGTTGTTTTTACCTGTTGCTGTCAGGGAGGGGGAATCATCTGCACATCACTAAAGAAACTGCTTTTTTAAAATTATTTAATGCATTTCTATTCCTATCAAATTCAGGTCCCCAAGGCAGTGAATATTAAAACATTTTAGATACTAAAAAGTATTTTAAATACGAAAATATAAAATATGTAAAGCAATTACATGAGTATATAAAAACACACAGACAGGGTGGAGGGCTAATAACAACAAGGGAATGTAAAAAACAAACAAACCAAAAACGTTCCATACCCTCTGGCAGAGGACAAAATTAAAGAGAGACAGATGAATTGATATTTCTAGGTGAGGCCTCATTCAAATTAAACCTCACAGTGCCCAGATTAGGGGTATCAAATATTGGAATATACTAATCTGGCCAGGGGCAGGGCACATTCAAGGGCAGAGTTTGGGGAAGTGTCCACCTAGCCAAAGACAGGGCCAGTGGGATCAAGGTGTGGAAAAATATTGTTTAAATAAGATGTACAGCTATTCCACAGGTTTACAATCAATCCAAGCAATATACAATGTTGTCAACCTCTAGATGGGGCCTGGAGATCACCCAAAATTACAACTGATCTCCAGACTACAGGTACCCATTCTCTTGGAGAACATGGCTGCTTCAGAAGGTGGGCACAATGGAATTATATCCTGTTGAGGCTCCTCCCTGAACTCCGCCCTCCTCAGGCTCCATGCCCAAATCACCAGAAATTTCCCAACCTGGAGTTGGTAACCCTAAATAGATAACAGACCATCAAAGCTATGCCTACCACAATTGAAATCACTATTCTACCACAAGTGCAAAGTAAGAACTAAAAGTTCATACAGCTCGAACAGATGAGAGCAAAGTAGTGGACAAACACCTATAATAACACATATGTGCAGCATATTACTAAGGAGTTAATTATTTCACATTTAGAACGCATTCTGGAATCAGTCCATTTTAATCCTGGAAACGTTGCAGCTGAGAATGTCTAGTTCAAAAGATAATCATTAAATCCATCACAGAGAACCCAACATTCATGCAGAACAGATCTCTCAAAAAAGTAAGCCAGGCTGAATGACAACTATGGTATTCAAAACCCATGTAAAACAGCTGATCATTCAAGAAATGCAGCCCAAGTACAGAGTAAATGACTCCATAGCACAGAGAACTCAAACCCATGCAGGTATGCAGTCTCCCTTCCTGGAGCCTCTGCTGCCTGCTTATGGTGGGAGGCTGCTTCTTCCCTTCTGGTGACTTGGTGTTGAATATTGTTCTGTTTGGTTGACTTGTACTTTGGGGGAAAGAGTGCATATGGGAGGATCTTTGTCCTGGTCTTCGTGGTCAAACTGCTCCCAGATGTTCAATAGTAAAAAGTGAAGTTGCACAATGGTGGCCCCTGGTGGAGTCCTGTGGTAATATGCTGTGATTTGTCTGTGTCTATTTATCTGTGTCTGTCCACCTGTCTGTCTGTCTTGTTGGTCTGTCTTGTCTGTCTCTGTCTATTTATCTGTGTCTGTCTTTCTGTGACATCATGCCCCATCGGTGCCCCCCCACCAAAAATGTTCTGGCTATGGGCCTTCCCCCTAGTGGTTTGCCATTCCCTGCCTCTACCCTTGTATTGCTTGAAGATCTCCCATCCAAATAGCCATGGCCAGCCCTCCTTAGTTTCCGAAATCTGATAAGATCAGGCTAATCTGGGCTATCCAGGTCAGAGCAGTTTTACCTTTTGCAGTAAATGTATTCTGTTGTGCAAATTCCTAGTTTATGCTCAAATTGTTCTTTAACCCAGGTGTAGCCTCAGATTGTGGTCTGTAGGCACATGATGTAGCAAACATGCAGAAATTAAGAGGGTCTATGTCTGGTTAGTTGTCTTAATTGGAACCTGTGTGGGAACACTATTAGAATCACCTTGAGTTCTATGATAGACGATGTTGTATGCTGCCTCTTTAAGGGGCTATCCCAGTAGGCCTCAGAGCAAGCAGGAGAGTAGGAGGCACTCAGTGTTTCTACTTCTTGGTCTCCATGCTAGCCGCCTGCAGGAGTGCTGGGCCTACTAAGAATTTGCAGAACCAGGACAGGACAACACTGGCCTGGAGCTCTAGAAACAGCTTTGTTAGTCCTTATTCCAATAGCCAAGTTACATGCCCTACAGTTACTGTTAATAAAAAGGCTTTCAGCCAAACAGGACTGGGTGTTTGTTGTTTGCTCCACTACACAAAAGAAGAAAAGTAGGGAAAATGGAACAATAAGCAACACTTTTTTCTGATAGCAGTTCTTAAAAAACTGCTAAACTTTCCTTGAAGGTAAAAGATTGGAGGTAAAAGAAGAAGGGGACAGCAAAGGATGAGATGGTTAGAAGAAGAAGAGAAGAAGATATTGGATTTATACCCCGCCCTTCACTACTCAAAGGAATCTCAGAGCGGCTTACAAACTCCTTTCCCTTCCCCTCCCCACAACAGACATCCTGTGTGGTAGGTAGGGCTAAGAGAGCTCTGACAAAAACCGCTCTTTTCCAAGAACAGCTGTGCCAGAACTATGGCTTTGTTAGCCGAACTGCTTATCTACGCAGTGGCCGGACTAACTTATTTGAGTTGCTGGCCTGTGTATACAGAGAAAGCAAACTTCGTACCAAGAACCCGTTTCCCCAAAGAGAACACTTGACAAGGTTTCTTAAGTTGAATCAAGATTCTCTTTACTGAATATCTTTTTAATATACAGGCATACAAAAACAGATTCACTCACACATACACACAAGTTCCTTTAGTTACAGTAGAAATGGAAACACAATATTGGGGTTTTAAACTAAAGTATTTAGGCAGGGGAAAAGCTCATAATACTTATCTGATCCAGTAGATCGACCTTCCAGTGAAGAATATAAGAATTATTTCTAACTAAGGGAAACTCTCACTTTACAATGTTGGAACCTGCCAACAATTGGTCTCTTGATCTGGATTCCAAGAGAGCACACGAAAGTTACCTATAGGAAGACTCTTAAGTTACTTAGCTAGCTTGCTGGTAAGATGATGAGGGGAACCTGCTTCTTCTTCTTTGGTTGCTTGGGGTGAACAAAAGATTACACCTCGTTTTATAAGCTAATATTGGGGCTGGCTTGGAGTGTCTCTGTGGTCCATCCCATCCCTATACCTATTGGCTATAGGATGTGGGGGTACCCTCCTACTAAGGTGGGGCAATATTGAAAGTCTACACCTTTCTACAAGGGAGCGTTTGGTCAGGGTGCAAAGATAGGTTGGCATGGAAACCTTAGATGTGCAGATGACTCTGGCTTGGTCCAAGTGACAGAACAGGAAACAATCTTAACACATGCAAATGCCAAGCATCCTGTGGGTTACATGCGAGGTATGGATTCCTCAATGGTGGAAAGGTTGTTGTTTTCACATCCTTCTAGAGAACCATAATGGAGATGCTTCTTGTTCCCAATGTCTTATGGGTAGAGGTATGCAAGGTGTGTGTCTGTGACTTCATTTACATGAAAGTACAGGCTGTGTGGTACCTTCCTAGTGCAGAGAGTCACATTAACAAAGCATACATTTCTCCCAATGCAAAGACGCTTGCTGGCACCATTCTGGTGTGTGTGCAGGTCAGAAAATAAAAAATAAAAGCATTTTCAAAGTTCATCTCCTAACAGCTTGCCCAAGGTCATCCAGCAGCTGCAAGTGGCGGTGTGGGGAATCAAACCTGGTTCTCCCAGGTTAGATTCTGCATGCTCAACCACTACACCAAACTGGCAGTGTTATCAATACAACGAATGTGAAATTAGGCAGTCTCCGGAGGATGGCGGAAGACAGGAGGGCCTGGTGTGATGTGGTCCATGGGGTCATGAAGAGTCGGACTCAGCTGTGTGACCGAACAACAACAAACTTTCCTTTGGACATTTTACATTGCTTCATACAATGAAGATGCAGATTCTTGTAGATGGAATCTTCGTCTGTGCCTTCCTAGGTTACCTGGCTTATACAAGGGCCTATTCCGGGGGGGGGGCAGCATCTGACCTACGGGTAGCCTGGGCAAATGGTAAATGGGTTTAATTTGGCTGAGTGCAAAGTGATGAACATTGGAGCCAAAAATCTTAACTATAAATACATGTTGATGGGTCTGAACTGGGGTCCGAACAGGCGGAGACTGATCAAGAGGGAGATCTTGGAGTCGTAGTAGATAACTCACTGAAAATGTCAAGACAGTGTGCAACTGCAATAAAAAAGGCCAACACTATGCTGGAGATTATTAGGAAGGGAATTGAAAACAAATCAGCCAGTATCATAATGCCCCCGTATAAATCGATGGAGTGACCTCATTGGAATACTGTGTGCAGTTCTGGTCACCACACCTCAGAAGGGATATTATTGCATTGGAAAAAGTGCAGAAAAGGGCAACTAGAATGATTAAAATGTTGGAACACTTTCCCTGTGAAGAAAGGTTAAAGCGTTTGGGGCTCTTTAGCTCGGAGAAACAATGACTGAGGGGTGACATGATCAAGGTTTATAAGATTATGCATGGGATAGAGTAGGTAGAGAAAGAAGTACTTTTCTCCCTTTCTCACAATATAAGAACTCATGGGCACTCAATGAAATTGCTGAGTGGTTGGGTTAGAATGGATAAAAGGAAGTACTTCACCCAAAGAGTGATTAACACATGGAATTCACTGCCACAGGAGGTGGTGGTGGCGGCTACAAGCATGGACAGCTTCAGGAGGGTATTAGATAAGCATATGGAGCAGAGGTCCATCAGTGGCTATTAGCCACAAGGTATAGATAGGAACTCTCAGTATGGGGCAAGTGATGCTCTGTGTTCTTGGTGCTGGGGGGGAAACAGTGGGAGGGCTTCTAGTGTCCTGGCCCCACTGCTGGACCTCCTGATGGCACCTGGTATTTTTGGCCACTGTGTGACAGAGTGTTGGATTGGACGGGCCATTAGCCTGATTCAACATTGGCTTCTTTTAAGTTCTTATGTACCCCACACTGGGGATGGCAGTCACTTTTGGGGGTGATATGCTACATGATCTACTGAAGAATCTATCAAGTACATCTCCCAGTATATAGAATGAAAAATGGTGATAGGGTTTTCATTTATTCCAGTTTGCTTTAATAGCAAAGTTCCCAACAGATAAAGTAATTGTAGATGTCTACCTGCCTTTGGCAAATGAGGTATTTATTCCACTTGTACTTGTAGGCAGTAATTTTGTTAATAATGCCCACATGTGTTCAATCTAGCTAGCACTATTCATTGGCCACAGTTATTTTTTTCAAAAATAATTCACACACATCATCAATTTTGCCAACATTATGCTATAGCCTACACAAAGGTAGCTAGAAATGAAATAAAATTATCCAAGTGGGGCAGAAGAAACTACATAAAATTGTTACAAAATTTAGTACTTTCTTCAGTCAAAACAAGAATAAGGCAGGTAAAAACATTTCTACCTGACTAACTTCATTTTTTCTCGGTTATGGTGTGTTGTTTTTTGAGCCTAGTGCTGAGATGTCAAATGAATTTAGAGTCATTACATTCCTATTATAATATTTTCTTTCTTTATAATAATGGTGGTAGAAAGTGCCATCAATTTACGGCTGACTAATGGCAACCCCATAGGGTTTTCAAGGCAAGAGATGTTCCTAGGTGGTTGCCATTGCCTGCCTCTGCCCTGGTATTGCTTGGAGGTCTCCCATCCAAATACTAGCCAGGGCTGGCCATGCTTAGCCTCTGAGAACTGACAAGATTGGGCTAGCATGGACTATTCAGGTCATTTCTGTATTGTTTTGGTAAATATTGCAAAAAAGAGAAAAGTCAAAACACAAACTGTGCTGCATTTTTGAAGGGACATACATGGTGAAAACTGGACACTTTATTCTTGTTCCAAATAGGTTGATGGGGATAAAGAAGATCCCTTTTGTCCAGGTCACCAGAATTGGTAAGGCTACCTCTGCTGTCTCTATGTCCATTTATGAAACATTGAAGACTATGCCACAGAGAAAGCCCTGTTTCTGGTATCTGTCTGCCTATTCTCAGAAGGACTGAAGTTGCTGTTGGAACATTGGACTAGATGGACTAGCTTGATCCAGCAGGGTTTTTATCATGTGTGTAATAATGCAGGGCAAGGCAGTTGATATAGTTTGATAGTCGGTATCTTCCCAGCTGTATACAAGTTGACTAGTATAATAAGCTATACTTCTAGAGTAAAGATGAGATGGGTTACTTGACCAGCCAGCAGATGTCTGTTCCTTTATGATCTTATTAGCATCCTTTTCTAGTAACTTCATGACTGCAAGTTCCTACCATTCACACTTCCGTGAACTCTTCTAATTTATGTAGATGCTCTGAAAGTCTGTCATGCTGCCCGAGTGTCAACATAAAAGCATTACAGTTTTTCTTCAGCCTACCTTGCTTGCCTCCCATTTTTACGCTTACCTGATTGTCAAGAAAAGTGGTCAGCTGCCAACATCCCACATGTATGCAGTTCTGTGCCAGCTCTGTGCATGTAATACATGGCGGGTGTTGTGGCAAGAAATATCTTTTATGTTGTAAATTACAACATAACATTTCCTTGCCTGGATGGTTTTACACTGTTTCATAAGGGAGGATGAAGATAATGCAAATAACTGGGATAGACTCACTTTTGCCTCCCCCTAGCTTTAGATTTGTTTTCCTTTGGTGTTTATGCTGCTTGCTTTATGTTACTGTGTGCTATGCATGGCAGAAGCCTGAGCAGGACTTTCTGAGCTTTGCCAGACTAAAATCATTTCCCCCGTTTTATCGCTAAGCTTCTTTGTGTTCCTTGGATTCAAGACTTTGGTGTTAACATTGGTTTGTTTAATGGTGTGCCAAGTTCTTTTTATCAAAAGCTTTCAACATTCTTAAAGAAAATTCGACTTCTAAACACCATAGAAATATTAAGGCATAAGAATTTCACCATTCCTTAAGATCTCGTGTTGTTTACTCCCCAGTGAGTATCCAGAGGAAGCTCCCTGGTGGCCTCATATCTTTTGTTGGACTGTGACATTTCTGTCCTAAGAATGTTCAGTGTCGAGAATGGATTGAAGAGTAAATGATGGGTTACTTACATCTCTTATAATTAGTTCTGGAATACTTTTATTTGTTCTATAGAACAGGCAAGAACACTACTTGAGTTATATTAAGACAGTCATCGTAGTTTGAACTCAGAGGCAGCTTTTGTTTGTTTGTTTGCCTTTTGATCAGATATGGACAAATAAAACTGTATCATTGTGTCCATCTGAGTGTTTGGCCTGTCAAGTCATAGAAATTAGAACAGATTCCGGATGACAATCTATATACCCTATTTATATCCTGTCCTTCTAAGGAGCTCAAAGTGGCATAAAAGGTTATCCTTCTTCCATTTTATTTCCTCAGGAACCTTGTGAGATGTTAGGCTTACAGTGTCTACTAGCTCAAAGTTATACAGCAAGCTTAAAGACTGAGCAGGGATTTCATTGCAGTTGTCCCCAGTCCTAGACTGAACTACTGTACCTCAGTAGGCTGATTAATGCATTATGCCTATTCTATAAAGTCCATTTCACATACAGTAGCTCACCACTTGGCTGAAACAGGTTTTTTCCCATGCCAGAAAAAAACTTTCATTTTTCAGACATTTGTATTGTAATAAGGAATATTGACCCTAAATGATGAACCTTTGAACATGAGCAGCTGTCTATATCAGTGGTTTTAAGAGTGGTCTCTATGTGGCAGCTGTAAGGATACCATAATTGTATCAAAAAAATTAAAATTACATCATTCATAGTCTCCCTTTTTCACTGAGACTCAAGGCGGATTACATAGTGTAAGTCAAATAGCAGCATGGGACATCCAATAATCCATCTCTGAGGGGCAGTTCCCAGGGCACTCAAGGAAGCGATGGTCCGCCCATTCCTGAAAAAACCAACTCTGGATCTGGCCGAATTGGCCAACTATCGGCCAGTTTCCAATTTGCCCTATTTGGGCAAACTAATTGAGAGGGCGGTGGCAATACAGTTACAGGGCTTTCGGGATAACGCTTCCATTTCAGATCCCTTCCAGTCTGGCTTTTGCCCGGGACATGGGATGGAGACAGCGTTGTTTGCCCTTACTGACGACCTCTGGAGACATCTGGATCAGGGCAGTTTGGTGGTATTGCTGTTGTTGGACCTGACAGCTGCACTCAACATGGTTGACCATCAGCAGCTGACCCACCACCTCGCTGACATGGGGATACAGGGGTTTGCCTTGCAGTGGCTTGCTTCCTTTCTCCAGGGTCAGGGACAAAGGGTGGTGCTTGGGGAACAGCTTGAGTGCGGTGTGCCTCAAGGGGCTGTGCTTTCTCTGATGTTATTTAACATCTACATGCGCCCCCCGGAGGTATGGGCTGGGGTGTCACTAGTATGCTGATGATATCCAGCTCTATCTAATGTTGGGTGGCCGGTCGGACTCCGCCCCAGAAAATCTGGACTGGGCGCTACAAGCCGTGGCTGGTTGGCTTAGGCTGAGTTGGCTGAAACTAAACCTGGTGAAGATGGAGGTCCTGTGCCTGAGTTGGGATGGTTTGGGGATGGGGGTTCCGTTCCTGGCCTTCGACGGGGCATCATTGGTGCCAGTGCCAGAGGTTACGAGTTTGGGAGTGCTCCTGGATCCGCCCTTAAAAATGGAGGGCCAGGTGGCAGTCACTGCCAAGTTGGCTTTTTACCACCTTCGGCTGATATGGCAGTTGGTCCCTTTCCTCGACCGTGATGACCTGGCTACAGTGATCCATGTGGTGGTCACCTCAAGATTAGACTACTGTAATGCTGTCTACATGGGGCTGCCCCTGTTGCAAATCCAGAAGCTGCAGCTAGTGCAGAATGCTGCAGCTAGGCTTCTGATGGGCCTCCCTGATGGGCCTCCCTAGATAGAACTGCACTGGCTGCCAATAGCATACTGAATTCGCTTCAAGGTGCTGGTACTTACCTTTAAAGCTCTATATGGCCAGGTTCCAACATACCTGAGGGACTGCCTTTCCCCATACATACCCCAGAGAGCACTACGGTCAGGGTCACAACATCGACTAATTATTCCAGGCCCTAAGGATGCCAGGCTCGCTGCTACTAGGGCCAGGGCCTTTTCAGCGGTGGCTCCTCACTGGTGGAATGAGCTCCCGGAGGAGATCAGGGACCTGCGGGACCTCGTACAGTTCCACAGGGCCTGCAAGATGGAGCTCTTCCACCAGGCTCTCAACTAGGAGCCGCCCACCATTACCACCAACTATTATCATCATTAACATCTGCGGTAGTGGGATGGCCCTGAACTGTGATTGAGCCACAGTGTTGTGGGAGACTGATATACCACTGAGTTGAGATTGCAAGATTATATCTAATAGTATGCCATCTCAATCTATTGAAGAATGTCTACTGTGAGCACTCTAATTGTATGTAAGATTTTAACTTGCTTTTAAATGTTTTATGTTGACCGGGTACATTGTGTGGGTAAATGTGAGCCACCCTGAGCCTATCAAGGGGAGGGCGGGATATAAATATATAAAAAAAATAATAAATAATAAACAGTGCAATAATGTTTGGATTACATAAATCTGTAATTGAGCAGAAAAATCTGAAACAAAGCTGAAACAGACCTGAAACAAAGCATTTAAACAGGAGAAGTTAAGTGATGCTGAAAGTACATAGTAGGAGCACACTTATAGAAATGTACAGAACATAGGAATAGAGTCCACAGACCCTATCCCTTTACCAAAGCATCTTTCTAGAAACACTTCATTATTGTATCGCCATACTACCTTGTTAAAAAAGACGTATATTTCCAGAAGCATTTGTTGTCATGTTCTGCAATAAAAGATTCTAGATCAATGGCTACTACTGGCTTTTTTGAAAAAACGCAGTCATGGCAAGTAATTTTAGACTTCAAAATTTGGATGGCCATATGGACGTGCACAAGTGGTGTGGTTGTGAGAAGTCTCCATAATATGTAACCTGGAGGTAATTTACTATGACCTTTTAGAAACATGTTTACTTACACAGCCACATTACATGAAATGTAGCCCTCAGAGAGAGCATATATCGGGGGTGGGGGGCATTTTATACTACATTGTACTGTAAGAGCTGTCAGTTTTATTATTATCTTACACAACTGTTCATATTTAAAGTGGGGAAATCTTTTATTTTTTTCAGGTTTTCTGGAAGCCTCCTTTCGTCCTGAATGGAGAAATACTTAGTTATGAGATCCGCATGCCAGACCCTCGGATCACCCTTACAAGCAACCTGTCAACTTCAATGAATCATATAATAACCAATCTGATCCCTTTCACAAACTATTCAGTCACCATAGTAGCTTGCTCCGGAGGTGATGGCTATGTTGGAGGGTGTACAGAGAGTCTACCTACTCACATAACTACCCATCCAACGCTTCCCCAAGGCATTAGTCCATTGTCTGTGACCCCAATTAGTGAGTCATTTATTGCTGTTTCCTGGCAAGCACCATCCAGACCTAATGGACCCCACATAAGGTAAGGCACATAGTAACATACGCAACTTTTTGAATATGACACTCTTACTCTTTGTTTAGAGGAATACTTAAGCATTGGGCCAGGGAACTCTTGGCTTCTTCAGAAAGGTTTATAGGGTTCCTAAGCCAGATAATCAGTAATAAGAGAAAATTAAGGTTTAGAATTGCCATCCCCTTGATGGGAGCAGGGGTTCTCCTGATTTCAGGGGGCCCAGTCTGGCACTGGCCAGCTGGCTGGCAGGGGACACCCTACCACCAAAGAGCACTGCTGCACCTGACATGCCCAGCACAGTGATGTTGCCCAGGGGTGATGTTGTCGCACTGTGCATGTCATGCAGGGAATGCTCTAGCATTTGGCTAAAAAACTCTGTGGTGCCCTTATAGTTTTTAGCCAAATGCCAGAGCCTCCCCTTCACTAAAACCAGGGCCTTTTCAGTGGTGACTCCATAGTGGTGGAATGAGCTCCCGGAGAACATCAGGGCCCTGCGGGACATTTTACAGTTCCACAGGGCCTGCAAACGGACCTGTTCCACCAAGCTTTCAATTAGGAGCCACCACTGATAAGTGAGCCACCGGAATACATCATGGCCCTATGATATACTGTTGGATACAGACTCTTATTTAAGGGATTGTTTAATGAATGCCGCCATCTACTGTATTCTCTGTTAGTACTTTATGTATGAATTTTATTGTATCTTAATATCTGTAAGCCGCCTTCAGCCAGCTTGTCCAGCAAGTTGAAATAATAAATAAATAAATATGTGCCCAATGCGATCACATCATTTCTGGGTGATGCCATCACAGCACATGCATAAGAAGACCCAGGAGAAGAGGCTGGAGTCCCCCACTAGCAGAAAGTAAGGACCTGGCAATCCTATTAAGGTTGCCAACTCTGGGTTAGGAAATTCCTGGAGATTCACACACTAGCAAGGTCATGCTAAAGATCCTACAAGCTAGGCTTCAACAGTTCATGGATAGAGAACTACCAGAAGTACAAGCTGGGTTTCGAAGAGGTAGAAGAACTAGAAATCAAATTGCCAACATTCGCTGGATTATGGAGAAAGCAAGGGAGTACCAGAAAAACATGTACTTCTGCTTCATTGACTATGCTAAAGCCTTTGATTGTGTGGATCACAACAAACTATGGCAAGTCCTTAAAGAGATGGGAGTAACAGACCACCTCATATGTCTCTTGAGAAACCTGTATAAGGGTCAAGAAGCAACAGTTAGAACCAGATATGGAACAACTGATTGGTTCAGCATAGGAAAAGGAGTACGACAAGAATGTATATTGTCACCTTGCATATTTAATTTATATGCAGAGCATATCACGCGAAATGCGGCCTGGATGAATCACAAGCCAGAATTAAGATTACTGGGGAAAAGATCAACAACCTTAGATATGCAGACGATACCACTCTAATGGCAGAAAGTGAAGAGGACCTCAAGAACCTCTTGTTCAGGGTGAAAGAGGAGAGTGCAAAAGTTGGCTTGAAACTCAACATCAAAAAAACTAAGATCATGGCATCTGGCCCCATCACTCCTTGGCAAATAGAAGGGGAGGTCGTGAAAGTAGTGACAGAATTCACATTCCTGGGATCCAAGATCACTGCAGACGGTGACTGCAGCCATGAAATTAAAAGACTCCTGCTCCTGGGGAGGAAAGCGATGGCAAATCTAAACACCATGATAAAAAGTAGAGACATCACCCTGCCAACAAAAGTCCATATGGTCAAAGCAACAGTATTCCCAGTAGTAATGTATGGCTGTGAGAGTTGGAGTATAAGGAAGGCCGAGCGCCGAAGAATAGATTCTTTTGAACTATGGTGCTGGAGAAGACTCTTGAGAGTCCCTTGGACTGCAAGGAGATCAAATCAATCAATCCTAAAAGAAATCAACCCTGACTGTTCCCTGGAAGGCCAGATACTGAAGCTGAAGCTCCAGTACTTTGGCCACCAAATGAGAAGGGAGCACTCACTGGAGAAGACCCTGATGCTGGGAAAGGTCAAAGAAGAAGGGGATGGCAAAAGATGAGATGGTTAGACAGTGTCACCAATGCAACAAACATGAAATTGAGCAAACCAGAGGACGGCGGAAGACAGGAGGGCCTGGTGTGATCTGGTCCATGGGGTCGCGAAGAGTCAAACTCGACTGTGCAACTGAACAACAACAGCTGTGTAGAGTGAGGTTTGGAGAGGGGAGGGACTTCAGCTGGGTGTAATGCCATAGAATCTATGCTGCAAATGTTGTGTCCTGACATCAGGAGTAGGAGCGGGCGAAGGCAGCCAAGCTTCACTCTCTGAGAACAATAGGGACTAGGCTCCTGAGCTCGCCAGTAAAGAACCAATGGCAGCTTTGGCGGGCAATTCAAACCCGCCAATAGAATAGGGGCGTCCCCCCCGGACTGTATATAGTTGGCCGCCGGCCATTACTGTTTGTTCTTGTCTTGTGTGAAGTACGAATAAACGCGTCTTCTCTTATGTCGTCGTCCGAGTCATGAGGCCCGAAACCCAGTACTTTACAGCAAAGCAGCCATTTTCTTTAAGGGAACTGATATCTGTCATCTGGAGATCACTTGTAATTTGGGGAGGGCTCCAGGTCCCACCTGGAGGCTGACAACTGTGCAATTATCCCTCAAAGATAATTTGGCCACCACTACCAAAAGCAAACATTATTTGGTATAGCTAGTGTAGAATTTCTGCTCATTCAGAATTCAACTGAGGCATTATAGACCTAGAAATAGACCTTGGAGTAATCTGTAACATGTAAGGGTTTTGTGGCAGCCAAATCACTAGGGAAGATGTTTCCGGAAATTAGGAAGCTTGAAAATGACTGGAGGAGTATTGTCTGCCTTGAAAGTGGGTCTATGCTGATTCATAGATGTAAGGATTATGCTGTGCAATATATCCTATCTGACACCATCCTTTCCATGGCAGTATGTTCTGAAAATAAGATTGCATAGTTTTCTGAAAAGGCAGCACCGTTCTATTAAGTCCCCAAACCCTTTGTTTTGAGTAAATTTTTAAAAATGTTACAGTGGAGTGAGCAAGAAAAGGAATGGAACCATCAGAACTGGTTATCTGATTGGTTAGTGAATGTAGAATTAATGACTTCAGTTCTCCTTGCCCTGGCTCTCTCAGAGCTGCCTACTACAGGCCTCAATGAAGTTACCTTTCTGTTGCACTGAAGTGCTCCTCTGGACTTCAGTGCTTTCATTGTTCCTTAATAGTTTAGAAAAAGAAATGTAGTCTTATTTATACACTAGGAGATACCCTCCTTTTTCTCACTTCCTGAAGACTAATTGTTATGTATGCATTGTAGAACAATAAGATAGGCAGTCTTGGGAAAACAGCCTACATTTCTCTACATATAGAGTGTGACTCTCTTACCACTGGTGAGTGAAGTAATACAATATAACTAGTCCCTGCAAAGTTCATTTTCTTCATGGTGTGCCATGCTGCTTCCAACCAGAACAACCACTCAAGCAGTTGCTCAGCACAATGTGATGGAGAGAGGAGTGGAGAGGGTAGCAGCAGCAGCCACTGGAAGTGATTTGTACTCGGTCACTATCCAGTGCTTTAAAAGATTTTGATATTTTTCATGGCTTCCACATCAAATTACAGACAAACCAACCAGAACGAAATAATTCAGGAGGTTTTTTTTAAGAGACAGTTCTGTTGATGTTGCTAAACTAATAAATTGGAAGCATTCCTTGTGATGTGAAGGCAGCAGAATATTCTCATGACGTCGACTTGGAAATTTAGTTTCTCAGATGCTAGAGAGGATGAAAACTCTAAAAAGAGAAACCAGCGCACTGACTTGTGGTCCACAATCAAGTTTGTCAGAATATTTGGGTTTCTAAAGCCAGAGCCTTCCAGCTTAATGGACTAAACATGATCCTTGTTAAGGTCACAGTTTCAGTGGGGATACTATCTGACCAGCAATTTGTAATTGGCATGAAAGCTTCAATATGAACAGCAGGCCACTGCCTGTGTGGACTTCCCCTTCAACTTAAATGACGCAGGAGATTCAGAGGAGCATTCAGGGCTCTGCGATCACACCCACAACACTAATCAGAGATTCCCCATGAACAGGCAGCTTTCTGTGTGCTCCGAGTGCATATGGGGCTAAGTACAGACTGATAATATCTAAATAAATTCCATTCATTTTATGGAATTACCACACAAGTAATTCCCTTAATTCTTCATTCCAGGTCAAAAGATGGCAGTTTGTCACTATATCCACCCCCACCCTGATTAGCTCTCAACAATTACATATCTGATATCAAATCTTAGGTTAACCAATATATGTCCGTATTTTTATGCTTGAAGGATATATAGATTTCCCTGGAAAATAAAATATAATGTAACCCTCTCTCTATGTATGCTTTGACATTTTTAAAAAAGCATAAATTTTGAAATGTTTTGAAATGTAATCTACATGTTATATAAAAGAGGAGGGCCATCTTATCTGTGTGGTGCCCCTGAAATTTTGGTGAGCCATCAGTACATAACAAGGTTTTTCCCCTGCTGACCTTGTCCAGATACATACTTTAAACTAGGAGAACTGGGAACATAGTACTTTGCCTTTATTATTGAGACTTATATCACAGCTTGAGAATCATGACACTATGGTATTTATTAAGGTTTTTATAAGTATGGTATCTAATGTGAAGAATCTCATTAACTACTAAGTGATTCAGAAAAGTCTGTTCCATTAACTAAGCGTTTACTAGAAGAAATTCTGTCTAAAAGACCTATAGGGTTTAATAAAGTATACTAATGCAGATAGAATGTAATAACATCTCTCTAGTGTACTCTCTCCCCCTTTCATTCTTTAACGTAACAGTTAACATATAGAATTATATATCATAGAAGTGGGGACCTGCAAGAAACTTGCGGGAGCAGCTACCCCATTCCTCACCTTTGCTTCCTCTTGTCTCCCCCTACTTCTCTCAGTCTCTCAGTCTTTCTCCCTCCTGCCACCTCTTTTCTTTCTCTCCTCCATGCCTGTCACTTTCTCTCTCTTTCTGCCCCCACCCCATCACTCTGTTTCTTTTTCTGCCTCCCCACTCTCTGCCCTCCATCCATCACTCTTTCTCTCTCTACATCCCCACATCCTGTCACTCTTCTCTTTCTACCCTCATCAATCTCCCACACTCCCACCTGCTTCCTCCCCTCCACAGCAGCAGAGGTGGTGGCAGTGCTCCCAGCTGCCCACCTACTCCCCCCTACAGCTGAAGTGGCAGTGGTGGCTCTCCAGGAATCATAGTGCATCTCCCAGATACAAAGATGCCAGCTCCAGCTTGTAAAATTCCTGAAGATTTGGGGGTGGAGTCTTGGGAGGGTGAGGTTTGGGGGAGGGAAGTGACTTTAGCAGGGTATAATGCCATAGAGTCCATCCTCCAAAGCAGACATTTTTTCCAGAGGAACTGATTCCTGTAGTCTGGCTATTAGTTGTAATTCCGGGTGATCTCCAGTCTTCACCTGGAGGTTGGCAAAAACTAGTTCCCCTGGAGGAAATTGCTGCTTTGGAGGGTAGAGTCTATGACATTATACCCTTCTGATGTTCCTTCTCTCCTTAGACCCTCCCATCCGCAGGTTCCACTCCTCAGATCTCCAGGAATTTCCCAACCTAGAGTTGGATACACTAATTCCTTTGGGGATTTGAACCTGGGTCTCCCAGACCCTGCTCTAAATGTCTAACTACTACACCACAGTGGATTTCATAAGGTGGCTGCTGTCGAACAATAGCAAGTAGCCAGGCCTAGTTGAGTCATACAAGTCAGATGGTGTCAAGTCACCCAGAGGACTCTAGGTGTGAACTGAATAATTTGAAGTTTCTTTTACCAGAGGAGAATTTTAATATTACATTGAAAGTTGTCAAGTTTTCCCCCTCAGTCGATTAAAATTAAAAATCACTATTATATAGATACACATATAAAATAAATTTCCTTCTTTTCTTTTTCAGTCTTAGTGTGACACTGTTCAGAGCTGAACTGGCTGTAAGAACAGTATCATTAAAGTAAACTAAAGTCACCCAGAGTTTGCTGCTAGGCCTAGGACTGCCAGCCTCCAGGTGGGATCTGGAGATTCCCCCAAATTACAGCTGAACTCCAGACAATAGAGACCTGTCCCCCTGGTTAAAATGGCTGCTTTGGAGGATGAACTCATTCTTTTAACGATAAATACTTTTAGTTGCTGAAGATTTTCCGGGTTGTGTGGCTGTGGTCTTGGCATTGTAGGACCTGACATTTCGTCAGTAGCTGTGACTGGCATCCTCAGAGGTATAACACAGAAAGAAGGAGTACTGTCTGTGTCAAGGTGAGAAGAAAAATGGTAGGCAGGTAATTTATATCTACGCAGGAAGGTGGGATAGGGCTGAGTCATTATCTTATAGGAGTTCCCCAGGCTATGAACATGCTAATGGAGGAGCTTTCCTGAGAAGGTTCTTTTGTCTATGGATTGTTTCCTGAGGAGGTTCTTTTGTATGTGGATTGACTGTTGAAATTCTAATTTTATCTATAGTGCTATTGTCAGATGTAGTGCCTTAGCTGTTTTTCAGGACAGGAAACCATGCCCTATTTATTTTTAAACTCTCTTCTTTCCCTTGAAATTGTGTTTATGTTTATGAATTTCAATGGCTTCACTGTGTGATCTGACATGGTAATTGGAAGTGTTGCCCAGCCTTTCAGTGTCATAGAACAAAATACTGTGTCCTGTTTGTGTTAGGCTATGTTCAGCCGCTCCTGACTTTTTAGGTTGGCCAAATCTGTAGTGTCTTTCATGTTCTTTTATTCTTGTCTGAATGCTACATTGTGTGGTCCCGATGTAAACTTGTCCACAACTGCATGGTATGCGGTTTTCCTTCAACATACCTGAGCGGCTTTTCCTTCAACATACCTGAGTGGCATAGCAGGATAAAGCTGATAATAAATAACACAGATTTCAAATTTGTTCTATGGAAGATGACACTGGAAAGCCAGCCAGAACCCAGCTGCTGCACCAAAACAGATCCCTTTAGCTAACTTTCAGATGTTGTTTTGTCTGTCTGAAAAGATATGAATGCCAGTGTTCTTCTTGATACGTTCCATAATTAACAAATAAGACTGGGCAGTATGAAAATCAGCAATGCAATTTATAAAACTCTAGCCCTGAACTCTAGGTGATTGCAGTTGTGTTGAGACATTGGCATGTTGAGAGTCACTTGGAACAGGGATTCCAACACACATAAAACTACAATTCTGAGAGCTATTTGGAAAGAGCCATTATAATTAAATCCATTAAGACTGATTTTATGTTTACAGGGTTGATGCAGTTCCGTCTCTGAACATAACTGTAAAAGGTTACATTGAACTTTTCTTTCCTTAAGCCTTGCTGCACTAAAAAATGAGTCCATACAAACCTTCAGTCTAGTTATTGTCAAATTCACAAAATGTTATAAGCCACTAAATGTCCTCAGATTTTTTTTCCTAATAAAAGAAGTGTTATGAAACATTTCATCATACATTTTGAAACTAATTAGATAACTTAGGGAAAGAGTCAAATCCTGGAACATTAAAAAAAAACTTTTACAGCTGTAAAAACAAAATAATGTGTGACTTTTAAAAAGAACCCTGATTTTTGTGTGTAATAACATTAGTTGAGATAATCCCAGCATTCTGCTTGTCTTTTGTGTTAGATATGAGCTCCTGAGACGTAAAATCCAGCAGCCACTTGCATCAAATCCCCCTGAAGATTTAAATCTCTGGCACAATATTTACTCAGGAAGTCAGTGGTTTTATGAAGATAAGGGTCTTAGCAGGTGAGATTACAAAAACTATAAAAACAAATGCTGGCATTTTGTATAGCCTGTAGTTAATAGTTCAAAGTGTTCCTTGTGTCTCCGTGTTGCAAACATGTTAATTATGTAATGAAATATTTTCTGTCATCTCCTTTGGCATTAGTCATTATTAATACACCTGGGCTTATTGCTGTTTTCACCATTCCTGCATCTTGTATATGTATAACATGTTTCTGTTTTAAAGAATACCATGATCAAGAAAGCGAGATACTAAGCAAGGCATGTAGGCAGTCTGAAGATTAATCACTGATTATAATAGTTGGCTCTCCTCTGGGGAAGATCTGTTGAGGGGCATCAATGCTATAAAGCAGCAATGCAATTTCCAAGGAATCCTGGGTCTCCTTGGCAGTTTATCAGAGTAACGGTGGACAAAATTCACCAAAAGGCAGGCAACCCACAATTACTAACCTTCCTCTGTAATGGGCAGCCACAGTAGTGTGTGGGGCATGTTCTGTGGTACAGAGGTTCATTCCATAAGGCAACAGGAAGGTCTATTGTGACCAACATGGCACAACAACTAGCAGCCAGACTAGATGATATGGCCTCCCCAGAAATGATCCATTTTACCTGTTCCCATTTTACCCCTGGAGTTCTCTCACTTTACAAATTCCACTCAGGCCCAATCCTGCTTGGACAGTGGGCCTTTGGCCTCTTGAAAATGGTACAGAGGGAGACAGGAGCTCCTTCCCCACACACCACACCACCCTCTTGCAGCATTTGTAAAGTCAGTGCTAAAATGGTGGTGGTGTCCCAGAGAACACAATATAATGCAATTTGGCCACAAGAGAGTTTAAATTTGGTGCAGTGGTTACAGTGTTGGACTAGAATCTAAAAGTCTGCTACGTGTCTTTGGACCAGACTCTCTCTTAGCATATTCTCCATGATGGCAGCATGTTAAAGGTAAAATGGGGAAAAACCACATACCCCACAGAATAAAAATGTTCTAGATAGAGTGTTCCTGTGAATCCTCTGTACCATGGAGACTTTCCTGAGAAGATTACTTGTAGAGATGCTCAAACACATGCCAGTTGGGCTAACTTCCCAGTCATCATAGGTGATCAGGCAGCTGATTGATTAACGGGCCATTTGCAACTTTTTTGGGTGTATTTGCAGGAACAGGCTACTTGCAGCAATCAGAAGGTGACTCCCAGCTGATGAGGTATCAGCTGAGAGTAGGCCTGCCAAGCACAGCCTAGTGACTGGTGGGACACTTACCAGATGGGGACCTCAGTAGCAAAGTAATGATATTGCAATCAACACATAGACATAATTCCATGTGCACCCAGGAGTGACGTTAGCAGATTGCCAGGGATGGTCTAGCATTTTGTGGAAAGCTATAGCATCGCCTGTCACTTTTGGTTTAAACTGGAAGTGACACAGATATGCTGGCACAACACTGATTTGACAGGCCTTTCCTTCCTCCCAATTCCTCCAGCCAGCATCCGAGGCACCAGCAGGCCTCCCACTATATCAGGAGGCCTGGCATCCCTAGCTGAGAGTAGGCTTCTGATCTCCTGCTGAAGAAATGCTGCTTAGTAAAGTTTCAGGAGGGAGAGAATCAGGACCTGAATTCCAGATGATAGCCTGAAAGTTGGGTTCTTCTAATGTCCCATTCTGTAAACTTTGCTATCTCTCAGACTTTCTGAAAGGCATCAAATTTAGGGATGGGCGCAATCAGAAGTCCATCTTATTTTCCTTCTCTTCTTTATACCCCAAGTTGTTGGCCTGGGCTACTAATAAGAGGATAGAAACCAGCTCTTTCTCCTCTCACTTTTGCAATGCAATGATTAAAAGTACTGCATTTGTCCCCACCTACCTTGGAGAAGAGGATGAAGAACAAGCCTCTTTAGCTTGGGGCTCTTTAGCTTGGAGAAACGATGGTTAAGGGGTGACTTGATCAAAGTTTATAAGATTATGCATGGGTTAGAGCAGGTAGAGAAAGAAGTACTTTTCTCCCTTTCTCACAATACAAGAACTCATGGGCACTCAATGAAATTGCTGAGCAGTTGGGTTAGAACAGATAAGGGAAGTACTTCTTCACCCAAAAAGTGATTAACACATGGAATTCACTGCCACAGGAGGTGGTGGCAGCTACAAGCATGGACGGCTTCAAGAGGGAATTAGATAAGCATATGGAGCAGAAGTCCATCTGTGGCTATTAGCCACAAGGTATAGATAGGAACTCTTAGGCTGGAGCAAGTGATGCACTGTATTCTTGGTGCTGGGGGGGACAACAGTGGGAGGGCGTCTAGTGTCCTGGCCCCACTGGTGGACGTCCTGATGGCACCTGGTATTTTTGCCCACTGTGTGACAGAATGTTGGACTGGATGGGCCATTGGCCTGATCCAACATTGGCTTCTCTTATGTACTTATGTTCTTAAACCCTCCTTTTTGCAATGCTGAGATTAAAAGTATTTCATCTGTCCCCGCTCAGCATGGATTGGCAGAGAAACAAACTCTTTTTACAATGCAGAGATCAAAAGCATTGCTTCTGTCTTTGCCCAGCTTTAATAGAAGAACTCCCTTTTGCAACTTCAGTATTGCACTGAGGGGATGGGGTTGATAAAAGTCCCACTCGAGAGCTAATGCCCTGATCAGCTGTGAGTCAGTATCTTCTCCAGTTTGGTGTAGTGGTTAGGTGCACGAACTCTAATTCCCCTCTCCTCCACATGCACCTGCTGGTGGGACCTTGGGTCACTTACAAGTTGTTTCAGAGCTGTTCTCTCATGAGCATTTCTCAAAAGAACTCTCTCAGCCCCACCTACCTCACAGGGTGTCTGTTGTGGGAAGGGCAAGGGAAAGGAGATTGTAAACCACTCAGAATCCTTCAGGTAGTGAAGGACAGGGAATAAATCCAAGCTCTTCTTCTCTCTTCTCTTCCCCCACAACTATTTTGGTGAGGGGTCAGAGTGGTAAGAACCCAATTCCCAGCTGATCAGGTGATCAACTGTGAATCATTTCTGACCAGCAGGCAGCTGCAAACTTGTTCAGCAGTTGTTTCGAGTTTCTAGATGCAATCCAAGCACACCCCTGATCTGCTCATGATCTGGTTGTGTCAAACAGACACATGTCTGCTTTTCAAAACACCCTTTCCTTCTATATTGTATTCTACAATAACAGCAAAAAACAAAATAATGTACAAAAGAGCACATTTTCAAAAATATATGAAATCAATTTGAACAAGTCCCATTCCAACAGAGTGCAATGCTGTAAAACAACTATTCTGTTATCTGCATATCTTAAACCTCAGTTATTTGTTTCATTGGATTAAGAAAAAGAAGAAGGAGGAGAGATTGGATTTATACCCCACCCTTCACTACCCAAAGAAGTCTCAGAGCAGCTTACAAACTTCTTTCCCTTCTCCTCCCCACAACAGACACCCTGTGAGGTAGGTGGGGCTGAGAGAGCTCTGACAGAAACCACTCTTTTTCAAGAACAGTTGTGCTAGAACTATGGCTTTTCCAAGGTCATCCAGCAGGTGCAAGTGGAGGAGTGGGGAATCAAACCCAGTTCTCTCAGATTAGAGTCTGCGCACTTAACTGCTACACCAAACTGGCTCTCTACATGGGCAGACCTAAGACATTTGCAGCACTGCTATTTAAAATATTTTATCCCACCATTCAACTAGGCTCAGGGTGGTTAAGAACAAGAGATAAAACAAGTCAACTATACAAATAAATCAGTAAATTACCCCCACAGCTAAATTAAGCAACCAGCTATTTAACAGTGACAGCAGTCCAGTGGTTCAGAAATCATTAATATAAAAAATGAGCTGCTCACAAATTCAGGAGCCAAAACACTCAAATTCCTCATTCTCAGGAGAAAGCCTTATGAAATAACCAGAATTACAACTTCTCATGAGGAACAGAAGGGACAAAATCTGGCATACTGTGTCAGCTATTGGGATGGGCACAAACTGGGAAAATGCGGTCGGTTTATGGGTCGTGACATGCCCTTTTCACAAACCACGGACGATTCTGAATTTTTAACCACCTCACAATTTTAATTTTTAATTTTTCTCTTATTCATTGTGGTGGTTAGGAACTTTGCTAAGTCTTGTGCTGGTGTATGACCATATTAATTAAGACTTTGACTTATCTGCCTCATGAACTGGTTTGTTTTATGAGATTTGTGAGGTGGTAGAATGCCCCCCTGGCATGCTAGAGACTTTAAACTCACAGGAGATCTTTGGCTGACTCTCCTCTACCTGCCCTCCAAGTTCAATGATGATTGGATATACGGGGTCTGAATTAAGGCCCCCCAAATAAGGTGCCACCAGGAAAGTGCTTTCTGGGGAAATGACAGGCCCAGGTCCAAAAAGTTCAAGAGTACATAGAATAGATCCTGTGTAATCTAGAGACTTCAGAGTTGCAGGGTATCTCCTCCATGCCCTCCAAGTTGTTGCTTTGAAGGTTTGTAAACATTTTGATTGAGCGAAGACAGTCTAACTGGGAATGTATGGACCCACAAATTGGCACAAACCTCCACAAATAGCTTGAAAGTTTGTGGAAAGTTCATGCTGGTCATCCTGCCACAAACTTGACTTCACAAAGCATGAACCAGCCAAAATTCGGCATGAACTTTAGTTCACGAGCCCTTTCATGCCCATCCTTAATCAGTTATTCTGTTCCAAAGGGGGATAGCCATTGAGTAAGCCCCATCTCTGACTGAACTATCTGAGGTGGGAAAAACTCTTAGAAGAGTCTACATAAGAAATCTAAGATTGTGCACACATTTATTGTGTCATCTATATATTTTACAAAATAAGCAAACATCAAAGGTATCTGGCCTAAGAAGCTTACAATCTAAGCACCAAGCTGCATATTATGTTTTTAGATATGTCCAGGTTCTCTGGTCCCAGCTTGCTTTCCCTGCAACCAAATGGCAGTGTGAGGAGCTGCTGTATAAAACATCGCAGGGGACCAATTTGCTGCAGGAGCATGGCATGGTGGGCAGGGGGAGGGGGAGAAGGGGTTTCTGGCTTGCCCCTGTGCTTGTCCCAAACTGAAATAACCCTGGGGTGTTTTAGTCCCCATTTTTGAATTGATTGTGCAGCCTTTCAAGCATGTGCATCTCCAAAATGGAGCAAATCAGGCCCTCTAGGGTCATTTAGCTTGGAAAAATGCAGGGAACTATGTAGCTGGGCCTTAAGTTCCCACTGTGTAGTCAGAAAGCACATGACACAGCGACATTGCTGAAACTATACAGGTCTGATAGCTGCTTGGGAAGATTTGCTGCTGGGAACCCTATGTATGTTAACTTGAGTTCCTTGGAAGAAAGACATGATGTCAATGTAGCAAAACCTAAACTTTGACAACTAAAAGTGTGGAGAGGGAAGGGAGTCATAACACTTTTCCATTTATAACTTTTTGAAAGTTTAGATAAAGGCACGCTTTCAAACACACACACACACACACGCACACACACACAAATTCCGGCATGGCATCTGAGATACTTGACTGTTCTATTTGTATGGAATCTGATAAGGAAAACTACTGTTGTAATGGGAAGTAGAAGTGCAGATCCATGGGTATCCTAGAAGAGAGAGAAAAAACGTCGAATCAGCCTCATCTCCAAATGCTGGCAGTTTGCCATTGCTGTAATTGCATCTTGAACTGAGCTATAATCCCTCACTATTTTGAAAAACATTAACTGTTTTATATAGCATTTTATCTTATTTAATCATTACTGCACTAGTAGTGTTAGCTGGGTATTTAAAGCAAACCTGTAAGTCTTTCTCATGGTATCTGAAACAATACAAAGACTTCTCAAAAACCTAAACTTTATTTTCCATGGTTGGCTGGAGCAGTGATGCATGCTTTATTGTGCCTGATTTTTTCAAATATATATAATTTACATCTCTTTTCAATGGTAATGATGTTAATTATATGTTTTAGTTATACAACATATGAATATAAACTCATAGTACACAATGAAGTAGGATATGGATCAAGTGAGCAAGTGATCGCCACAACATTGGCTGGTTTTCCAAAGAAGGGGAGTGATGTCATGGCCCACCCTCTTAACAATACTGCTATAGAAGTGGAGTGGACTATCCCAAGTAAGTGCCCTTCTTATATGAACCATCAGTCTCATATCACTGTAGTGCACATGTGCATCTTCCTCACTTAATCTCTGTGTACCTAATGATTGACAGCTGAATGCAAACTGACTCAAACACTTGGACACAAAAAGTGATGTAAAATTATATGAACGGTCTACCTGTTGCCTTTGGTTTATGATGGGTCATTCACATGTGTGATGTTGCAGTCATGTGTTATATGTGAACTAGATCATAATGATCATTGCTCAGCTGTGTTGTTATCATGTCAATGTATTTTAAAGTGAAATTTAGCCTTTGAAATTATGGAAATGAGTCTTTAAATAACTTGTCTGCTACTTGGTTTTTCTACTTACTCTACAGTATTTTATGGAAAGATGTAATTAGGGTTGTCATCTTTTTACTTATTTTATTTATTTGGAAAGTTTATACGCTGCCTCTGCAGAGCCTCAAGGTAGCTTCCAGCTAGTCTTTCCATGTCTCCAATAGCTGCATAAGTAAGCAAAAATTCAGTAAATGGAGCATTCCCCATCATTTCACCTTCATGCTAGAAAAAGGTCATATTTCTGGATTTTGATTGCTGGATCTTTTGTCACCCCAGTATTAAAGGTACATCGTTCTACAATATAAAATCGGAGGCAATTCAGCCCTGAGTATTTTTATTTACTGATGTCTGCAAAAAAACTGGGAGCATCCCTGAGTCTTATTCTGTGTACAAAATATAGCATTTTGGGAGTATTACAGGTGTGAATTAATACTTGTAGGATGTAAAGCAGCAAATCTGTCAACTGGGCCAGCTAGGAAGGACAGGGAAAGACTGCAATGATAACATTGGGACAAAGCTCTTCTTTAGACAAAACTAAATGAAGAAACCGGAACCAAATATAGAAGAGTGGTAAGGCAAATCCCATTAGGAGCCAAGTTTGGGCAGCATACCAAGAAGCTGAAATGCTATGTAAGAGTTCAGCTCCTATTCAAAGAACTAGAAAAAGAGGACACTGCTGAAATGTTCAGATATAACAGAATTGGGCAAGACGTGGCTCATATTTAGGTCACTGTAGGTTGTCACAATGGTTCGCAAAACCGGTATTTCTGTTCATACCCTTCCGTGAGTTTTCCAGTGGAGCTTGGATTTTTATGGACATATGAATATCAACATTTGCACGGTGTCATTTTAAAAGGAACATATCTGTTTAATCCAGATTACCTGCCCATCAAAGCACTGAGTTAATTTTTCAATATGTACATGCAAATCTGCCCGTAAGTGCTTGCTGGTGACTCTCAGCAAATGTAGGCACCTTATTTTATAATTGTATGTTTGAAATCAGCATGCTTATAAAAACTGACAAACCTAATAGATCTGAAGCAGGCTGCTGAAGTTTCATTACTTTAGTAATCTGAACCTCTGACCTTCTAGATAGAGGTAATGCAATCTGGCTTCATTTTCATTCTTACTGCAGAAATTTGCTAGATATCTGTTTATGAATGCAGAGGTTAAACATCAAGTGAGGGTCATTAGAGCAAACCCTCTCTTTTTTATTTCATGACTGAAATGTGTTACACTAGGCAAACAAAGCAATCTACATGCCTCTAGATATTTTTATTTCTTTCACTTGTATATAAAAATTGTTCACAAGCAACTTGTCTTTATGTTTTAATTGCAATGAAAATAGAAATATTGCAAAATATAGTTCCTGTGAAAACTGTTCAACAGAAATAAATGACATCAGAACTGAAACAGAGTAAGCCCCTTAAAGTGTGGCCATCAAAGATGTATTCTGGAGTAGACCAGGGATGCCAACATTTTTGTTAATGAGAGCTACTTCTGTAATGAACAGTATCCCAATCCCACCCCCACACACACACATTACCAAGTTTTGACATGTCCTAGAAACAGAATATGGACTAAGAAGAGCACCAGAAATGAAATAATCAATTAAGCAGCAGAGAAAAATCCTATGAAATAAAATAAAAGTAAAGGTAAAGGTTTCCCTTGCTCAAAAGCCAGGCGAATCTGACTCTAGGGATGCGGTGCTCATCTCTGTTTCCAAGCCGAAGAGCCAGCGCTGTCCAAAGAGATTTCCATGGTTATGTGGCCGGCATGACTAGACACCGAGGTGCATGGAACGCTGTTACCTTCCCACCAAAGCAGTACCTATTTATCTACTTGCAATGTCTTGCTTTCGAACTGCTAGGTTGGCAGGAGCTGGGACCAGGGATGGGAGCTCACTCCGTCTTGCAGCACTCAGGTCTCGAACTGCTGAACTACCGACCTTCTGGTCTGCAGTTCAGCATCTTATCCACTTGAGCCACTGCTTTTGTAAAAAAAGGCTTAAACAGATCTTTTTGCAGTCTTTTCCTGGGTTTTCTAGGGTCTGTGCTGCACAAGTTACCTGTTAGATATCCTTGGAGAAGACTTACTGCACTGGGTTCACTGAACTTTTCTGCATTGCTTGAAGACTTGACCATGATTTGGGATGCACATTTCTGTCTCTGACTGAACTGATTAAACATTTTGCCCGACAACAACCTTGCATTAAGATCTTGATAGTGGGGTTATCCTAGTTTTCAGCACATTTAGGTTGTGTTCACTATTAACTCATTTAGGACAGAGTCCAACCAAAGATAAGCATTGCTAAATTCAGTTGTTTTCAATAGGAAAGCAATAGAATTTATTTATTTATTTTATTAAATTTGTGAATCACCCAATCCCCGCATTCATAGTAAATACATACAACAGTAAATAAAATACAATATAAAACGTTCCGTACAATCTTGAAAACAATCCCCCAGATGGCATCCATGAATCAAATTTTAAGCCAGTTCTGGTGTTGCCACCTTGCTGGCAGGGCCAGGAGGAGGCCAAAGGAAAAAGATGGAATAAAGGAGGGTGTGCCAGCCATGATAGAGTCCGTCACTGTCCTCAACCAAAAGCCTGGCAGAACATCTCTGCATTAGCTCCTGCAGGGTCTTGATGTTATTTGGCAGAGGGTTTCACCAGGTTGGAGCCAGGGATAGTTAGATATATTTAGGGCCAGGGATCACCATCAGATTATTCTCCACAGAGTGTAATGCTCTTTGGGGAACACAGAGGAGGTGGTCCTGAAGATACATGGGTCCCTGACCACTCACAGTCTTAAACTTTGAACCTGACTTGGTATTCCACTGGAAGTCAGTGTAGCTGGTGCAGCACAGGTTGAATATGTGCCATCTGTGACATTTCCATCAGGACTTGCACCTCTGCATTGTGGATCAGTTGGAGTTTGTGCTGGTGTCAGTGGCACCCCTGGGGAAGTTTGTGCCCCAACCCTGAAGCCCCTCCATCAGCCACAGAACCTCCATCTTTCTTGGATCGAGTCTCAGCTGGCTCTTTTTCAACCATCCCACCATGGCCTCCAGACCTCAAGCCAAGTTACATGGGGTGGTATCTGGGCAGCCATCCATTAACAGATATAGCTGGGTATCATCAGTGTAATGATGACATCCCAGCCCAAAACTCCACACCAGCTGGATGAAAGGGTGTATATAGATGTTAAATAACGTCAGGGAGAGGATTGCCCCTGAGAAACCCCAAATATTAAGGGGTACCTGGTTGACATCTTCTCCCCCAGTGCCACCCGCTGTCCCTGACCAAGGAGAAATGAGGAAAGCCATTTCAAGGCTACCCCACAGACTCCCACATCAGCAAGGCAGTGGGTCAGTAGGATGTAGTCTACTGTGTCAAACGCTGCTGTGAAGTCGAGTAGGTGCTTCTCTTTTGGGCAGGTGTCTTGTCTGCATACCTTTATCTACAACACATATAAAATATGTCATGGCATGATTTAACTGCTTCCTACTTTCAGACTGGGTAACAATTATTCCCAGGCAGTTGTTGGGTTTAGCACATACTGCTCTTAATGCACTAGCAGTCCTGTGGGTTTCAGCACCATGTAGCAGAAAAAGCCATTGTGTACATGTGAGAATTAAGAAGCTGGGATAGTGGCATTCTGGGTTAATAAGTGGCCACCATTTTATTACAATTGAATATGCAACAAGAACTACTTTGGCTGTGGTCACACACACTGACTAATCCACTTTCAATCCACTTTCAATGCACTTCCCAACTGGATTTTGTCAGTTCACGCAGTAAAATCCAGTTGGAAAGTGCACTGAAAGTGCATTGCAAGTGAATTATTTAGTGTGTAGGACTGCAGCCTTAAATTCCCAGCCCCAGTAAAGGAATCATCCTGGGTCTAGGCAGCTGAAACTTCATTTCCCTGTCTAATTCCCTTGTACAGGTGACCAGTCTTGCTCTAAACCTTGGAAGATTTCTTAAGCTTTTCTCCCTGGCTCCTCACAGGCACAGCTTAACTGTTCTGAGAGAGACCTTTCCAAGACATTCCCTGCTTCCCAGATGCCCTAAACATTAGATAAATAAATTGGTCAGACCCCAAGGCCAGACTCAGTAGCCATGTGTAAGTGGTCTGATGAAGCCATTTTTCACCATATAAGTAATGCCTCATAGAACTCACGAAGATAATCCATCCTTAACCCCCATCCTTATCTGTTCTGCCCCAAACAGGTGTGACCTATTTGAATTGTATTTTATTGCTTTGCCCTGAAGACTCAACCAGGAGGGAAGGCGGCATGGTATAGCCCAATCTTGTCAGATTTTGGAAGCTAAACAGGGTTGGTACTTGGGAGACTGCTAGGAAAGACTCTGCAGAGGAAAGCAATGGCAAACCACCTCTGCTTCTTACTCACCATGAAAGCCCCTTGCTGATGTCGCCATAAGTTGATGGCAACTTGATGGCACTTTACAGACAAAAATGTCTCAACTTCCCCTAGTACACAGTAAGTGAATAAACCTTGCAGACCCTGACCAATTTGACTCTGGAAAGGAAATAAAAATCTTGCTCACCTCCACAGTGACTGGCTAATCTTGCCCTGCAAGAAAGGTGAATGCAGAGATTCTTCCAATGGTACCAAGTAGGCAGGCATATCTCCTTTAAAACCCAGTGGCTATGTGCCCTATATAGGCCAGCTAGCACAAGGCTGCTTTCAGCTCATGGTCCTGCCTCCCTCTGCCACTGTGGGCAGTGCTGCCCCTCCACGCCATGTAGGAGTGAGGGAGTGCATGTCTTTGTTGCATTGGATGTGTGCTATGTCTTGGCAAAAAAAAAAATGGATTTTGTGTTGACACTGTACTTTCCCCACATTTTGTTTTGCAAGATAGCATGTGTGCAGCAGTGGCTAAAAAGTCTGGGTTGGATCCAGCAATCTGTCAGCACAACGTGTGACATTTATGGATCTCCCCCACCCCACAATCATTTTCAACCCTGGGAGAGTTCATTTCTCAGGGTCACATGACCCCCTGTATATTTTGTTTTAAATTTTCCTCTCCCCCTCTCACTAAATGGTTAGGCAGTCCAGAATTGGAACAGAAAATTGTAAGTTGCCACCTTGGATCTTTTTACTCTGGTTTTAGTTCTCATCAACTGTATATGGATATCTTAAATTTTTTATCTTCTTTTATGGCATCGTGCCTTTTGTATATCACCCAGAGCCCAGCATAAGCTGGGACAGGGGGATTAATAAATCAAATTAATAATAACAACAAAAGCAACCATGTAGGTCAGTGGACTGAAGAGAGAAGGGGACAGTATTGGCCTTCCTACCTCTTTCCTCATTGCAGATCTGCTGCCAAAGTGCAAGAAGGGAGCAATTTTTTCTTACTGCAGCTGACCAACCCCTATAGCTATAAATCCATGTAAGTCCCACAACCCCAGGAATCAACTTTCCCAGGGTCAGAAATAGCTGTGGGGGGAGAAAACAGGGAAAAGCTGTAGTCACTGCACAAAGTGAATCACTGGATCAAAATCCTTGCTGTGCTTTATGACTGTCAATTGTGGAGGAGTTCCTTAATGTCTTCATGTGAGACTGGAGAAGGCCCATTACACACATCCATCTTACTGAAGATTTTCAGAGCAGTAAGCCTTTAATTTTGACTTTGGATTCTGTGCCTGCCTTATGCACCATTCTTCTTCCTCCAGGATATTTATTCTGCAGCCTTCCATTTAAATCTTTGTGGTTCAGATTTTATGCATGCATGTTAGTGTTCATTCATTGAATGAAAGGGAACAGAAAGGAACACAGGCAAAGGGAGAAAACCCAATATTGAAAATGACCAGACTTTCTTTGAAACTGACAAGCAGTCTACAAAGCCCCATTCCCCATATTGCTGAGCACTAGGGGATTCTCTGCTGTGCTATTGGCCACTGTGAAAAATGGGAACGGGTCACATGATCTCATAATATGAGGAAATATGTTGACTGTACGGAATGCATGTAGAACCCACTGACACTGGCATTGCAAGCTGTGATCATTGGCAATGTGTGTGTGTACGTGCGCCCACCTGTGCAAAATCAGCTATGACGCCACCACACTTTCCACAGGACTGCAATTTGTATGGGGGAGGAGTCCGCTGGCAGAAGCTCTAGAGAGCTTTTTTTAGTCTTGCCCCACTAAACTGAAAAAATGGGGGGGGGTATTTTCACCGATGCCGTAGTGCAGCTGCATAGTAATGCTAATTTCCTGCACTTGTGGTATTCTCTTTGTGATTCTCTAGTTTGATCCTGCACACTGGTCATGATCTTAGCAGTTTTTTGAGTCTGTCCTGTGCAGATTGCACTCTTTCAAGTCAATACCAGCCAGGAACTAAACCTCATGCAGTTCCTTTTAAACTTTCCCCCTGTCATTTAATTTTGCAATCTGAGACTAGCAATAGTCTCATATCACTGGACTCATGATGCTTGTCAAAAAATTAAAAAATTAAAATGAATGGAAAATGGAACTTGTACACTGATGAAGGGGGGAGGATGGTGGAAGGTGCAGAGTGGGCAGAATGACCTTGATGTGGGAGAGAGTGTTCTTCAAGGGGAAGCAAAAGAGCAGGGGGAATCCGAGGGAATCCGTATGCTTTTGAATTACCTTCGGCTTGGAAGAAAAACAAGGGGAAAATCTGCACACAAGCCCACTCTGCATTTTCCACAAGTTATCTGAGTGCTGAAGGGAAGAAAATCAATGCAGAACGACAAAGAAAACCCAATGGACATACATGGTGAAAGTGAGGGAAAACACCTGTGCATAATAGGCCATGAATATAACTAAGCAATGCACCCTTAGATTCATGGAGGCCTCTGCACACACATTCCTTGTTGAGCTGGTGTGTGTAGGTGGGTGGTGTACTGTACACAAACAGTGTTTGTTCCCTGCATCCAATATGTTGTATAGTTCCCAGCATGGACCTGAGAATCCCATGTGCAGTCTGGAACACTTAAAGCATGTTTTGTACCCGTTCTTCCAAACATATTTGGTGTTGACAATTCTAACCATCATTTGGGTACCTAGGATCACACACATGTGCATTACAGTCTATTACCCACAGTAGTGCATGTTACTTAATGCTAGAAACTGCAACAATATTTCTTTTGACTTTTACAGATTCATTTTCAGTTTTTCCCCGTTTTTATTAATTCATTATACAGCCCTGCAAGATTTACAGGGACGCACTGAGTATTATGTCCTGTTTTGGAATACCACTGCCCATGAGAACTCCAGGAAGATTCCTCCCAGTGAAAACCATACTGTCATTGGTGAATTGCATCCTAACACCCTGTATCAGATTTTGCTTCATGTTTTCAATGGGGTTCACAGCATCGCAAGTGAGGTGGTGTGTGTGACTACATTAGATGGAGGTAGGTTGAGCAGTGGATGCAGCATGGTTTAAAATCTGAGAATGAAATGGATTGATTTTTGTTGGGGTTGAAATCAGTCATTCTTCCATTATGAAATTTCCGGTATAAAAAGGGGAAATGGCTAAAATGTTTAAGTGCTGGTTGTCATCAAATGGCTGATCAATAAAAGACCCAGTGGAGACAGTCGTACACAGCTCTAATAGCGGATATTAACCCACTTTATTCTCATCCTGACCTGTTTACCACTATCCATGTACCTTCAGTTTGCAGCTGAGTGTATGTCAATAAATGGAGGGACTTAAAAACAATTAATGGTTTTTAAAATGATTTGCTTTGTGAAGCTTTTGACAGGACAGTCAACAATAGGGCCGTTCATGACTCACCATGGAAGGTGAAAATCCAACCTCTGAGAGAATTTCCTTATGAGTCATTTCCAAGTCAGTTAGCACACGGGTGGGTGGGAGGGAAGAAAGCAACTTGTGAATCTGAAATGTGTTTGGAATGGCCTTTCTAATCTTTTTGGCTTTATAAAGTCTCATTATAAACATTATAATATCATTACCTCAGAAGCAAGTGTTCCAGGTCATTAGCAAAGCACTTTAAGTGGGGATTGCATTTCCTTTGCAAAGCCAAAGGTCAGACTCTTTTGTTTATAAAATAGAACTCGGTGCACGTGCCATTTTTCAACTGGTTAAGATGAACCTACCAGATAAAAATAGGTCCTTTGCATCGCTATTTCTGATATGCTTAAATAATTTGTGTAATTTAACACCAAGGAAGATTTTTTTTAAAAAAAAAAACCCTGCAAGGCTTCATCATTATCTACAGTAATCAGCATTCAAAACCATTTACATAATAACAGTATTGCATATTGCTTCACATTACTCCAGTTAGAAGGCTGGTAAAAGCTATGGCTATGTCACATTTCACTTTGCAGTGTATTTTAGTTGTTGCTCTAGAAACAAATTGCCTTTTTTGTGTGTGAAGGATAAGACTATACCAAATAATAGTGGATGGACCACACAGATAAGCAAATAATTTATCATTACTTCCCACTGGTCACATTCTGCAGAAGATGAACCCGACACTGGTCATAGAAAGCACTTTACTACCATCTCCCACCGTTTCTAGCTGAGATTATAATAAACCAATTTGGAGAGGAATACAGACAGTGATAACTTCATCAGAGGCAAGGAGATAAGCAGCAGACCCTTTGCTAAACCCAAATTATAATCTGCATTTGGTTAAACAAGTGCTTTTACAGAGACAGCTGGAGTTTATTCAGTTTCTTCCTTTCTTTCTAGAGCCGGAGGGCATGTTCCCTCCAGAGGTTGTCATCATCAACAGTACAGCTGTACGTGTCATCTGGACATCGCCTTCAAACCCAAATGGTGTTGTCACAGAGTATTCTGTCTATGTAAATAATAAGCCGTACACGACTGGAATGAATGAATCCGGGTCTTTTCTTTTAGGAGATTTGTCTCCCTTCACTATTTATGATATACAGGTTAGAACATCATTTTAAACACTGTATATAGTTTGCAATGTTACTGTAGTGCATGAGTATGTATGTGGATGTATGGATACAAACACATCTCTGTAGTATATATGCATCTGTGGGTGTGAACATAAAAAGAAGTGTGTGGGTTTGTCAGTCACGATTTTAATTTACACTTCAAGGAAGAATTATACGTACATGCACATATATATTTATAAGTGTGTGTGCATGTGTATGTATTTCTAAATCTATTTTTGATGAGGTTTGGTAGGTCTAAGTGTATGGATACACACTTAACATGTTTATATTTATAAATCATTGTACACATGTGTAATGGGCCCACAAGTTATGTTTATTTTTGTACACATTTATTTTTCTGGCTGTGTGATATATTCATATTTTCCCTCTCTCTTTTAAGGATATCAGAACTCAATTTCCACTGATCCAGTATAGTGAACTTGCAATATACATTACAAAGAGGCAAAGATCATACTCCTACTCATTAAAACCAAATTGCAATTGTTTTAGAAACATCAGGCATGCATAATGCATCAACCCAGAGAAATAATGATATTGCATTCGTTTGCCTTTTATCATCTTTTCCCTCCTCCCTTCTCTTTGTGGAACAGGCTGATCTCAGCCATGAAATCCCAGTCTTTTAAAAATACTATTAATATTTAAAACCTTTCCTTTTTTTTTGCCCCCTTCATCTTTGGTGCCCCCGAAATTCATATGCTGTTTCCTAGCTCTGTGTATATATCCTGTAGAAAAAGCTAAAAATACTTTTCACATTTTTGAATTACGTTTAAGTGTCTAACTTTAATTGCAACTTCCCCAGCTTGTTTTCCTCACTTGGACCTGACTTAGTTGAATTATGTATGGGAAGGTCTTAACAGTAATCATGTATACTTTGTCCTAAAATTTGCATCCAGTTACAGTGTGCCATAAATAAACGTCACCCTGCGGCACACCGTAACAGATTTCTATGTTCCAACCCCTCTGCAGCAGCAAGTCCCCCCACCCCATGAATACACATATGACTTTCCAGTTTCTACTTGGACACACATTTGTCTTGTTCCTTAACAGCAATGCAAATTCAAAGCACTACCGGACTTTAGGGGCCTCCATATTAATTTACCATAGGCATGTAATGCATCTTGCAATCTTAATTGGTTTGCTTTTCAGTTTCTCCCATCTTGGTATCAGTGCCAGTGTTTATGACATTCAGTAGGAATAAATCTAAAGACTTAATTGGAATTTTTGCTTTAAAAAAATTCAGGCATTCCTCAGTTCCTTATAAACAACGTTATGTAGATTTGTGTCTGTATTGCCCTTTACCATCATAGGAGACATCTGTATATTTGTATTTTTCTGTATTGCTTTTTGTTGCTAAAGTGAACCAATTCTTCCTTTGGATCCAGTTAAATTTTTCCTGAGAACTGAGGGAATTGCATTTTATACTTCATATTCACCATTCATCATACATGAATATTTCATTATGGAAACAAAATTATTCACAAAAGGTAGATTCCAAAAAGTTTATATGCTGCTCTGAAATGTTTCCTAGTTTGTAGCTCCAAAATGCGTGCTAAAAAATGCAGCTTCAAAGTACATTCCCCAAATGTGAATATCTTGGCCAGGAAATGTTCCATAATAGCAAAAAGTGGCCTCTGTGAAAGCATAAAGATGTTTCTGATTTATTGACAAGAATGAGAAGCTTTTCGATATGCTGTGGGGGAGTTACATGTAATTTTGGAGTTCCTGAATACTTGCCTAAATATTTTGTTACCTTTTTAGTCATATGTTTCTTTTTGCTATACCTGGTTAGTGTTGAAATAATAATTATATTTTTGTAACTCTATTTTTATTAATGTTTTAAATTTTTACAACATAAAACAATTCAACACAACCAAATAACTTAACACCGAACAATGAACAATTAACAAAATTAAATATAAAACATCATAACCCATTAACATTAAACTGAATACATTTTCTACATGTTATAATTAACATTTATATCCCCTTGTAGGTATAGGTACAGTAACTGGGGCTAATACAGTACAAATTCTTTACATTTAGCAAGAAAAGTATTAATAATATTTCTGTCCTACTTTTCTACTAAAGTACACAAAACAGCTAATAAAACATAAAATGTCAAAGCAAAACAATAAATTCTTATGTATATAATTCCCTTACATATTGGCAATTTCCAGCTCTCCCATTGGCTGTGCAGTGTGCTCTATCAGCCATTGGCCCATCAAACGCTACTCAAGAGTACTTGCGTGCCATTGGCTGGGTGCTGGGTCCGCTCCTATCCCCCACTCACTGCCAGCCTGGACACTCTTTGGGGAGGAGAGAGACCTCAGCTGAACAGAACATCATAGAGCCCACCCTCCAAAGCAGTTACTTTCTCCAGATGGGGAGAGATCAGTTGTCTACAGTTCAGTTGTGATACCTGGTGATCTTCAGGCTCCACCTGGAGGTTTGCTACCCTAGGCGTAGCAGTTAGCACTTCAGAGCAGGGTCTGCCAGACACAGGTTCTTGCTATGGAAGTTGAGTAGGTGATTTTGGACTAGTCACAGACTTTCAGGCTAACCTACCTCACAGGGTTGTTGTGCAGTTCAAAAGGAGGAGAGGAGAATGATGTAAGCTGCTTTGGTCTCCACTGTGGAGAAAGACTGTACTTTTCCTCCTGGGAAACCATTGATGCCAGTCTCCAGGTGAGGGCTGGAAATCACTCAGAATTAAAACTGCTCTCCAAATGGGAAAGATCAGCTCCACTGGAAAAAATGGCTGTTTTGCAGGGTGGATTCTGTGTCATTATACCCTGCTGAGATCGCTGCCCTCCTGCTTGGGTCCTCACTGTGGAGAAAGACTGTAGTGTTCCTAGGTAGAGGCTACAGGGAGGAAGGAAGAGATGGAAACCTGAAGTCAGAGGGGCAGATAATGGTACGTTGATGGTTAGCTGGGAAGGAAATAGGGTTGCCACCTCCAAGTTGGAAAATTCCTGGAGATTTGAGGGGTGGAACCTGGAGAGAATGGGGTTTGAGGAGGGTTGGGATCTCAAACAGGTACAACGCCATAGACTCCACTGTCCAAACCAGCTATTTCCTCCTGGGGGAACTATTGTTGCCAATCTCCAGGGGAGGGCTGGAGATCACTCAGAATGACAACTGCTCTTCAGATTGCAGAGATTGGTTCCCCTGGAGAAAATGGTAAGCTCTGTGTCGTTATACCCTGCTGAGGTCATCACAGCAAACTGACACTGAGTGCCCAGGGCCAGGGCACCCACCCAGAGCTTCCTTCTAGAGCCCATTTATTTCCACAATGGGCCTCATTCCTAGTCATAATAAAATTGACAGTATCTTAAAAAACACAAATGTGACCAAAATAGGAACATCTGAATTGTTTAAAAATATTATTTAAAACATTTTAAATGTATTAAAACTAAAACCCACAGATGCTTTGTGAAATTAAAGTCAGGGAAGTATGGTGCAAAGTGTCAGGGAGTCCTAGGGCAGGGAGTCAGAGTCCTAGGTGCTATAGCCAAAAAAGCTCTGTCCCTCAAAAGGTTACGTACCAACTGCTTACCCAATGCCTACTTTTCTTTAAAACAATAGAAATTACCCTGCAGAATCATTCAAGATACCATTTTCTCTGATAATTATTATAGGTTGAAGTTTGTACAGTATACGCCTGTGTGAAAAGTAATGGAACCCAAATTACCACTGTGGAAGATGAACCAAGAGAGTTATCAGCACCACAAATTCATGTCCTTGGTCCAAGGTATGAAACTATAATTTGGTTTTTCTTATAATAGAAACCGAGAATGATTTTATGATTCAAGCCATCAAACAACAAATGTTTGCACATCGAAGCAATCCCCAGTTACTTATTCAGTAGTGAAGAAGGAGGGCTGGAGCTAGATCTGTAAGAAGATGGTGGAAGAGTTCCTGATGGTGATGGCTGGGAGCTGCTTGAGTAATGACCAGTGCAACAACAATCACACCCTCCTTTCTATTCTTGTGCTTATTCAGATTCCCACTACATAGATATCCAGAATGAGGGCAGCACAATAGTGGAACCATTGCCCTCACTTTGAATATGTATAGTTTGGCACAGAGCCAAACTGGATTGTCATATAGTATGTGAGTCCCCGGCATTTTGAGTGATCCCTGATTAGCCGAGATCACATGAGAAAGAGGCTGCCTGGTGGGAAGAAGTGGAACTGAAGCAACTATTGTATGGGTCAGGAAAGTTAAGCTGTTGAGGCTCTTTCAGGGAATATCCCCCCAGCTCTTTTTCATGTAAAAAGATAATTCCCCAAAAATATTAAGTGCAGCTCTATTTTTTCCTCTCCAACCCCCATCAATTAGTTCACCTCTATACCTTGGGAATTTCTCCAGACTTTCTGTAATGATTAGTCTGGAGAAATTCCCAAGCAGCCTATTCCCCCCCCCCCCTGTATATTAAAAGAGATGAAATTGAACATAAGTAGTGTCTGGGATACTTTCTGTACAAGCAGAATTACAATATCTGCATCAGAAACCAAACATGGCTGTACTGCATTGTTGCTATTATGTATGTGTATATTTGTGCCTCAGATCTTGTATTTCCTTCTTCATCTTTCTCTTGTTATGGACAACGTTTTCAAAAGCAAATCTGGTGCCAGACTGGGAATACAGCTGAACAGGGACAAATGCAGTCATTCTTTTCCTTAAAAGATCCAGGAGTGCCAACATTTCCAAGAGAGAGTCTATAACTAATGGGCATACATGCCAAGACATTTATCAAAATTATGGCAACAATAAAATAGTTAGCCTCTTGCATTCATGTTATTGTTGTTGCAATTTTATTACACTTTTGGCAGAGATTGGTATTTGGTTTTTTTCTTGTGAGGAGCAGAAACATTTATTTTAAATAACTAAAAATCTAACATCTAAATCTTCAGAAATACGCCAGCGGAATAGGTTTGCTCCTACATCTTTCAAAGAAATTTTTGTTTGTT